>CM035407.1:97849732-98232232 GCA_020310875.1 Ceratopteris richardii
ACACATACACATACACATACACATACACACACACATACATGCACATACACATGCACATACACATACACATACACATACACACACGCTCATACACATACACATACACATACACATACACATACACATACACATACACATACACATACACATACACATACACATACACATACACATACACATACACATACACATACACATACACATACACATACACATACACATACACACACACATACACACATACACACATGCATACACATACACACATGCGCACACATACACACATGCGCACACATACACATATGCGCATGCACATACACACATACACATACACATACACGCCTATGCCTACGCCTACGCATACCCATACACATACACATACACATACAAATACACATACACATACACATACACATACACATACACATACACATACACATACACATACACATACACATACACATACACATACACATACACATACACATACACATACACATACACATACACATACACACACATATACACATACACATACACATACACATACACATACACATACACATACACTGACACACCCACACACACACACACAGACACATACACATAAACATACACATACACATACACATACACATACACATACACATACACAAACACATACACATACACATACACATACACATACACATACACATACACATACACATACACATACACATACACATACACATACACACACACACACATACACATACACATACACATACACATACACATACACAAACACATACACATACAATACACATACACATACAATAAAGATATACATACAATACACATACACATACACATACACGTACACATACACATAGACATACACATACACATACACATACACATACACATACACGTACACATACACATACACATACACATACACATACACATACACATACACATACACACACACATACACATACAGACACATAGAGACACACACAGACACACACACATACACAGACACATACACAGACACATACACACACACATACACAAACACATACACACATACACATACATAGAAACAGACGCAGACACAGACACATACGCACAAACACACACACACATATACACATACGTATACGCAAACGCATACGCATACACATACGCATACACATACGCATACACATACGCATACGCATACGCATACGCATATGCATACGCATACGCATATGCATACGCATACGCGTACGCGTACGCATACGCATATGCATATGCATACACACACATCCATATACACATACACATACACATTTGCATATGCATACACATACACGTACGCACACATAGACACACACAAATACACATACACAGACACACACAGACACGCACACAGACACACACACATGACCGTACACGTACATGTACACATGCATGTACACATGCATGTACATACACGTACACATGCATGTACACATATGCATAAATATACACATACACACCCACATACACACCCACATGCACGTACACATACAGTTACACGTACATGTACAAATACACGTACACCTACACGTACACGTACACGTACACGTACACGTACACGTACACGTACACGTACACGTACACATACACGTACACGTACACGTTTACGTACACGTACACGTACACGTACACGTACACTTACACGTACAAGTACACGTACACTTGCACGTACACGTACACATACACGTACATGTACACATACACGTAAACGTACATGCATGTACACGTACACGTACATGCAGATACACGTACACGTACATGCACGTACATGTACCCGTACATGCACGTACACGTACGCCTACGCATATGCATACACATATGCCTACGCATACGCATACGCATATGCCTACGTATACGCATACGCATACGACTACGCATATGCCTATGCATACGCCTACCCATACCCCTATGCCTACGTATACGCCTACGCCTATGCATACGCATATGCATACGCATTGGATACACATACGCATACGTATACGCATACGCATACGCATATGCATATGCATACACATACGCATACCCATACACATACGCATACGCATACGCATACGCACACACATACGCATACACATACACATACGCATACGCATATGGATACGCATACACATACGCATAAGCATACACATACGCATAAGCATACACATACACATACACATACACATACACATACACATACACATACACATACACATACACATGCACATACACATACACATACACATACACATACACATCCATATACACATACACATATGCATACACATACACATAGACACACACACATACACATACTCATACACATACACACACATAGAGACACACACACACACACATACACATACACATACACAGACACACACACACAGACACACATAGACACACACACACACATGCACGTATACGTACACGTACACATGCCCATACACATGCATACACACCCACATACACGTACACATACACGTACACGTACACGTACACGTACACGTACACGTACACGTACACGTACACGTACACGTACACGGACACGTACACGTACATGTACACGGACACGTACTCGTACACGTACACGTACACGTACACGTACACGTACACGTACACGTACACGTACAGGTACACATACACATTCACGTACACGTACACGTACACGTACATGCACACGTACCTACACGTACACGTACACACACGTACACGTACCTGCACGTACACGTACACGCACGTACATGTACGCCTATGCATATGCATATGCGTATGCCAATGCATATGCATACGCGTAGGCTACACATACGCATATGTGTACGCATACGCATACGCATACGCATACGCATACACATACGCATATGCATACAGACATACGCATACGCATATACATACACACATGCATAGGCATACACACACATACACATAGACACACACACATAGACACATAGGCGCACACAAACACATAGGCACACACATACACATAGACACATACATACACATACACACACACACATACACATAGACACGCATACACATACACACACATACACAGACACACATACACATACACACACATACACATACACATACAAATACACATACAAATACACATACACATACATACACACATACACACACACATACACACACATACACACACATACGCACACACATACACATACACATACACATACACATACACATACACATACACATACACATACACATACACATACACATACCCATACACATACACATACACATACACATACACATACACATACACATACACATACACATACACATACACATACACATACACATACACATACACATACACATACACATACACATACACATACACATACACATACACATACACATACACATACACATACACATACACATACACATACACATACACATACACATACACATACACATACACATACACATACACATACACATACACATACACATACACATACACATACACATACACATACACATACACATACACATACACATACACATACACATACACATACACATACACATACACATACACATACACATACAAATATACATACACATACATATGCACATACGCATACACATACACATACACATACACATACACATACACATACACATACAAATACACATACACATACACATACACATACACATACACATACACATACACATACACATACACATACACATACACATACACATACACGCACACATACACACACACATACACACACACATACACACACACAAACACAGATACATACACATACACATACACATAAACATACACACACACATAGACCTACACATACATATACATATACACATATACATACACATACACATACACATACACATACACATACACATACACATACACATACACATACACATACACATACACAGACACATACACACACACACGTACACGTACACACACACGTACACATACACATACACATACACATACACATACACATACACATACACATACACATACACATACACATACACACACACACACACATACACATACACATACACATACACATACATACGCATACCCATGCGCATTCGCATACACATATACACACACACACATACACATACACATACACATACACATACACATACACATACACATACACATACACATACACATACACATACACATACACATACACATACACATACACATACACATACACATACACATACACATACACATACACATACACATACACATACACACACAGAAACACACAGACACACACACATAGACACATAGACATACACACACACATACACATACACATACACATACACATACACATACACATACACATACACATACACATACACATACACATACACATACACATACACATACACATACACATACACATACACATACACATACACATACACATACACATATACAGACACATACACATACACATACACATACACATACACATACACATACACATACACATACACATACACATACACATACACATACACATACAAATATACATACACATACACAAACATACACACATGCACACACATACACATGCGCACACATACACACTCCGCACACATACACATATGCACACGCATACGCATACGCATACGCATACGCATACGGATACGGATACGCATACGCATACGCCTACCCCTACGCCTACCCCTACCCCTACCCCTACACCTACACCTACACCTACACCTACACCTACACCTACACCTACCCCTACACATACACATACACATACACATACACATACACCTACACATACACATACACATACACATACACATACACATACACATACACATACACATACACATACACATACACATACACATACACATACACATACACATACACATACACATACACATACACATACACATACACATACACATACACATACACATACACATACACACATACACATACACATACACATACACATACACATACACATACACATACACATACACATACACATACACATACACATACACATACACATACACATACACATACACATACACATACACATACACCGACACCGACACATACACATACACATACACATACACACACATACATACACATACACATACACGTATACATAGACATACACATACACATAGACATAGACATACACATATACATAGACATATACATACACATACACATACACATACACATACACATACACATACACATAGAGACACACACACACACACATAGACACACACACACAGGCACACATACAGAGACACATACACACACAGACACACATACACATACAAAGACACAAAGACACAAAGACACAGACACAGACACAAAGACACAGACATACACATACGCATACGCATACACATACGCAAATGCATACGCATACGCATACACATACACATACCCATACCCATACCCATACACATACACATACACATACCGATACACTTACACATACACATACACATACACATACACATACACATACACATACACATACACATACACATACACATACACATACACATACACATACACATACACATACACATACACAGACACATACACATACGTATACACATTCACATACACATATACATACACATACACATTCACATACATATACACATGCACATAGACATACACATGCACATACACATCCATATACAATACACATACGCATACGTATACACATACACATACACACACATAGACATACACAGATACACATACACATACACAGACACACACACACACATGCATGTGCACGTACATGTACGCATGCATGTACATGTACATGTACACATGCACATACACATACGCATATAGATACGCATACACACCCACATACACACCCACATACACACCCACATACACGTACACGTACACATACACGTACACGTACACATACACGTACACGTACACATACACATACACGTACATGTATACGTACACGTACACGTACACGTACACGTATAGGTACACGTACACGTACACGTACACGTACACGTACACATACATGCATGTACATGTACCCATACATGCACGTACACATATGCCTACGCATACGCGTATGCGTACGCATACACATACGCATACACAAAACACATATACACATACACATACACATACACGTACATATATACATACACATACACATACGCACACACATCCATATACACATACACATAGACGCACACATATAGACATACACACACATAGACACACACACACACATACACATAGACATACACACAGACACACACAGACACACACACATGCACGTACACGTACAAGTACACATGCACGTCCACATACATATACACAACCACATACACACCCACATACATGTACACGTACACATACATGTACACGTATACGTACATGTATACGTACACGTACATGGACACGTACACGTACACGGAAACGTACACGTACACGTACTGGTACATGTACATGTACACGTAAAGGTACACGTACACGTAAAGGTACACGTACACGTACACGTACATGTGCACGTACACGTGCACGTACACGTACACGTACACGTACACGTACACGTGCACGTACACGTGCACGTACACGTACACGTACACGTACACGTGCACGTACACGTGCACGTACACGTACACGTACACGTACTTGCATGTACACGTACATGCACGTACACGTACATGCACGTACACGTACATGCACGTACACGTATGCATACTTATATGCATATGCGTACGCCTACTCATATGCATACACGTAGTCCTACGCATACCCCTATGCCTATGCATACACATATGCCTATGCATACGCATACGCCTATGCATACGTATACGCCTATGCATACGCATACGCCTACGCCTACGCATACGCATACGCCTATGCATACGCATGTGCATACGCATACGAATACGCATACGCATACGCATACGCATACGCATACGCATAGGCACACGCATACGCATATGCACGCGCATACACATATGCACGCGCATACGCATATGCACGCACATACGCATATGCACGCGCATACGCATATGCACGCGCATACGCATATGCACGCGCATACGCATATGCACGCGCATACGCATACGCATACGCATACGCATACGCATACGCATACGCATACGCATACGCATACGCATACGCATACGCATACGCATACGCATACGCATACGCATATGCACACGCATACGCATATGCACACGCATACGCATATGCATACGCATACGCATATGCATACCCATACACATACAGATACACATACACATACAGATACACATACACATACACATACACATACACATACACACCCATACACATACACATACACATACCCATACACATACACATACACATACACATACACATACACATACACATACACATACACATACACATGCACATACACATACACATACACATACACATGCACATACACATCCATATACACATACACATATGCATACACATACACATACGTATACACATACACATACACATACACACACATAGACACACACAGATACACATACACATACACATACACACACCCACAGAGACACACACACAGACACACACACATGCACGTACACGTACATGTACACATGCATGTACACGTACAGGTACACATGCACATACACATACACATACACATACGCATACACATACACATCCACATACACACCCACATACACACCCACATACACGTACATGTACACGTACACGTACACGTACACGTATACGTACACGTATACGTACACGTATACGTACACGTACAGGTACACGTACATGTACACGTACACGTACACATACATGTACACGTACACATACACGTCAGATACACGTACACATACACGTGCATGTACACGTACACGTATAGGTACACGTACAGGTACACGTACACATACACGTACACCGCCTACGCATACGCATACACATATGCATATGCATACGCATACACATATGCATACACATACGCATATGCATATGCACACACATACGGATATGCATAAGCATACGCATACGCATACGCATACGCATACGCATACGCATAGGCATACGCATACGCATAGGCATACGCATACGCATACGCATACGCATACGCATACGCATACGCATACGCATACGCATATGCATACGCATACGCATACGCATAAGCATACGCATACGCATACGCATAAGCATACGCATACGCATACGCATACGCATACGCATACACATACGCATACGCATACGCATACACATATTCATATGCACGCGCATACGCATACACATACACATACACATACACACACACATACACATATACACACACATACACATACACATACACATACACATACACATCCATATACACATACACATATGCATACACATACACATAGACACACACACATACACATACACATACACATACACATACACATACACATACACATACACATACACATACACATACACATACACATACACATACACATACACATACACATACACATACACATACACATACACATACACATACACACACACACACATACACATACACATATATAGACACACACACACACACAAACACACACACACACATGCACATACACGTACACGTACACGTACACATGCATGTCCACATACGCATACACACCCGCATATACGTACACGTACACGTACACGTACACATACATGTACACGTACACGTACACAGACAGGTACACGTACACGTATACGGACACGTACACGTACACGTACATGTACACGTACGCATACGCATACACGTACACGTGCGCATATGCGTACACGTACACGTACACATACGCGTACACGTACACGTATGCGTAAATGTACACGTATGCGTACACGTACACGTACACATACACATACACGTACACGTACAGGTACACGTACACGTACACGTACACGTACATGCACGTACCTGCATGTACATGTACATGCATGTACACATATGCCTATGCATATGCATAGGTGTAGGCCTATGCATATGCATACGTGTATGCATACGGGTATGCCTACGCATATGCATACTCGTATGCCTACGCATACGCATATGCATACGCATACGCATACGCCTACGCATACGCATACGCATATGCATACACATACGCATACGCATACGCCTACGCATACGCATACGTATATGCATACGCCTACTAATATGCATACGCATACGCATACCCATACACATGCGCATGCGCATAGGCATACGCATACATATACACATACGCATATGCATACATATACGCATACGCATACACATAGACAGACACAGGTTGTGAGAAGACATGGTGATACAATCCAAAGATGAGGCTAGTAGTGCATTAACCTCCTCTAGGTCTGCCAAGGTTTTCTCCAAGAATGCGTAGTAGGCACTTTGAACTTGCTTAATGATACAATAAAACCTTGTTAGTGCTTTTGAAGATCATTCTTCAATTGATTCATCAAAGCAGATGACTAGACATAAAACAGGTGGTCAAAAACCTACTATTTTGGGATGGAAAGTAATACACTAAGTTGTGAGTTGTCAGTCACAGGTTCCAGGATTCAGTTCTTGATTATGTTTAATGTATTTTCATGACACAGCAGAAGTACGTTGAGAAAGCTTTCGTAAGGTAAATGCAAATATATGGATCTTAGTGTATGTTTTCACGTTTGAGAAGACAAGAGATAACAAGTTCAGAGTGAGTACATGCTATATTTGTTGTCAAGCAAATAATTTCTTGATGCTTACACTATTGGATATCTAGTTTGCATATTTTCTCAAGTATTATGGTTCATATTCAGCAAGTTCAGGTTTTTTGAAGAAAATTCAAATTCAGTTTTGAAGAAGACTTTTGAAGAAAAGGTTTGAAGGTCAAATCGGGAGTACAAGCTTGAAGCTTGTGATAGTTTGCAGCTTTGATAGTTTGCAAATCCAGTTCAGTTTGTACCAATATGACATTGCAAGGGGGATTGTTGGAAAACAAAGGTCAATATCCTATTGGTCAAACAATGTTCCATGGTTCATTATGCTCAGAAGAGATCAGCATGTGTACCCTTTCTTGCTAGTCTTGCTACAAGCTAAGATGCCTGGCCTTGTGGATAAGTCGATTGACTTCTAAAGAAGTGGTGCAGGTTTGAATCCTTCCAGCAGCGATGATGGAAAGTGATAGCGTTCTTGAAGAAGACACGTGTGTTTTTCCTTCCAATAGCAATCGTAGTTTTTACTGCTTTTGGAGTGCTTTAATTCATGGAGGATCTACTATGTAACAAGAGCATTGGCTCATTGTCTTCTATCCTTCACCTATTACAACACAAGCTTTGGAAGCTTGGTACCTCTTTGAGGTAGTTCTTTTAGCACATGGGGCAGCCATGGTGCTATGTTGAAGCATGTTGAGGAGTGACTATGGAGTTCTTCTTGGAGGAGAAGAGTGTGCTCACACTCTTGCTCATGGAGAGGACTTGGTCATTAGCAGCTTGGTGGTGTGGATCATCCATCTACATAATGTATTTGAAGATTGTCTTCTACATGAAGATTTTGATTTACTTCAAGGACATTAGATGGTGGTTAACATAAGATTTGCATCTTATGTTAAGAATTCAGGTACATATTCTCTTTATGCACACAAGTACTACTTGGAGTTTATGGAGGCAGTTGCATCCATGTCAGGAGGAGTCCTATTCAGCATAGGTACAAGAGAATCAGTACATGTATGCTTTATGCATATTTGGATGAGGTGTTCAAGAAGGTATGGTCATATGAGTTTGAGAATTTCTGGCAGCAAACTTGTTAGCATTCTTTGCTACTTTTGTAAGTATGTGATCTTTCACGCACATATCTAATTTAGGGTCTTCCATACCCTAAGGTTAGATGAGGGTTTGTTGATTATGAGTTTTAGACTGATCCTTCCTCTTTCTGTCACTCATATTCACTCTTCTACAACCTATTAGGTCACACATCTCATATATATTTAGATTTCTATCCATACATCTGAATATATTTGTTACATTTGTACATTCACTTTTCCATCTATTTCTGTTCACATAGAGTGGTTGAGAGTTTTTCTCCCACATTGTACATAGAACATTGGTATATATGATAGTGTGAGTAAGCAGTGGCTTACGTAATACTTTACACATGTTGTCTAATCTTTCTCTATCTTTGTCTCATCATTTGTATGACTAAATGTGGTATGTTCATGTTTTGTCAATATTGGAAGATTGATAGATTCTATGTTGTATATGCTGGACATATGGAACCTTGGACCTGTCGTATTAGTAATGGGTGTGCTAAATTTCCAACAAAACTTGAGACAACAATTGAAGTATACTCCAAGTATGGTCTAAGAAATCAATCTATATTGCACATATAGTACATGAAATGATTGAGCATGAAGGATGGGAAGGAGGAGTACAATTTGCACTTCAATGACAATCCATATCTCGACTATAATCACCTCCAATTGTAGCACAAATGTCTGCTCTGATCCTCGACTTTGTTCATGAGTTTTTATAGAGATTTTGAATTCAAACTTGGTAGAATTCAAACTTGGTAGAATTCCACCTAAAGGTTCCTCCATCATTGGGGAATCTCATCTAATTGGCTTCTCTCACTTGAATTCCATGATTTGCACCTAATAAGGTCGGGAGATTCCGTTTTTCCTTTTACATTTGAAGACTTACTTTTCTACTTTTACAAGAGATAGTTTTTATGACTTCTCTTATTGAGTGTACATAAAAGAACCATTACATAACTGATTTTAATCAAGCATTAGGCTTGGAAAATGCACCAACATATGCACATACACATATATACACAATTATTGCCCTAATTGTTGTCATCTTTGCGATTGGGCTGAATGTTTCTTCAGAGTCAATCCCATAGGATTGAGCAAGTTCGTGTGCCACAAGACTTGCTTTGTACCTAGCAGTCAAACCATTAGAGTTTCTCTTCACTTTATACACCTAGTTGCTTCATCTCTTCTTGTCTTGGAACTAGACTCCATGTGTTGTTGTCATCAAGGGATTTGTTCTCTTCTTCCATATCTTCTTGCTACTCCTTGGTGCCTTGATCTTTGATTTTGATGTAGCTCCCCTTTCTAACATATGTTCATCAAAATCTTCAAATTCATCTCTGTCTTCATCAAACTCTACCAATCTTGCCTTTGCTTTATTCAGTGATTGATGGGATGAATCATGATTGAACTTCTTTGTATGCTATACCACTGATTACCAAGCTATCTTGAATCCTAAATTCATATCTCCTCTCTGCCTCTTCAATATCGTCATCGTGTAATGGAACTTTGGAAGCATACCATGGTTTGAGTTTGTTAAACACTACATCTCTAGATATCTTTAACTCCTTTGTATTAGGGTTGTAGCACCTGTGAACTTTTTGCTCCATAGCATAACCAATAAACATACATGTTTCAACCCTTGCATCCATATTACCTCTCAATTATTATGGCACATGTGTGTAACATACACACCCAAATATTTTAATGTGTGGAAGGTTTAGTTTCCTTCCACTCCATGCCTCCTTAAGTGTCATGTCATGTACCCCTGATGCGGGACACCTACTTATCACAAACACAACAATAGATACATCATTTGCCTCATATGCTAAAGGTACATTCATTTCATTTAACATACTCCTAACATTTTCAGCAATATACCTATTCTTCCTCTTTACCACTCCATTTTGCCGAGGAGTATACTTGTAAGTGATTTGTTTCTTTATACCATGGTCCTACAAGAAATCACAAAAAGCATGGGAGAAGTATCCTCCCCCTCCATCTAACCTTAGATTTTTGATGTAGCAACTTGTCTCCTTCTCAACGTGCCTTGAATCTTTTGAACACATCAAACACATTTGATTTTTGCTTTTTACAATACAACCATACTTTTCTTGAGTACTCATCAATTAAGGTTACAAAGTACCTGCTACCTACAAGAGAGGTCTCTTTGGTTGGACCCCACACTTTGTGTGCACAAGGTCTAATATACCATGTGCTACATATGCAATCTTCTTGAAGGGCTCCCTAGTAGACTTTCCTAGTTGAGAAGCTTCACACATCTCATGCAACATTTGTAATGAAAAATGTGGTAAAAATCTTACCAATTGCCTCTTCTCAATGTCTTTTAACCTTTGAATGTTGATGTGAACACACTTTTTGTGCCAAAAATCCAAGTTTCCAATCTTCTTGTCTCCATAGGTGATGAACATGCCTTGTTGCTATGTCCTTTGCCAATGTCAAGAGTGGACAACCTTCTTTCATTCTTTCCTTTCACTATCAGCTCATAGCCGTTCCTTGGGTCTTCAATAAAGGATCCTTTGTGGCTGAAGTTTACTTGGTATCCTCTTTCAACCATCTCTCCAATAGAGATGAAGTTGTTTGTAATAGTAGGAACATGCAATACCTCAAACAATCCTCTTGCTTCATGGTTGCCTTCAAGCTTCACATCTCCCATTTGTTGTATCTCATGCTTTGTGTTTTCTCTTGTCTCCACAAAGCCTCTTGGCTTGCATGCTTGAAGATTCTTGAAGTACTCCTCTCTATTTGACATGTGGTTACTACAATCATCATCTATATACCACCCCTCATCATGTGGTTGAACTTCATTAGTATGCTTCATAGCTAACAAATATTCATTTTTTCAATTGATTGAGGAGTTAGCATAGTCACCTTGCCCTTTGTAATTGTAATTGTTCCCACCTTGTTTTTGCTAAAAATATTTGGAATATTCTCCTTGCTTCCGCACAATTGAAGCATCCATTTGAGTTAAAGTAGCCTCTACCTCCATATCTTCCTCCTCTTCCTCTTCCTCTTGATGATTGACCTTCATCTTGGCTTAATTGAATCCCTTGATAGCTTTGGCTTCCTTGTTGTTAGTTGCTTCTACCTCTTCCTCTTGAACCACCTTTGTTGCCTTTGCCTCTTCCTCCTTTTCCTGCATAGAAGAGTTGGTCTTGGCTGCCCTTTGACTTGTTTCCTCCATGATTGAACTGCTCAATCACCATAAGAGAAATAAGTTGCTCAAAATCAGGTAATGAATTTGTTCCATACACAGAGGTTGTGAATGCTGTTGGAGTTAGACGTCTGCGGAAGCACGCGAACAGCACAAGGAAGAAGAAGAAGCTTGGAGCACAACACACAAGACTGAATATATTACTAGAGAATGTACAAAGATAAGTAGCCCATTAGGGCAATAGGCGTATATACAAGCCGGGGGAAAAAAACCTCCTAAAGAGGGAAAAAAGTGCCCCGGCGGTCCTAGAGTGTTCACACACATCACTACCTAAATATATCAACAAATCCCCACTGGGAGTGATGCGGTGAACAAGGAGCTAGCACTCATGTATAAGGAAGTGCCGAGCTATGTGGAAATCACTCCACAAAAGGAAGTAAGCCCAAAGCTTTGCGGAAAGCTTCAAACTTCTCCCTAGGCAGAGCCTTCGTGAAAAGGTCTGCAATGTTCTCCTGCGTGGGCACATATGCCAAGCTGATCTCCCCAGCAGAGAACCTCTCCCTGACATAGTGATAATGCACCTCAATGTGCTTAGTGCGAGCATGGAACACAGGGTTCCTCGCAACTGCCAATGCGCTCTGACTGTCAGTGAAGATGGTGGTGGCAGAAGACTGGCCAACACCCAAATCAGCCATAAGGCGTCTGAGCCACACACACTCAACAGTCGCTGTGAAAGCTGCCCTATACTCAGCCTCACAACTGGAAGTGGCCACAGTAGGCTGCTTCTTGCTCAACCAAGATATACATGAGCTACCAAGCATGAAGCAAAAACCACTGGTGGACACACGAGTGTCATAGCAACCAGCCCAATCTGAGTCAGAAAAAGCATGCAAATCTGGCGATAGTGATCCCCCCTTGGGATAAAACAACCCAAGTAGCCGAGTACCACTCAAGTAGCAAAAGATGCGCTTAACCGCTTTCCAATGCGTGACTCCTGGGCAATGCATAAACCTGCTCATCTGTGAGACAGCAAACTGAATATCTGGCCGAGTAATGCATAAGTAAATCAAGCATCCAATAGCCTGCTGATAGAGAACAGCATCAAATGCATCTCCAGCATCATGAAGACTCAATCGTAAACCTGTCTCCAAAGGAGTGGCAATAGGCTTACAGTCTTCAAGGCCAAAACGCTGCAATAATGTGTCAATATATTTCGTTTGACACAAAGCCATTCCACCATCAACTTGCATTAACTGAATGCCCAAATAGTGATGCAAATGCCCCAAGTCAGACATCTCAAATGAGGCATGCAAATCAGCCTTGAAATCAGCAATATGCTTCTCAAGAGGACCAGTGAGCAGCATGTCGTCTACATAGACAACAATGATCAAAAGCACATCATTAGCACGCTTAACATAGAAGGTGCTTTCAGTTGGACTGTTCTCAAAACCATGTGCAATCAGATAGGCATGTATTTTCTCATACCAAGCACGTGGTGCTTGCTTTAAACCATATAACGCCTTCTTTAACCTGCACACCTGGTTTTCATGCCCTTTCTGCACAAAGCCACGGGGCTGAAAAACATACACTTCTTCATGCAAGTCACCATTCAGAAATGTTGTTTTAATGTCCAACTGATGTACATTCCAACCATGATGGGCTGCAAGTGCACAAATGCTCCGAACAGTAGTCATACGACATGTAGGTGCAAAGGTCTCATCAAAATCAATGCCTCTTTCCTGCGCATAACCCTTTGCAACAAGCCTAGCCTTATACCTGTCAACTGTACCATCAGGTTTACGCTTCAGCTTGTATACCCACTTAGTGCCAATGGCCTTCTTGCCAGGAGGCAAGTCACATAAAGACCATGTACCATTCTTCATTATAGCATCATATTCAGATTGCATAACAGCCATCCAATTTTCTGAATTTTGTGCTTCATCAAAAGAAACAGGCTCATTCTCATCACAGAGACTAGATGCAGCCATAGCATAGCAATCTGATGCAAAGGAGGTACTATGAGAGCCTGAACGAGTACGATATGACAAAGGTGCATCTAATTTGCTGTCACGCAAAGTCTGCACCAGCCATTTTGGCATAGTTTTTGCCTGTTCAATATCAGCTCTCTCATCAACAAGTGCATCATGTAAATCTGCATCAGAAATGGAATGATCTGCATCATCATATGAAACCTGCAAAGGCTGAGAAGTTGCCTCATTAGGACCAGCGCTAGCCTGTCCACCTGTAAAAAGAGGCATCAAAGTATCATACATGTCTTTGGAGCTAACAGATGTCTCCTTAGTACATGAAAGCAATGGCTGAATAGCATCTTCCACAAAGACAACATCACAGCTAACCAGAATGCGTCTAGTCTGTGGATGATACAGACGATAGCCTTTACTTTCAGAACTGTACCCAACAAAAATACATTTTACTGCCTTATCATCCAATTTTCTGCGATGTTGTTCAGGCACTAATGCATATGCCAAACAACCAAAAACACGCAGATGAGCAACAGATGGCTTGCGGTCATGCCAAGCCTCATATGGAGTGATAGACTGCAACGCTTTGGTGGGACACCTGTTCAGTACATATGCTGCACACATGACAGCCTCAAGCCAGAAACTATGTGGTAAAGCCTGACTTTTGACCATGCACCTCGCCATCTCCATGAGTGACCTGTTCTTTCGTTCAGCAACTCCATTCTGTTGAGGTGTATACGGCACTGTACACTGGTGTTTTATCCCACGTTCAGCCAGAAATGCATTAAAATCTGAAGACATATATTCCCCCCCTCGATCAGAACGGAGGGTGCCCATTTTACATGCTGACAGATTTTCAGCCAAAACCAAAAACTGTTTGAAGCACATGAACACTTCGGACTTTGCTTTGAGTGGATATACCTATGCATGCCTGGAAAAATCATCAATGAAAGTCACGAAGTAAAGGTAATTTCCAAAAGAGGGTGTCTGCATAGGACCACAGACATCACTATGTACAAGCTGCAATTTCTGCATAGCCCGAACTGAACCATCTTTTGGAAAGGAAGAACGCTGCATTTTGCCCAAAATACAGCCTTCACAAACATGTTTTCCAGGTCCCTCAAGTTTGGGCAAAGAGGACACCATTTCAGATTTCTGCAGGCGTAACAAACTAGCAAAATTCAGATGACCAAAGCGTGCATGCCAAAGCTTTGCATCTGACATAGCCTGAGAATCATGAACTGCACATGCCAAATCATTCACAGATCTTTCATAGTCTATGAGCTTATACAGCCCACGAGATAAAATGCCAGAAGCAATAATCACATCGCCATTTGAGAGATCATGGACCGTACACCTGTCATCAACGAATTTCACAACCAAGCCAATCTTGGCTAATGCAGAAACTGATAACAGGTTCTTTTTTATCCCTGGCACAAATAAAGCATCTGACAAAGTGAAAGAACTACCATCAGCAGTAGTCAGAATGATCTTACCAACTCCCATAACAGGATAAGAGGAGTTATTGGCGCATGTGACAGTATTCCCTGTAGGGGCAGGCTCGAGTGAAGAGAAGAAACTGCGTTGCGAGGTAATATGTTTGGTCGCCCCACTGTCAAAGTACCAAACATCTTAGTCTACTGCAGACATGCACTGATCATGAGAAGATGGGTCAAAACTGTAGACAGTAGTAAACGCCCATTCTTCTTCCTGCACAAGATTTGCAGACTCTGTTTTTGGTGTAGAGGCCTCTGCAACAACCATTCCAGCCTCTTTCTTCTTTGCCTCTTTAGCAGCCAGTTTTGGACAGTTCTTTATAATATGATCATTTCCTTTACAGTACTTGCAGAAGAACTTTTGCTTTTCTGATTTCTTCTCATCTTTATCCTGGTTCTTCGATTGTGCAGCATTTGCAGATTTCTGCTTACTAGTAGAAGAGCTCCATTTTCCTTTGCCCTTCTGACTAGCCAGGAAAGCTTGATCTGCAACACGCATAATGGACCTGTTCTGCCTGGACTGATCTTCCTGCAACAGAACAGAGACTAATTCCTCAAATGACAAGGCATTCGGATTGCCTTTCATCATCAATCGAAGAGTAGAGGCAAAACTCTGATATGAATCAGGAAGGCCATTCAGAACGGTCTGCACAAGTGAGCTATCTGGTATAACCTCATCAGCAGAAATCAATTGTTCCTTCAGGTCTTTGATCTTTGTAAGAAAACTGTCCATCGAATCACCTTCATTCATGTGCTCACTCTCCAACTGTTTTCGGAGGTAAGCAACACGAGCCTCATTCCTAGCTTGGTACAAAGTGGTAAGTGTATCCCAAGCATCCTTTGCTGTTCTGCAAGAGCGAATGTGAGGAATAATGGCACGTTTGACAGACAAAGCTATCAATGCATGTGCCTGGGTATCTCTGCCATCCCAACGAATCTGCTCTGCAGTAGGTGCAACAGAAACAGCAGCACGAATAGGAATCTGCGGAATATCATCTTCGACACCATCTTCATCAGCTCCAACACCTGTATTTGCAGTACCTGTCGTTACAGGTGTAACAGGACGTCTTTCAACACCCTGCACAATGTTCCACAATCCTTTTGCAACCAGTACATGTCGCATCATATAAGCCCATAATGGGTAGTTGGTACCATCCAACTTATCCTCAACAGCCAACATACGGAATACATCACTGCTTTCAGCCATGGTCGGTGACTAAAATACCTTGATGTAGAAAATTGACTGTATCTCAAAAAGTTGAACAGAACTGCCCAGACGAGTTCTGCTAGACCTGTAGCAGACTTCGAGACGCTTAAACTGGCGAACAAAAACTGGTATATATCTTTGACACAAAAGGACGAAATAGCCTGCACAAGCACTGCGATAGTGCGTTCGGAGGCCGAAACGAGCTCAGATCGCGATTTCAGCACCACAAAGCGAAGCCGTTTTGATCTCGGAAACACCCTGAGTATGCTCACCAAATTTTGTGCGAATCTGAGACTGCAAACGGAGGAGTGTCGACGGCGCCCTAGAAGAAGCAACGACCTGCTCTGATACCAATTGTTGGAGTTAGACGTCTGCGGAAGCACGCGAACAGCACAAGGAAGAAGAAGAAGCTTGGAGCACAACACACAAGACTGAATATATTACTAGAGAATGTACAAAGATAAGTAGCCCATTAGGGCAATAGGCGTATATACAAGCCGGGGGAAAAAAACCTCCTAAAGAGGGAAAAAAGTGCCCTGGCAGTCCTAGAGTGTTCACACACATCACTACCTAAATATATCAACAAATGCCTTCAATTAATCATCTTCTATAAGCCCATTAAGTGTGTGGGAAACTAGGTCATCATCATCTATGGCACATCCCATTGAACCAAGTGCATCAAAGATCTCTTTTACTTTGAGTATGACATCATCAATGGTACGATTTGATGACTTCCTAAGGTTGTTGAGTTCATTCATGAGTTGAATTTTTCTAGCCTTTGTAGAGTAGAGTAAAACCTTTCTAAACTCTCCCAGACCTTCTTGGATGTATCTAGGTCTCACATATGACCTCATGGAGTTGTTTATGTGTTGAGATAGTATGAAGGTTACTCTTCTATCCCTTTCTTCCTAGTCTCTAATGACTCTTCTTTGATTCTCAGTAGATATATGTGGATCTATGTATGAATTCACCTCACTACCACTAACCAATCCCCAAAGATCCTTTCCCATGAGATTCTAAACTTCCAAGGTTAGAGATTCTAAACTTCCATGGTTGGTAATTTCTCTTTTCAAACTTCTCAATCAAAATATTATAGTCTTCCATTGTGTATGAGACTATATAGTGACTCATAATCCCTCCTTGCATTTTGATAGATGTGAGAAAGAATGATAGGTTACCTTCCCCACAAGAGCATCCACTTGTCTTGAACCTTTGGTGATGAAAGAAGCACCTCCTTGCTTCAAATTCTTCTTCAAATCTTCTTGGTTTTTGTTTCAATCCTTGCCTCTCAAGAAATTTCAAGGTCTCCTCTTGGTGTCCTCAATGCTCACTACTGAGCTATGATACAATTGATGGAGTATATCCACTCCTAGCTGCAGCAGAAGAATGATAAGCCCTTCCTAGGACCAAATTATTCACTACCATAGTCCACCAAAATTTGAATTGTTCTTTGGAACAGAGGATTGAACCTACAAAATTTTGCATATCGAAAGTAGACTCGTTGGGATTTTAAATAAGCCATAGATCACTCAGTTTGGACAATGTGGCCTATGTCAAACTCCTTGCACAAACAAACGAGAAACTACCCAAATAGGTACACAAGATAGCTATCCATTTCCAATTGCAAGCTAGCTACTAGAAAGCATAGCTAGTCATGAAGTGTATAAATTCTTAGATGGTTTCTCTAGCTATAATCAAGTATCTATTGCACTAGAAGATCGAAACAAGACTACATTTGCAATCTAATGGACCATATTTGATTTTCAAGAGAATGCCATTTGGGTTCACCAATGCCCCAACCACATTTTAAAGGCTCAAGTGGCATATCTTCAAGGAACTTCTTAGGAAATGCTTGAAATTTTATGTTAGGCTGCATTAACTTTGTGATTAATAAAAATGTACCATCATAATTGTAAAGGGATGTTACTCCTTCAAATCACTTTAACTTTTTGGTAATGAATATGATGCATTGACCCAACACAGTACACAACGGGGTGAAGTTTTCTATGAGTGGTTCTTTGGGGTTGGGAAGATTAGATTTTTGGGAAAAAACCATCTACAATTAGAGTACTTTGCTGAATCTATGTGTATATTGAATTTATGAAGTAATTTATACCTCTATGAATTTTTGTGCATGGTTAAGATCTTCTATTAGAGTTAAATTGGTGATGAAACTTGTTCACTGAAATTTTCGGAGTGTTATGGATGTCATAGATCTAATTTATGATTTGAATTGGTTGGTATCCTAAACAAATGAACATGACGTGTAGAATTGCATAGTAGTTAGACTAGATAAAAGTTAGTGTAGGAGAAGTTAAGGAAACCTATTGACCAATCAAAATACAAAATGTTAGATAGGTGTAGAGAATTCCATTCTAGAGTGTAGTAATCAAGTGAAGGCTAATACTAGTGATCCCATTGGGGGACTGGTGTTGGTGATGGAATTAGTTGAGGCATTGGGCAAAGACAAATGCATGTGTTGCATTTTGGAAAAAGTTATCCTAGATACAAGTCCGATACACAACCATGCATCATAGAAAATCAAGTTGGGGACCCAAAACATGTGCAGAAGAAGAAGCACCAACTCTAAAGAGACATTCCATATTCCTAACTCTAAAGCTGAGCATCATCCTTTAATGACATTGCAAGTCCCTCTAATGTTTTTTGGTGACATTATGACCTCATCAACACATCCACCTAAACAAATTATGATAGAAGTTGATTCACCCAAAGATATTAGAAAGCAGTCCAATTTGGTTAGTGGTTACAAGACATCGCCACGAGATAGAACCCGTAGTTTCCCTTTTTGTCATTTTTAGAAATTTGGTTGACTGAATCTCCATAGAGAAGCAAAAGAAATTAATATGTGGTATTCCAAACCACCTGAAACTTTCTCCATGTACAATTTAGAAACACTAGAAGCTATCTAAAACCATATGATAATTGTGAATAAATTTATTTTCTTCAAGTTATGATTCCAAAGACACTCGATGCCTTTGACCAATTTAATCCCAATGATATAGATATGATTTTGAGAAGATAATCTTATGTGGGTATGAGTTATGCCAAGTTTGGAGGTTTTTGAGGCGATGATCCGGATGGTCTTGTCCGATCCTTTAAAATTAACTATTTAGTGATGACAAACACTACAGGTGACGATCAATATGAGATTAGAGTATTCATTCTACTCTAGTAGATGAAGCATCTAGATGGTTGACAAAGTTGGAATTAGACCATTTTCACACTTATCTTGCAGTCGTAGATGCATTCTTGGACAAGTTCTGAAAGAAAAAGATCCTAGCTCAAATTTTTTACTTCTTACATAATAACAAGCAAAAACCCCAATAGTTAGTGTAGGAGTATGCAATATTATGCAATAGTATTTAAAACACATTTAAGGAAAATTCCAATCAATAATCCTCTCCCAATCGACGTCACAACGTGATGATTCATTAATGGAGTTCTTCCACAATTGAGGTAGAGTATGATTATCCATTGTATTAGTGACATACCTCTAAAGATGTGGTGGATATTCCCCTAAAATTGGAGCATAAAGTTGGAGGATTTCTATAGGATTTGGACTGATAGCCAATCAAAACTGTTAAGACGATATAAGAAGATTTGATGAAAGAGGTCTTTTGCACTAAGTGCAAAAATGTTAGACACATAGTAGCCAACTATGCATTAAACCAGTCATACTGTGCAATTTGCCAATGTGCTGATCATACTACAAAAAGTTGTCCATACAATGCAAAGACACATAACAGGTCTACAGTTAATGCTATCATATAGGATCCTATTGAACCATTTGCTAGATACATTATAATGCACCATAATATTTCTTAGTACCACAAATATTGGCATCATCGACCATATCCCAATAAAATCTTTGGAAACAATTGATGATCATCTACATAAAATAAGCTAGCTATGCGAGGAATGCCCATGCACTATCGTTTTGCAACAAATTGGGTCATACATGAAGAAATTTTAAACAAGCTCAAGAATATGATAAAATAAAGTAGCAACATCAAGGACCTATGGAAAACATGGTAATCATGACTAAAACCCAAGCACAATCGGTAGCAATTAAAACCAGGTCAAGAAAAACATTGCAATCGACTGCAACAGTTTTGGAGCCAGGTTTCAGAGAACAAGAGAGAATGGCTTCCAAGATGGTCACTTGGACTTAGGAAGAAGCACCCATTTTTCCTTAGCCAGTACCATTATTGAACAAGCTTCTACAAGTCCTAATACACAAAACATAACCGACCAACAAAATAGTACAACTCCTACCGAAGGAAAAGAATCTACCACATTAACTACTTGGTAAATGCTATCACAAGCACCAATCACTGTGACCTTGGGACAACTACTCATCGTGATCCTTGGAGTCTACCAACAATTTGAACGATACCTTCAAACATGAAACAACAAGTGCAACCATTCAATTGGAACCTGCGTTCATAGTCAACCATGTTGTCCCCTTGATTGTTGTTTGGCATATCGTCAACCATGTTGTCCCCTTGATCCCCGTTTGGCACAAAAATAATATCATATCAAAATTATTAATCAATGGAGGTTCATATATCAACATAGCTATGGAAGCTCTGTGCACCCATAATATTAAACCGCTGAAATTTTGTGTTCATATGGTTGATCAGTCTTATGTCCATTCGATTGCATTAATTAGGGATATCCCTATCTCACTACAAGGAGCCATGTTTTACATGACTTTGTAGTTCTTTGCTTACTTGATTCGTGTCTAGATTATAATCTCTTCTTTGGATTATCATGGCTAAGATAGGCCAAAGTAACGTTGGATTGGTCCTCTCACCAACTAACATTTAAATATAATAACTTAAAATATGTGGTTCCTCTGGATGATTTGGCCCCCTATGAGTGTCATCACTTGCCATATATTGTCGAAATTGTCCATATGCTAGAAGGCCTAAACGAGGACAAGGAGAGAACTTTTTTGGAAGCCAATAAGGATTTACTGATGTTATGGACTATTAACTTTTAGTATGTGTTAAACCAATGGACATCTAGTTCTTGTCTCGTTCAAGCAACCATTGAAACAAATAGCACAACAATTGAAAACACAGTAAATTTGCACCAAAAGATAGACCAAAAATTGAACCCAACTATATCATGGAATGTGCATTGGGCAATGAACCCAAAATTACCAAATGTCGGTCTTGATCAAGGATTGACAAACATATTTCCCAAAAGATCCGATTATGTTTTATGACTTAGGGGGGACAGTATAACCCCATACCTATAAAACTATGTGCCACCATAGGAGTTTCGATAATCATTGATTGGTTTGCTTAAACAATTTTTGCATGCTTTTGCTTGGGATTACAAGATATGAAGGGCCTTGGCCCACATTTATACCAACAAAGAGTCATACTAAAAGATGATGTTTATCCTGTTAAACAACAAATTTACAAAATGAATCCACATTATGTGAAACAAGTTAAGAAGGAACTTCAAAAGATTATTAAAAGTTGGATTTATTGTCCCTACTGATCATGGAGGATGGATTTCGTCCATCATTATCGTACCTAAAAAGAATAAACAATTATGGATATGTGTGAATGACTGGAAGTTAAATGCAATTATAGTCCTTGATCCCTTTCCTTTCCCCTTTTTGGATAGTATGCTTGATGAGGTTGCATGTAGGAAACCTATTTGTTTTTAGATGGGTATAGTAACTATGAAGATTTTAGAATGATAGAAAAAGATACACTAGAAAGGGAATTTAGCACCAACTGAACATTTATGCTTGTAGGATCATGTGCTTCGAGCTACAAAGTGTCCCTAGTACATTTCAACACTATATGGAAGATATTTTTTCACCTTATTCAATAAGTTTTATGCATGTATTCCTCGATGATATATCTATCTTTGGCATTGAGGTAGAAAACTTGGAGTATTTATGGTTGTGTTTTATGAAGTACAGGGAATATTGGTTTTGTTTAAACACAGCCAAATCTTTTTTTCTTGTTTCATGTGGGAAGTAGTTGGACCATATTATCTCTAAAGACAGTATTCAAGTCAACCCCAATAAAGTTCAACCAATCTTAGATGCACCTCCCCTAGATCTTCGAAAGTGTTCTTTTGGTTTCTGGAACAAATTAGATGGCATGATCACCACTTATGGTTTCTTTCCCATTTAGCCACTCCCATTAATTGCTCGTGAATGTTTCTCCTTGGGAATTCAAATGGACTTCAAAATGTCAAATTGTCTATAATTGCTTGAAAAAATTGCGAAGAGAGCCCCCATCTCACAAGCTCCTAATGGGGATCAACCATTCCATGTTTTTGTGGATGCCTTGGATGTTTCCATTTGCAACATCCTAATGCAATTCTTGAACATATTACATTTCTCATATCGATTTCATTCACCCGTTCTAATTAAATTTTTTCATGGAAGCTCTCACTCCCATTGAACCACTTCTTGCCATGATGCTTGATCCTGTTAGCATATACTTGCACAAATGCTCCCTTTTATCCCACATGCTATTAAAGTAGGTGGATGTAGCAATGGAACAATTATCCACAATAATTGCATATTCCATCGCATCTTCCTCCATGTCCAAGAACTCTTGGTAGGTCATGGTAACTAGTGTCATGCATGTTATTACCTTACATGCGTTAGCACATCACTTCTAGTTGTTGAAGGATGGAAATGACACTAGCGAGTTGATATCCATGCTTTCCATGTAGAATCTATTCCCCAAGCATTCCAAGAACAAGTACTTTATTTGTACTCACCCCAACTCAAATGCACAATCATGTGATTCCCAATAGTATTCCTTGTTGGAGTTAAACGTTTGCAGAAGCATGCGAACATCACAAGGAAGAAGAAGAAGCTTGGAGCACAACACACAATACTGAATGTATTACTAGAGAATGTACAAAGATAAGTAGCCCATTAGGCCAATATGCGTATATACAAGCCGGGGGAAAAAAACCTCCTAAAGAGGAAAAAAAGTGCCACAACGGTCCTAGAGTGTTCACACATATCACTACCCTAAATATATCAACAAATCCCCCCTGGGAGTGATGCGGTGAGCAAGTAGCTGGCACTCATGTATAAGGAAGTGCCAAGCTATGTGGAAATCACTCCACAAAAGGAAGTAAGCCCAAAGCTTTGCAGAAAGCTTCAAACTTCTCCCTAGGCAGAGCCTTCGTGAAAAAGTCTGCAATGTTCTCCTTTGTGGGCACCAGGGAAAAAAATAAGGGCGAATTTTAGCCCAATGGCGAATTTTAAGAGAAAAAAGAAAAAAGAAACTATTTTTCTATACTTTTCAGAGCAAAAAAGTCGTCCAAAATAAGTCTTTTGTGAAACAAAACACATGAAGAATTTCGCCCTAATCTCGTCGGTGCTCATTTTGGCGGACCCCTGGAATAGCCCATTATCGAGTTTTGCTCTCCGGTTTGTTCTCTACTTTTTCCCTGAAGCGTTTGTACATGTACATCAGATTTCTTGATTTTCTCCCATGTAGGTTATGTGGTGCGCAAGATGAGGCAAAGGTGCTATCGACGATTGCACATTGGAATTGGAAGGTAGAATTGCAATGTGGCGAAGAGAAGGGGCCTCGTTTCCTTGATACTCAAGAACAACGTGCATGACTTGACTCATTGTTTGATTTGGAGAGAAGGTGACCTGCAAGACTCATCCATATTCGTGATCACGCCTTTGATTCTTATTCTCATTTATGTTTATTATTTCTGTGCAGTTTGTGCAGGAGTTCGTGACATGGACTGAGCTGATGGAAGCTAGGCAGTGAATCGAACGACTATCATTACAACATACCGAAGCGTAAGACCAAAAAGCTCAATTCTAGTTCTGTTGTTTTTTGTAACAAAAATATGCAGTATTATGCATAGAATTAAGTGTCACATGCACAAGTTTTGTAGCGACATTGGCAGAGACATTAGATATTGGGCATATGCGAGTGATAAGCAACAGTCATTGCCTTGTGCAAGTTTGTTCATGCACTATGACGTGCTGTGTATCTGTGAATTTATTATATATGAATATGTTATATTCCGCCATGTATACTTCTATTCTGCCCATCCATTGGCACAGGACTTACACAATTTTGTATGAAGCAGGTATACTCTTTTCAACCACGTATAATTAGTCAGAGAGAGAGAGAATCTGTAACAATTTGTGTCTAAAAAATTGCGGATAGCATTTTTTGCAGAAGCGTTCCTAGCAATGATACTGATGCACATGATTATGAGGTCATATAAAACTCTATACACGATCTAGCTAGAAATACAAGTATGAAGAGCTAAGTATGAAGAGCTCTTCTGCTAGCATTTGAGAAGACAAAAATTGGCGCAGAAGATTCATAATATTTTGTATTTGTTCCATAAAGTTATTTTGAGTTATGAACATGCTCTTGCTATGAAAATGTTAAAACTTGTGATGGTCGGGATTTTACCATTCGATATGGCAATGGGACTTTGAGCAGGGTTCTTATGTTGACTAAAATAAATTCTCTTCTTTAGGTATGGAAGCTATCACTTTTTGGTGATGTTTTAGTAACCAGCTAACTGTGGATGGATGATGGGACTATTGTGAAGATAAGTGCATTAGTTGTGAGGTAAGTGCATTAGTTGTGTGCAAGTGGCTATAAGCATGTTACCAGCCATGAGTGAATGAGTGGTTGTAAATGTGAGAGTGAAGGAAGTCGGTGCGTGTGTGTGAGTGACTACGATTTGGGGCAGGTCTGAGTGCAAGGTTGTGAGGCTATGAAATTCAGTCTCTGATATGGTGGTTGTGAGTGGAAAAGTTATCAACAGTGAGTGAACGTATGAGAGAAATCAGAATGTGTACAAGGAGATTAAAAGATAACGAAAATGTGAGCTTATTCTCTATGAGGGCCACAATGCGAGCTAAGTGCATGAGTTGTGTATATGAGTTTTAAGTTGTGAGTTGTGTGAGTTTGTTTGACTTAGTGTGAGGGATAGCAAGGGAGTGCCATTGAGTGTATCTATAAATGATTGAGAGTGAGGATTTGTGTGTGTGAGTGAGAGAAAGCGAGAGGTAGAGTTTAATAGTGTGGGTTGTAATGAGTGACACTAAGTGTGAGTGTGTGGTAGTGTGATTGTGAGTTGTGAGATGAGAGTGAATTAGCTAAAGCCTAGGAGTTTCGAGAAACGTTTTGAGGATGGTAGAATGATATCTAAATTTACTACAAACTTTTGTTCTTACATTATTTACTATTTTTGATATTACAAAGATTCGCCTAAATTTCTATAGTTCAAATGGAAGTTTTCATAAAACATTCACCAACGGTTATATGTTTATAAGATGGTCTACTTATAGAATTTGGCCCATATTTATATACTTTCAAGTTAAGGATGTGATCTTATTTTTTTCCCTGGTGGGCACATATGCCAAGCTAACCTCCCTAGAAGAGAACCACTCCCTGACATAGTGATAATGCACCTCAATGTGCTTAGTGCGAGCATGGAACACAGGGTTCCTCGCAATTGCCAATGCGCTCTGACTATCAGTGAAGACGGTGGTGGCAGAAGTCTGACCAACACCCAAATCAGCCATAAGGTGTCTAAGCCACACACACTCAACACACGCTGTGAAAGCTGCCCTATACTCAGCCTCACAACTGGAAGTGGCCACAGTAGGCTGCTTCTTTCTCAACCAAGATGTACATGAGCTACCAAGCATGAAGCAAAAGCCACTAGTGGACACACGAGTGTCATAGCAACTAGCCCAGTCCGAGTCAGAAAAAACATGCAAATCTGGCGGTAGTGATCCCCCCTTGGGATAAAACAACCCAAGTAGTCGAGTACCACTCAAGTAGCAAAAGATGCGCTTAACCGCCTGCCAATGCTTGACACCTGGGCAATGCATAAACCTGCTCATCTGTGAGACAACAAACTGAATATCTGGTCGAGTAATGCATAAGTAAATCAAGCATCCAACAACCTGCTGATAGAGAACAACATCAAATGCATCTCCAGCATCATGAAGACTCAATCGTAAACCTGTCTCCATAGGAGTAGCAATAGGCTTACAATCTTCAAGGCCAAAACACTGCAATAATGTGTCAATATATTTTGTTTGACACAAAGCCATTCCACCATCAACCTGCATAAATTGAATGCCCAAATATGCTTCTCAATAGGACCAGTAAGCAGCACGTCGTCAACATAGACAAGAATGATCAGAAGTACATCATTAGCACGCTTAACATATAAGGTGCTTTCAGTTGGACTGTTCTCAAAACCATGTGCAATCAGATAGGCATGTATCTTCTCATACCAAGCACGTGGTGCTTGCTTTAAACCATATAATGCCTTCTTTAACCTGCACACCTGGTTTTCATGCCCTTTCTGCACAAAGCCACGGGGCTGAAAAACATACACTTCTTCATGCAAGTCACCATTCAGAAATGCAGTTTTAATGTCCAACTGATGTACATTCCAACCATGATGGGCTGCAAGTGCACAAATGCTGCGAACAGTAGTCATACGGCATTAACCAGCACTAGACTGTCCACCTGTAAAAAGAGGCAGCAAAGTATCATACATGTCTTTGGAGCTAACAGATGTCTCCTTAGTACATGAAAGCAATGGCTGAATAGCATCTTCCACAAAAACAACATCATGGCTAACCAGAATGCATTTAGTCTGTGGATGATACAGACGATAGCCTTTACTTTCAGAACTGTACCCAACAAAAATACATTTTACTACTTTATCATCCAATTTTTTGCGATGTTGTTCAGGCACTAGTGCATATGCCAAACAACCAAAAACACGCAGATGAGCAACAGATGGCTTGCGTTCATGCCAAGCCTCATATGGAGTGATAGACTGTAGCGCTTTAGTGGGACACCTGTTAAGTACATATGCTGCACACATGACATCCTCAAGCCAGAAACTATGTGGTAAAGCCTGACTCTTGACCATACACCTTGACATCTCCATGAGTGACATGTTCTTTTGTTCAACAACTCCATTCTGTTGAGGTGTATACGGCACTGTACACTGGTGTTTTATCCCATGTTCATCCAGAAATGCATTAAAATCAGAAGACATATATTCCCCCCCTCGATCAAAATGGAGGGTGCCCATTTTACATGCTGACAGATTTTCAGCCAAAACCAAAAACTATTTGAAGCACATGAACACTTCGGACTTTGCCTTCAATGTATATACCCATGCATGCCTAGAAAAATCATCAATGAAAGTCACGAAGTAAAGATAATTTCCAAAAGAAGGTGTCTGCATAGAACCACAGATATCACTATGTACAAGCTTCAATTTCTGAGTAGCCCGAACTGAACCATCTTTTGGAAATGAGGAACACTGCATTTTGCCCAAAATACAGCCTTCACAAACATGTTTTCCAGGTGCCTCAAGTTTGGGCAAAGAGGACACCATTTCAGATTTCTGAAGGCGTAGCAAACTAGCAAAATTCAGATGACCAAAGTGTGCATGCCAAAGCTTTGCATCTGACATAGCCTGAGAATCATTTACTGCACATGCCAAATCATTTATAGATCTTTCATAGTCTATGAGCTTATACAGCCCACGACATAAAATGCCAGAAGCAATAATCATATCAACATTTGACAGATCATGAGCTATACACCTGTCATTAACAAATTTCACAACCAAGCCAATCTTGGCTAATGCAGAAACTGATAACAGGTTCTTCTTGCTCCCTGGCACAAATAAAGCATCTGACAAAGTGAAAGAACTACCATTAGTAGTAGTCAAAATGATCTTACCAACTCCCATAACAAGATAAGAGGAGTTGTTGGCACATGTAACAATATTCCCTATAGGGGCAAGCTCGAGTGAAGAGAAGAAATTGCACTGCGAGGTAATATGTTTGGTCGCACCACTATCAAAATACCAAACATTTGAGTCTACTGCAGACATGCACTGCTCATGAGAAGATGGGTCAAAACTGCAGATAGTAGTAAACACCCATTCTTCTTCCTGCACAAGATTAGCACACTCTGTTTTTGGTGTAGAGGCCTCTGCAACGACCATTCTAGCCTCTTTCTTCTTTGCCTCTTTAGCAGCCAGTTTTGGACAGTTCTTTATGATATCATCATTCCCTTTACAGTACTTACAAAACAATTTCTGCTTTTCTGATTTCTTCTCATCTTTATCTTCCTTCTTCGAATATGCAGAATTTGCATATTTCTGCATACTAATTGAAGAGTTCCATTTTCCTTTGCCCTTCTGACTAGCCAAGAAAGCTTGATCTGCAACTCGCATAATGGACCTATTCTACCTGGACTGATCTTCCGGAAACAAAAACAGAGACTAACTCCTCAAATGATAAGGCATTTGGATTGCCTTTCATCATCAACCGAAGAGTAGAAGCAAGACTCTGATATGAATCAGGAAGACCATTCAGAACAGTTTGCACAAGTGAGCTATCTGGTATAATCTCATCACTAGAAATCAACTGTTCCTTCAAGTCTTTGATCTTCGTTAGGAAACTGTCCATAGAATCACCTTCATTCATGTGCTCACTCTCCAACTATTTTTGGAGGTAAGCAACACGAGCCTCATTCCTAGCTTGGTACAATGTGGTAAGTGTATCCCAAGCATCCTTAGTTGTTTTGCAAGAGCGAATGTGAGGAATAATGGCACATTTGACAGACAAAGCTATCAATGCATGTGCTTGGACATCTCTACCATCCCATCGAATCTGCTCTATAGTAGGTGCAGCAAAAACCGCAGCACGAACAGGAATATGCAGAATATCTTCATCGTCGACACCTTCTGCATCAGCTTCAGTACCTGCAGTTGTAACAATTGCAAGTGTGATAGGACGTTTTTCGACACCCTGCACAATGTTCCACAGTCCTTTTGCAACCAACACATGTCGCATCATATAAGCCCATAATGGGTAGTTGGTACCATCCAACTTATCCTCAACAGCCAACATACAGAATACATCACTGCTTTCAGCCATGGCCAGTGACTAAATACCTTGATGCAAAAAATTGATTGTATCTCAAAAAGTTGAACAGAACTGCCAAAAGATGAATTCTGCTAGACCTGTAGTAGACTTTGAGGCGCTTATACTGGCGAACAGAAACTAGTATATACCTTTGGCACAAAAAGACAAAAATAGCCTACACAAGCAGTGTGATAGGGCGTTTGGAGGCCGAAATAAGCTCAGATCGTGATTTTGGCACCACATAGCGAAGCTGTTTTGATCTTTGAAATACCCTGAGTATGCTCACCAAATTTTGTGCGAATCTGAGACTGCAAATGGAGGAGTGTCCACGGCACCCTAGATGAAGCGACGACCTGCTCTGATACCAATTGTTGGAGTTAGACATCTGCAGAAGCATGCAAACAACACAAGGAAGAAGAAGAAGCTTGGAGCACAACACACAATACTGAATGTATTACTAGAGAATGTACAAATATAAGTAGCCCATTAGGGCAATAGGCGTATATACAAGCCGGGGGAAAAAAACCTCCTAAAGAGGGAAAAAAGTGCCCCGACCGTCCTAGAGTGTTCAAACACATCACTACCTAAATATATCAACATTCCTAAAATTCCAACACAAATCATATGGCATCTATAGGCAATTTTACTCTTGGATTGCCGCCATCAAGAAACGCCAAGTCAATAGGGTGTCCTTCTTCCACTGCATTTATAATGAATGTGTGATGGTTACCCAAAATATCTCCCGTGGCCTCCCTACCCATTCCCATCTCCTGTTCATATTTACCATCCTCTTTTTGGGTGAATTCCCTATTCTTGTATGCATTGTATTCATTCTACACCCTTCCCCTTTTACCAATGCACCTATCCCTCCTTCGCCCTCTCCCCCACTATTAGATAAAGAAGACTAATCCATCATAGTACTTTTTTGATGCTCTCAGAAACACCCATGCATTGCCTCGCTAGCAAACTCTGAGCAAACTGTTTCCTCCACACACCACCCAAACCTCATAATGACCATTTCCTCTCCCTCTCCTTCTACCCATTCTTTAGTGTCCCCACTTGTACTGATTGCTATTGGACCTATAATCACCGAGAAGAAACCCAAGCTCCCTCTTCCCCCACTAGTTCAACCTGATCCAAACCTACAATGTTCCCCCATCCCTTCTTGATCTATTCCACCTATTTTTTATCATCCTTCCTCTTTTGGTTGCCCATTCCCATCTGCTTCTTTTGCCTCTCATCATCCCTCTTCCTCTTTGTACTGCAACCTCCTTCCCCCATTTTGGCTACTAATTTTTCACCTCCCCATCTAGATGAGGCCTATTGGAACTTTAGTGTGTACCAAAACGTTTGGCTCAAGTCCCTCCTCACACTTGATACCTTTTTGTATCACACTTACGATCAAGTTATGGATTTGGGAAAACCTAGAGTGCTTTTGAATGAAAGTGTATCATTATTATAGAAGGGTTTGAAACAATATATATTGATGGGACTTTGCTAAAAAATTATAATGTCTCCAATGGATTATGGTCAAATTTCTTTAGAACTTGGTGTCGGGGATGTAAGGGTCATGTGACCTTACTTCCATACTCATACACACACACACACACACACACACACACATATATATATATATATATATATATATATATATATATATATATATATATATATATATATATATATATATATATATATATATATATATATATATATATATATATATATATATATATAGAAAATTGCCTCATAGAGATCAAAATATGGGTTTCGGGGCTCCCATGCATATGGGCACATATCTCCTCTCTCTTCATCTAACTCGAGATAGGAAGCTTGGATTTGTGCAATTTTAAGTTTTATTCATAGCTAAGATAGAGATTATGTGCATAGCTGAGATAGAGAGATACAACTTCACAGAAGGTTGCAAAATCTAGTTCGGAGTTTTACTTCTCCAAAAATTCGAAAAACTCAGACATATGTGTGAGAGGAATCTACAATCACTTGGATAGCAAGTTTGATTTCTGACTATAACTTAAGTTTTAGAGGTCAGATTGAAGTGATTGAACTTGTTATGCATAGCTTCAGAAATGTTCTACAAGTTTATAGAAGAAACAATCTGATTTCTTAGTGCTACATCACAAGAAATGCAGAATACAAAGCAATAGTGTTGCAGGTGAAGGTGAAACTAATAGCATATGCTTGTTTTGTGTATATCTTGAGGTATACACCTCCGATTTAGGTGTTTTAAGTATCATTACATAGAAAACAAAAAGATCTTTACATTTTTTGATAATGGAAAATCTTGAAGTTTTGAGCATAAAAATGGCAACATATAGACTATTAGATTTTTCGTATGCAACCCTAAAGATAGTTGAAGATTGAAATGATCATCAAATCTCTTTTGAGCACTTGGTTTAGAGCTTCATTGGTGCAAATGTAATTGGGAGAATCGTGTATAAACACTTTTCCTTTGGTCTTGATTTCCATTTGACTATGTATGATCACTACGGTAACTCCTCCATATTAGAGTAGAGCATGATCTTGTCAATTATTTGGCATGTGAGATGGCATTGTGATTTAACTTTTAGGTTTATGCCATCACACATTTTATCATAGCATTTCCAATGGATGTATAGTGGCATTATGGTCTATATCTCATTTATGCCACTTGGATATGGCTTAACTTGCCGATTGTACATAATTTATATGATTTGATTTTGGATCTTGGTTAGTACTTGTATTCTTGTTTTTGTGTAGGTACATGATCCAATTGGAGCATCAGCTATATATCATTTTATCATCCATGTTGGCTTTGCATTGATCCATATTAACATTGATCATTATATATGATTGCCTCTATAGTTTGACATTACTAGATGGTATATTCCCACATGGTTATTTTGGTCTTGAATCCATTTTACAAAGGAGATTCTACCGAAATTTCCTCGGCTTTCATGCTAGAAGAGTACTCTAGTAGATCCTTTATGCTTGTGTGATAACTTTGGATCGTTGTTTATCTCCATTCACTTGGAGTTGGTCACAAGTTAGTCATGATAGGGACCATCTTGCAAGATTTATTCTTGAGTGGGAGGCATATTGCCATTGTATTGGTGTGTATTTCCATCACTTTTAAGCATGTGTATTTACCATTATATTTGATTGGATCAGTGATAGGTGGTGACAGATTACTTGTTCTTCTTTTGCTACTGTTTATCTTGTTTTAATTGCTTAGTTTACAAGGGATATTCTATCAAATTTTTCCTAGGATTCTTTCACATCTACTTAGTCGGTTTGGAGAATTTGTGAGCAATTTTATGCTCATGGTTTTATGTGCATGCTAGATGCATGGTTATGTGGCATGTGTTTCACATGGTTTTCTTCTCCATGGAGACATGTGTGATATGACTTATGCATACAGATATGCAGATGTCATCCTATTGAGGATAGAGTATTGTTTCTAATCTCTTGTTACATTTGTACTCTCTTAAATTCCCAGTATGGTGTCTTCTTAGTTTGATGGCATTGAATTTTAGAGATGGAAATATTAGATTTGGCATACATTGGTTCGTGCAGGGTTACACATGTATGTGCATAGAGATTCATAGAGGCCTCATGACGTGGATATGGATGCATTGGCTAGCTTCACTATCTGATTACAGATTTTGGATTCTACATATGACTCTTTGATGTATAAGGAGATGAGTAGTGCATTATGGCAGAGACCACATGATATGTATGAAAGGTTATTGACTCATGTCAGGCATAGATCAGATTGACGACTTTGATGTTAGCACTATGTTGGTGAGGGTGATACTTGATGACATTGCTTTAGATGGATGTGACGAAGATGACAGAGACATATCTGTGATGCACATCAGGTAGTGGTTTCAAGAGATTCTATGGTAGTTGATTATGATAGTGATGGTGATATAACTTTCTCTTATGGATCATCTCATGATTCCTCTTGTTCATTTGATAACACACATATGGCTTGGTTGCTTGATGCATTAGCCAGTTTTTCATGTTACTCCACATCATGAGTGGTTTTGTTGATTCTCAGGTGAGATTCATGGATGTGTGTACATGCCTGATGGTAAGACATATGACATTGAGGGTGTAGGAGATGTATGCCTTATACTACCTAGTGGAGCATCACTTATACTCAGATGTGTACGTTATGTGCCTTCATTCTCTATGAGCTTGATTTCAATTAGCTAGCTATAGGAGAGCAGATGTTATGCATTCCTTGGCAAACATCATTTTCAGTTCCATTTGGACCAATTTATGCTTGTCAAAGGTGCTAGCAATGGGCACATGTATCCACTGGAGATACTCCATGTGAGAGATAGTTTCATCTCAATGGGAGTACAACCTTATGTGCGATGTGGGACTCGTTGTGTTTCATTTTATCTACCTATAGATAGGCCTATTGACATTCATGATGCACATGTATGGTAGAATTTAGATGCTTGAATGGATGCACATGTAGAGCATGATTCGGATGCTCATAACATTTTCATAGAGCATGTTTTTATTGATCATATGGATGGTCTTGTAGAGAACACTTTGGATGCTTTATAGCATGATGTAGATGCTCATGTAGATTATTATTATGATACTCAATTAGATTTTGATCATCATTTTGACCTTGGTGTTGATGTTGTGCAGTTAGCTCATGTGGAGCATGATGGTACACTTGGTGTGGTAGAGGAGGATAGCTCTTATGATACACAGTATATGGTAGAGCATATTAGTTCTCCGGTTGCACAACTGACACATGATTGAGAGGATGGCTGATTTGGATGTTGAGGAATTAGCAATCATGCAATCATTCTTGGATTTGCTCATGCCAGATGTTCACAATGATATATCAGGACATGTTGGTCTTGATGATGGTGCTTTGGATGCCTTGATACAGGCATGCTTGACATGATTGACATGCTTAGGTTAGCCAGTATAGCACATGTTTCATCAACATTCGAGAGTCTGATGTATGAGTTGTTACGCTCGAGACCAGACATTGCAATTGCTAATAGAGTATTTGCACTTGGAGCTTTTAGTCGTTCGATGATTGACACAAGCATAGAGCAAGTGGGAGCATTGTAAGAACTTCATCAGTTCTTGCATCAGTCAGATGTGAGTTTGACTCTTGTTGATATGAGTCTAGAGTAGTTTGAGGTGCATGTATACACCTTGTTTGCGGCCGTTGGTGTAGGTTGATCAGTATGGCTTGAGGTCAGGACTCTTCGTATACATTATTGTATACTCTTACATCATTCTTTGTATGTGTTTCCACTTATGGTCACACTGAACCTTAAGTGGGAGATTGTTGGGGATGTTTGGATCATGTGACCTTACCCCCATACTCATATATATATATATATATATATATATATATATATATATATATATATATATATATATATATATATATATATATATATATATATATATATATATATATATATATATATATATATATATATATCATTTATAGAGAATTGCCTCATAGAGATCATTCTGTGGGTTTCAAGGCTCCCACACATGTGTGCAGGTATCTCTTCTCCTCTTTCTCCCTTCTTCTCCTCCTTGCTTCTCTTGTTCAACACATCAAAGCCCTTCACTTGGCAGTTTAAACTTATCATTCTAATTCTGCTCTAAAGAATTTATTAAGACATGAAACATAAAACTAGATGAACTTTAGTCATTTAGTGTATTTTTGGAAAGATAAGAGTTTATAGGAGATGGAAAAACATTTGTTAGGATCCTTGGATAGGTTAACCAACCAATGTCTTAAGTTTATTTCTATCTAAGCTACATTAAAGACTTTATAATTGACCATTTATAGTAGCAAATCTATATCGAGTTAATGATCCATTCTTGGGCATTGCATCTATTCATAATACAAAATATTCTTATCACTTTTGAAGAGACACCTTCAAACGGTTGGATGGTAAATTTGGTAATAGTACGATCAAGATCTATATAAGGATGGGAAAAATGAATGGGCTAGCCAAATCCTATAGTATATGTTTAAGAGGAAAATAACTTAGTACAAACTATGTATGGATAAAAAGCCAATAATTTCTTGGTTAGAAAGATGAAGCTTTTTCACTCTACTTCCAAGAATTTCTTATATAAGAGAACTAAAATGGAAAGAGTTGCGTAGGGCTCAAGGATAGTTGGATAAAATATTGTTTTTGAGGATACATAAGTCTTGGAACACCTAAAGTGACATGAGGATACGTTTGTAATTTTGTCTCGAAAGGATTTTGGAATCAGTTTTCTTGGGACTTTGTTCTATTTCCTAGATTCTTTTATGGTTTATTATCTCTGCTAAATATAATAAATCTTAGAAAACTTGGAGCTCGACTATTGTATTTCATATTATTACTCCAAAGAGGAGCCATCATATGGACTTAGCTAGTTTTGATGATTTTAGATATTATGGGAATGATGGTTTGAAAGTTAGGTGTATGTGGGAGATAGTAGAAACATTCAAAGACGTTTTCCCACCTTTGAGATGTTTCGTAGTGAGGCATCTCAAGGGGAAGGACATGGGGAAACAACAGAAAAAGATGCCCATATACGCATGGTACACGGGGAATAATGTGAGTGTTGATCATGTCCTATCTCTCCTTTTTTCTAGGATCTTCCATCACCATCTTTTAGGATAAAATGGACATTAAGGGAGGGATAACGTTGTATGTTATGGGAGTGACAATTCCACCCTTTGAGCCTCTTAGGAGTATATATGAGGGAGAGAGAGAGAGAGGGAGAGATTAAGAGAGGGGTTACACATCATGTGGCAGAGAGGAACATTACACACATAACTATGTGGTTTGATTTGTGTGGAAACTACTTTCTCCATCTCCATCTTGGGGATGTGAATTTCGAGTTTGCCAAGAAGGAGGTGTCGTTAGGGATCTCGAGTTCTAAGAATGAGGATCTTCGAACACCTTTTTTAAAAACTAAAGTAGTAAGAATAGCATATGCAGGTAACACAACTAGGGGAAATGAACTAGCTATAAGAAGATATAAAAGAATTAGGATGATAAGTTACAAGAATGACATATGGTGAATCAGGTAGTACGATATAAGAATAAAAAAAAATTGGGGAATGCTTCGAAAACTAAAGAAAAATTTTACATGGATTGAGGCTAGCATGGCATGCATGTCGTTCAATAATTATTGATTGGGTTTTATATGTGAATGTTGATCTCACTTCATATGAAGCTAAGTTATGATGAGGTTTTCACTTGAACCATCGATGTTGATGACTTGATTGTTGGTGATGACGGCACATAATTTGTGAAAAATCTTATCATGTAGCAAGTCAACAAGTAATATCTGCTTATGTTACATTAATTTTTTTTTCTGAGTGTATTATGCTTATGGAAAAAGGGATATGGATATCCAAAAAGAAGTATGCCTATATTTTATTGATACACATGTTTCTCCAAGCATCCTCTACAAGACAACAAGACTCTTTCACAATCTTAACCCAAGCTTCCTCTATGTTAGCTAACATCCTTTCTATTAAAACATATCTTCTTCCATCTCCTTCTTGGATGCTCTTCATTCTTTTTTCAGTGTTGATTTTCAAGTGAATGTGGAAATCTGTAGAGATCAACCTCTTCTCTTTATTCCACTATCTTATTACCTTCATTTGTCTGGGGATATGTATGCGAAATTCTTCTCCTTATGGAACGTCTCTATTTCCATGTATTCTCTTGCATATAATCTCTTCAATGTCTACATTTTTTTTTTGATAGAACAATGAATTGGAAAGATACACACACTCGACCTCGTAAGGTAGAGGCACCCATCTTGGGGAACTTCATGGACACCCATCTTTGGGAACTCATGGATATGTCCAACCAAAATTTGAACTCAAGACTTCCACCTAGAGATTCAAAGCATCAACCACTTGGCTATGTGAGCTTGGACATCAACTACAATGTCTACATTTTTGTACGGGTCCATTTTTGATACTTTGCTAAACGAATGTTTGCCCATATGGGAGTGCATCATCACTTTCTCACTACCACTCTCCGATGCGAATCCACGCTTAGATATCGATGGTAGATGTGCCCTCCGTAAACGATATGAAACCACAAAGCTATTCTTTTGTTTTTCAATGAAATAGGCCTAAATTTGTGATTCTTCCTAACTTGTGTTTTCAATGAAAACACAAGTTAGGAAGAATTACAAAACAAATTTGGAAGCTTCTCGTCCCTTTCATGAGAGACCAACTTTGAAGAGTTTGTTGTTTCAGGTGAGAGCGCTGGAACCAAAGGCTAAAAACCTCAAGTTCCACCCGAAACATAAAAATATAAAACAACTTCACCCTCCTTCTATGTTGGAGTTGAAGGTATGAAAAGCTCATGAACAACACAAGAAAAAAGAAGAAGAAGCTTGGAGAAGAACACAATAAAGAATGAATTATCAAGTGAATGTACAAAGATAAGTGATTCGTTAGGACCACGGTTTCATCCATGGCCAATGATAAAATACGTTGACGAAGAAAAATGATCGTACCTCAAAAAGTTGAATAGAGATACCCAAGTGAGCTTAGCAGACTTCAAAGCGCATGTATTGGTGAACCAAAAATTACTTCAAGGCCAATGTTTTTACCGCCAGAGAAAGCAGGACAGAAATTCATGGAAGGAATGAAGTTCAGTATCAATGTGACTGAAGGTGACGGCCTCCCACCATCCTTGGCAACACCTCCGCCTGCACCTCTAAATGGGAGCACGCCCCAAACATCAGGCTCTACTGATAGTAATGGCAGCAATAGTAACAACGATATGAGTGGTACTCCATCTGTACATGACAGTAAACTCTCCCTTGTATTGCCGCTTCTTCTTCCTCTTTGCATTGTACCTTTTGTCTTTCTGTAATCCATGAGAAGAATTTTGTACACAAGGGATTTTTCAATTTCTATGTATTGTGTTCGGTATTGACATCTTGAATAGCAGTAACCAAGATATTCAGGAAACAGAAACTTTGCATTCATAGTAGTGCAATCCATGTAGCTAAAGGTCAATGTCATTCCAGCATATTATTGTAATGTTATTGTAATGAGAATGGAAAGGTCTGACCATCTTAGACGCACTTGTAGCATCCATATGTTACTATCTTTTTATTTATGATAAGTGTATTCAGAAGAAAGGTGTGAAACTCAGAGATCGAGTAGATCATGAAATGGGAAAATTCACATGTGGATAAAATAAAGTATACAATAAAGAAAGGGTCTCCTTTTATAGGTTTGGAGAGAGGCTTTTCTAAGTAATTTTTCTGAAGAGAGAATGCCTAAAGTTACATGGCAAGGGTTCAAAAATACAACTAGAGTTACAAAATGGAGATGGCTCATAGAAATGACCTAGAGATAAACTTCAATTCTAGGAGTAGAGGATCATTACTTCAACAACTCCTTTGCAACTCCAGTTTTGAGTGATCAATGTTGTAGAGTTCCATAGGGTAATAAATTGGAGTAGGTAGTGATCAGTGCTTCTCTCTTATATATCTGGCATATCCTGGACTCAGCTGGACCTTCTTTAAATCTTTCTTTTTCAATCCTCAGCCAGCGTGAGAATGTGCGTATTGTCTGATACCGCAAGTATGCATCTTTTGCTACTTGAGTGGTACCTGACCAATTGATTTGTTTTATACCAAGGGGATCATTACCACCAAATTTAAATGCTTTTTCTATCTGAATTGACGTAATTGTTGTGACACTCATGTGTCCAACAATGATTTCTGCTTCATGCTTGGTAGTTCATGCATATCTTGGTTAAGGAAGAAGTAACCTATTGTGTCCACTTCTAGTTGTGAGGCTGAAGGTAGGGAAACTTTCATAGAAACTATTGAGTTTTTTTTGGTTTAGACACTTTTGGTTGATTTGGGTGTTGGCCAATATTCTTCCACCACCATGTTTACTGATAGTAAGAGTGCATTAGGAGTTGCGAGAAACCTTGTGTTCTATGCTTGCAAAAAGAACGTTAAGGTGCACTATCATTATTTCAGGGAGATACTCTCTACTAAAAAGATCAAATTTTTTAATGTGCCCATATAAGATAATGCTACAAACCTTTCACGAAGGCTTTGCCTATAGAGAAGTTTGAAGCTTTTGAAAACGCTTTGGGCTTACTTTCTTTTGTGTATTGATTGCTTTCCACATAGCTTGGAGTTTTAGCCCCTTGTTTACTGCATGACCTCGACGGGGGATTTGTTGATATATTTCGATAGTCTTGTGTGCAAATGCACTTAAGACCATCGAGGCAATTTTCACTTCTTATGAGTTTTTTACCCAACTTCTATATATGTATATAACCCTATATGGTCACAAATCTTTGTACATTCACTTGGTAATGCAATGCGTGATGTGTTGTTCTCCAAGATTCTTCTTCTTCCTTGTGTTATTCATGCACCTCTGCAACCGTTAAACTCCAATAGTACCATGTGGTAAACAAAGGGTTAAACCAAGGCTATTATACATCATAATTCAACCATTAGATTCCATGTATTTAGCACTGCAAACCTATGTTTTATACAAGAGAACCTTAGGGGGAGTTATGAGGTCCTTAGTAACTAAATTTTCAATGTGTGCTTTTGTTGTTGTAGTAATAAACGCTGTTGTTTTTGTTCTTATTTAATCTGATTGTCCTCTATTGTCTACAAAGATATATGGACTTTGAATTTATGGATTATTGGATGGATACATCATCTTTTGGAACAAGGTATATGCATATTAAAAATAGGACCAGGTACCTTTTTTCTGATAAATATTGAGGTCTATCATTCTCTGAGACATGTACAATATTTCCTTCTCGAGGTCGACAATTGGATAGCATTTCTCATAGTGTTCCATAGATGTTCCCACAACTATCCTAGCTTAATATGCTAGTTATGGTATTTTCACGTCCTCTAGCACTAGGATTGCCAATATAGATCCCGCCCTTTGTCTCTCTTGTTAAAGATTTGTCTTTTCACATTCTTCAAATCTGAGTTTTATCTCTAACTCTCTGTCATGAAGCTGCAAGTATGATTGAGATAAAAAGTTAGCCATTTCATTTAACTTCTTCTTGAGAGAGCTAAGTCTCTATGTCTATCTTTATTAGTGCATTTTTTGTTCTTATTGGTTTTTGTGATTATGTTTTCTTGGGCGTATCCTTGTACTTGTTCTTATTGTTGGATTTCTCTTTCTGTATCTTGTTAAATTTATCAGAATCATGCCTAGAAGAGGCTAAACTTCCATGATGATCACCATAAGTTGAATAATTGTTTGCATTCATTTTGTCTTTAAGGTAAGCTCATGTAACCACTTGAATGTGTTTAGCATTATCACTATCACTCTAATGGATTCAAGGAGACCAAATTCAAGGGTGTTCGCTTGATTGTCTTAGGATTCCTGGGACAACTTTTTGACACATGATCGTCAACACAACCTTCAAAAAACCCAAAAGGTTGTTTAGCTGAGTGGCTTGTGTTTGCACAAGAGGAAAATCCCAATGTCCTGATGGTTTCATCACTTATATTAAGGAGACATGTTGAACTTTCTCTTTTACATTAAAACGATACAAAGTTTTCTATATACACTACGATGACTCAAGTTCCATCATAAGAGAATGACAGAGAACGGAGCAGGTGGGAAAAATTGGAGTTGAAATCATATTTTGAAATTCATCTTATGGAATTAATACATCATTGTGTCACCAAATGAGTATTGGGTATTTGTACTTTATTCTTCATATCTTTTTTTATACTCTAGAGCCAATGTTTTTGGTGAATTTATTGTGTGAATGTGTATTTGGTTATACACAATGTTGATATGTGTTTATGCCCATATATGTATGTGTGTGCATGTAAGTTGTGATGTGTGTGTGACTCTATCCATATGTACGTGGGTTTGTGTAAAGCTATGTGAAGCCATGTATAAAGAAGCAAAATAACAACAAATATAAAAAAAAAATACAAAACATAAAAGAACAACCAGTCAATGTAACCTACACACAATCAAGAGCAAAAAACAAGGCAAACAAACGAATTGAAAATAGAAATTAGGATCATGATGCCTAGGAGGTCTATGTGCATAGAGACACAGATTATTGGATTCACTCGAAGGCGGATAAGAACAAGAAAATTTGAAGCAAGCACCGATGTGTGGGCTTTGAACTTTTTTATGTTTCAAACATCAAAGAGATTTTGTGAAAATCTTTATGTGCTTTTTGATAGTGAATGAAGTGATCTCTATTGCACTTCAAGCATGTTCACCTTTCCATTTGTGTTCTTTATGGAGGTCCAACCTCAGTAGTAGCTTGAGTTCTAGCATTAGTGAACTAGACTCTTGCCTATTTAGGGTCATGTTGCCCATAATATGGTTGACTTTGATCCCAGTTTTAATTTTTTCCCAAAGTATATTCCGTTCATTCTTGCAAATATGGATCATAACCATAGTTTTAGTTCCTTTCAATGATTCTTGAATCTATTACTAATATAATAGGCACAATGGGTCTCTCATGGCTTTCTTCCACTTTATATTTTAGTTGCACTACTTAGTGAGAATGTGGAGGCTATGAGATTTTCCTAGGTTGTGTAGGAGGTAGCCTGTATTGCTTCTACCTAGGTCTAAGAGCATAATATTATTACCTAGAACTAAATGGATGATCATGATTCTAGTATTTTCTTGATGCATATTGATTGTACTTCTATTGGCCCTTGTTGGCATTGCAGTTGGGCTTCCTAATACTAAGGCTGATTTTGATAAGTCTCAAGCCTTCAATTACTAGGCTACTAACACATGGATTGCCTATTGTACAATTAACCAACAATAGAGTGATTAGTCATATTGTATTCTAATTTAGAATACTTAAGGTTTCCATTTTTTTGGTGTCATATACCCATAACTGTGCCTTGGATAGAAATTTGTGGAGTTGTGAACCCCATAGTTATGACAACTCTAATCGATGGTGCCTCCTCATGATGGTTCTTGCCAGCACTGTTCGGGAGATTCAAATTCTTTAGGAGCTTTTTTGCCAAGTCATATAGAGATGAATTCGAGTGAACACTAGCAAAAATATTGCTTCTCTAAATCTTCTAAGAATCTTGTAGCTCAAGCGTAAGCACCACCTCCTTTACTTGTCAATCCGCAGAGACGTAAGGACCGGTACGAAGACCACGAGCAAGTGAAGGCACAAGTGCGTGAGTGAAAGCACACAAACATGCACACACATACACACACGCGCGCACAAGGTAAGATCAAAGAGAGGAACAATGGAAAGCTTCGATTGCAAAAGAGTTCTCTTACAAAAGCTCTATTCTCTAATAAGCTAACCTCAAAAATGAGCTCTCTAGCTCTTTTTATAGTTTTTTGACTAGTTTTGGCCCTATCCAGACCTAGTGTCCGGCCTAGTTAAAAATTAGGTTCCAGGGCTTATTTGAGGGCTCAAATGAAGTCTAAAAATTATGAAAATTGGTAGGATGATACTTCTAATACTCCTCAAGCTCGAGGACTCCTTGGCTTGAACAAAATGGAGTCACAAAAATAGAAAATGGTATTTACAATGATTTTTAGTGATGAAAAACACTATTTTTATAGGGATTTCTTCTGAAATTTGACATACACTTCTTGGAGCTCCCTACTTGCTCCTTCTTCTTGGGTATCCACCTCTTTGATGTGCTCTTGTGCTTTGTCCTTGACCTTCAGCTTCAACACTCCCCCCCCCTCTCGAGTCTCTCGTCCCTGACAGACCCTTGTTGTAATGGTTATTCTAGGTTGCTTTGAGAGGGAGTGTCCATTCGGATGAACCAGAGCCATCTCTCTTCCAAATGTGGGAAGGTTGGTTGTGCGGTTCTTCATTTGTCACTGCGAGCCTTTTCAAGTGGTAGTCCCTTGGTAGGTGCTTCTACCTTGGATTCCAGCATGACTGTGTCGTTGTGAGTCTCCACTGATGACCTCAAATTGTCCAAAGATGATGTTCATGGTAGTCATGCCAAGTACTCATAACCCATAATGAATGATGGGTAGGTGTGTTTCTGCATGGGTGGAGTAAAATATGTGCCTTGTGCACGGCCTTGTAATGTAGCCCTATGCATGCTTACTTGAAAAATGCATTGGAAGAAGTATGGTGCAAAAATTGGAAGTCTTGAGCTAAGTGCTCAAGGGTATGCCGACGAAGAGGTTTCCTAATCTATCATGGTTATGGTGTTACCAGAGTAAAGATACTGACCAGGGTGAATGGTCGATTCGTGTTTATCTCTTTGTGTGGTATACCTGGCATTGCTTCCGTTGTCGATGAATATCCGTGTTGATGGTCCACCGATGAAATTCTTTGAGTGCCTGGTCCTGTCTCCTCTCTTTAGAGCAATGTTTGCCAAATACTGAGAATTGAATTTCCTTATATTCCTTGACAAACGACATTGGGTAACTACACCAAGCTTAGTTCACATCTTCTCGTTAGCTCACCATAAGCAGGAGTCTTCTCATCCAGTATACATACAAGGATTTGCAGTGTACAAAAACTACCCTTTGCAGATATCTCCTTGGATGCTCTCGTACATACAGTAGTTAAGCATCGCTCAAGTTGTGGACCTTCAAGCTCTTCCCTCCTACCATGGTAAGGGGAAACAATAGTTGTGGATGCCATGTTCATGCCAGGTGCTTGACATCTACCAGATAAGGCAGTAATAATATCATCTGCTAGCCGAGACACACTTCTATCAAAACTGATAAATGCCCAGTAATCAATGGTTCCACCTTCAACTAAGTATGACTCATTCACATTCCATGAGCCAAACCTGGGAACAAACTCTCTCTCACTCTCTTGTCTCTCTTTTTTTTTTCTTCTTTTGTTTTTTGTTTTTTTTGAGACAATGTCACCAAACAAGACGACAAATGTTAGTATCAGAAAAAATAATTGACATATGTCAATGTGCTCTTGTGCATGGAACTCTTAGTTGTGTCTATGCACGGCCATGTAATGTGGCCCTATGTTAATGCATACTTTGGAAATGCATGGCGTGAATGGTGCAAAAGACAGGGTTGTGCAGGGAGCACATGGTTGTCGCTTGTCGAGGCTTTCAATGTTATTGGATCTCGAGATGACAATTGATCCTGCCTCCTTATGGGGATCCATTTGAGAACGATCTGCGACTGTGTAGTGAGCATCTTTGGCCTATTCATCCTTGGCTGGTTTCGTGATTGTTGTGTCCCTTGTGGTTGGTGCTTTGGTTTTGTAGGGACCGCTGATGCTTTTGGCTTCCAAACCCATACCTTTGTGGCTGGTCGCCTGACTCGCGTTGAAGAGGTTAGTTGGTCTACTTTTGTTCTTGGTGTTTGGTTCTGACCGTTGCCTCGCCTTGGCTTCTTTGTTGAGACTTCTCGCGTATGAGAGAGCATAGGTTGTTGCGGACGTAAGAGCTTCCCGGGTACCCACATGTGTAATCGCCCTTATTGAGCTGCAAGTAATTTCTTAGGCACCCAAATTGTTTGGATATCTTGTGGTTGAGCTTGTCCGAGCTTCTTCCTTCGTCTTCTCGCCTGGTTGGCTTGCCTGGATGGGTTTTGTGGGGGCAAGGTTGGAGGTTGCTCTCCTTTGCGTACCCAGATCTGCGTCATGCCCAGAACTGCTTTCTCGTTGAATGGTGTCTTTCTATTTGCTATAGCAGTTGTCTTGAATTGTTGTGCTTGCTTCTTAGGTTGAATTACTAATGATGCTTTACTCTTCAAAAAAGAAGGAGGATTTTCTTGCCTTTGAGACTATCCTTCCATGATTGAGTCCTTCTGGATCATAGAGCTTTTGACACATAAAACATCTTGCTCGTGAAGATTAGTCTTAGAGGAACTAAGAGAGTGTGTGGTGCCATGATTTGTGAGCATGCAGTTATCTAATTCTAAGGTAATGCATTGTTCCTGTACCCACACTTGAAGAATTTGACTTCTTAGGTTTAAGTTAACTGCATGGTCATAGATCCAATATTGACCCAAGACAAGTGGTTCTGTAAGGTTCTCATCTTGACACACTAGCACTTTGACTTTCATTGGAACATCTTGAAGGTAGATGGGAAGTTCCACCTCGCCCAAACAAGGGGTTTCCACACCTCCCAATCCTATGAGATAAGCTTCTATGGGATTGATGTTCAACTGCAAGTCTTGGCAGTAGGATAGTCTCACTGCACTACTTGCTGCACCTGAGTCAATCAATGCTTTCACAATCCTTGCACCCTTTCCTTGTCCTATCTCTATGGTCACAAAGGGATGTCGGTCAATGACTTGAGAAGTAATTATGCCTGATTTTTGGCATATATCCATGTGATATTTTGGGGCTTTTGAGTTGACATCTAGGCCTAGTTGCCTTAAATTTTTTCGCCTAATACGCTCTCTGGCCTCTGCATGTGCTTCTTCCCTCACCCTTATCTCCTCTTCTTTTCGCTTCTTAGTAGTGTTGAGTCTCATTAGCATATCCTCAGTAAGAGGTTCTTGATATAGCTTGACTCTACATCCACTAATATAGTTTGGCAAGATATCTCCTTCTAGAGTGGCCAACTGAACTGCACCGCTGGTGGAAATTCTATTAATGATCATGGGTCTGTATCCTCTTTTTTCCAACTTACAGGCATGTTGTTTTAGTGTGTACAACACTAGGTCTCCCTCTTTCAATCCTTATCTTTATTGTGTGCATCAAAGTAAGCCTTTTGTCTTTTCTTTGCAGCATAGATGCTTGCCGCCGTGCATAGCCTTGTCTCACCTAAGCGTTCTAGATCAAAGATCCTAGAGGACAATTCATGTCCATTCCACTCATGCTCTTGTGCTACTTTTAAGGCGGGGATGAGGAAGTCCAATGGTAGAACAACATTCTGTCCGAAGACCATCTAAAATGGGGTGGCGTTGAGTACCGTTTTGTAGGCAACTCGATAAGCCCAAATAGCATGATGAAGTTGTTTGTCCCAATCAGAGCGTTTATTATTTACCAGTTTTGTCAATACGTTACAGAGGATCTTATTGGTGCTCTCGGCTTGTCCGTTAGCTTATGGGTGATAAGGGGAAGACTTTTTATGTATCACCAAGAATTCTTGGAGAAGATTTTCAATGACCTCATTCAGGAAGTGTGTGTCTCTATCGCTCACTAACTCTATTGGTAGCCCATATCTCGTGAACACATTCTCGAATAAGAACTTAGCCGTAGTCTGAGCATCATTCTTTGTTGTGGCTTTCACTTCTACCCACTTTGTAAGGTAATATGTGGCTACAATAATATACTCTGCATGGGAGTTTCTAGCTGGGGGGTTAATAGGACCTATGAAGTCTATGCCCCACTTCGAAAATGCACGCCCTCCCATCATTGGCCTCAAAGGCATCTCGTCTTTTCTAACAGGATATTGTGCACGTTGGCATGTGTCACATTTCTTCACATAGGTGTGAGCATCCATATGAAGAGTGGGCCACCAAAGTCCTGAGAATAGAATGGTCTTGATTACTCGATCAGGACCGAAGTGTCCACTTGTAACACCGCTGTGTGCAGTTTCTAAGACTTTCAAATAGTCTCATTCGTGAACGCACAATCTTAGATAACCATCCTTGCCTCTTTGATATAAATTGTCTCCAACTAAAGCGTAGTCCTGAGCCTCTTGCTCCATGCTTCGTCTTCTTACCAGACTATCCTCTTTGGGTAAGGTTCCCGATCTCATGAACTCTACCAACAGAGCACTCCAATCAGGAATTAATGACACTTGATAAAGGGTGGCATGCTCCACTGGTGGTCTCTCTCTGCACATTGGACAATTCTTAATCCACTCATGTATTTCTTTATCCATGCTAGGCCAATACTGCAAGAGAACAAGGATTACGACCACCACATGCTAGAGAGATGACTCTCCTCCCAACCAAATGCCTCTATATATAGCTCTCTCCAGGGGACTGCCTTCTTGGGCAGGTGGATACTAACCATCCATGTGTCAGCTGTCACATCTGAGCAGTGTCACATCCTTTTACTCCCGAGCACACATACACAGAGATGACGCGATCATTTCCTCCCAGCCCCCGAGCCTCTACTTGTGTGCTCTTTTTTGAGATAGTGAGAGAGCCTTCCAAAATACTAAGTGTAATACTCATAATCTCTCTACTCAAAGAGATTGCTCTCTCCCCCTTCTACCAAATGGGCATAATGCCCTTAGTGATGCCATGTGGCATTCTTGCCACCTCACTCAAGAGTGTGCATCCGTAATATGACATTTCCTTCCCCTTGAAAGCATTTTTGTCCTCGAAAATGTAGATGAAATGTCCGTAATGGTAGAATAAAGTGCTCGGACTCCCCTGAACCCCATGTACTCTATGTACATGGTCATCTCTGTGTGTTGTTTCCCCGTATCCTTCCCCTTAAGAAGTCTCATATGAGATCATCTCAAGGATGGGAAACCGTCTGAGTGGTGCCTACTATCTCCCATATACACTTCACCTCCATACTATCACACCCATATCATACTACATCATCTAAATGACCTAAGTCCATATGATGTATCCTCTATGGAGTAATAATATGAAAAGAAAGTGTAAAGTGGCAAACTTATAAGCTTGACCGTATCATAGTGGAGATAATAAACCATAAAATCCTCTGAAGTATAGAAGAAAGTCCCATAACAAGTGACTCCAAACCCATCTAAGACTAAATGATAGATTGCCCTCATACCACTCTAGGTCTTCCTAACCTTGAGTGTAATCACAAGTAGTAGTTTTGTCTAAACTACCTTGTGAACTAGGCAAATCCATCATCTAACTCACGGTAGTAAAATGCAATCTCTACATTTCACCAACCGAGAAATCTGTGGTTTGTCATCCTTTACCATTGGACTAGGTTCTATTGGAAGAGCATCTATTGGCACTTGCGCAAACTCTAATATTTCTCTTCCCTGTAGTTTGCCATATGAATGCAGAAAGCATTCCCTTTGAGATTCAGATAATCCCTAAGTACCCATCCTCCTAACTGATGTTTACTCATCATACTCATGATGTAACACCAACTAAGAGTTTGGTACTATAATAGGTTAGATATATCTCTATCTCCTGGAAACTCAAAAGAGAAGTATCATCAATCTACTCCCAGTCTAATTAATGTGAATAACTAGATTATCTCATCTAGTCAAAGACCATCACTGAAAATAGCATAACTACTTCTCTCTAGAGTCTCCATATGAGACTCAATCTAACCATCATGATTAACTGATCTCCCTCTTGTCTTTAATAGAAGAGTGCCACTCCTATCTAGACAATCTAAATGAGAAAGTGAAACTCTCTCCATGTCTATCTCTGTAATCTCTTCTAAGGAGAAAACTCTAGCAGTGGAAACTATTCCACTTTCCCTTTCCCTTTGAAAGAGATTGTGTTGAATCCATTTTCTCTACTCATCCATAGGTGAGAACTTGCACATAAGTTCTCCATACTTTTCCTTCCAAAATAGTGGAGAATCATCTTCCCATATGAAGGAAAATTAGATGGAAAAGTAGAGGAAATGAATTCCTTCTCAAATATAGATTAAGAGATGTTTTCAGAGCACCTCTTCTATCTAAAGAAAAACATAGTCTATTCTTCCCCTATGAAGAAATTATATTTTCCTTTCTTTTTTTCTCTTTCAAAGAATAGGAGCTAAAGTGAGAGTACTGAACTAAAGTAAGATCCCTCATGGATCTCTGAGCTGATTCCCACTTTCTCCTTACCTTAAAAGAGAAACTCATGAATTTATTTAGTCCTCTCTTCCATAACTAATGCATAATCCCTCATCACATATTCCTATGAAGATGGAGAACAGATCTCCGCTAACTAATGAAGGTGTATGTAGTGAAGAGTGGAGAAAATAAATTCCTAATAAGGGCCAAAACCCTCTACTAAAATGGTCAGCAACGATGTGACATGATACCGTAAACATATGTGTATCCATAGTGAAGAACTATCTTTGCCAACCATACTATGTGCATGGATCTATACGATCCAATCAACTAATGGAATTATCCTTCCTGAAAGCACAACATGAGTATGTGATATCCATGGTGATAAAATCACCTACCACATTCTCTACTGGAAGAATAAATCTTCCCCATACTCTGAAGGATAACTCCCAATCCTAGTAGGAGATGTCTACTAAGAGCTCTCCTCTGATCTAGTGAGACATGACGCCATGAATGATGAGTCCTTTTCTCCCTGGCCATAGAAGAAGAGTGCTCAATGGGAAGTCGTTTCCACCGTCCCATACCAGTGGAACCTTCTTCCAATTCATGTTGCCATAGCTACACTAAACCGAATATATATTCCATACATATGTAATGGAATATGCAGGTGGACTCTAATGAATCCCATATCCTAGAATCATATCAGTGGACTGAAATGAGTCCCATGTTCTCAAACTAGTTAGTTTGGTTCTAGTCAGTGTGTGACAATGGATATCCCTTTCTGTTCCAAACCAACTTGTTTCTAGGTACAAAGACTGAGTCTAAGTACTTCTCTGTAGATCCTGATATACATATATATGTATTGGGTACCCCAATTATTCTTGAGTAAAGGATCTATGCTCTATACCATAGAGCTAGTGCCATGCCTATGACCTTCCTAACCATCACTCGAATCATATAAGCATCCGTCGATGCTATCTCATGAAACCCATCTTTATGATCCCATCCATTTGGTTTCCTTAGTAGTGTAGCAAAAATGCTTCACTACTTGGTCAAGTGATGTGCATGAGTGAAACTAGTCACTGTTTGGGTATTCATCATGATACCCCAAAGTCTCCTATACATCATGTGAGACTCTTGTGAAGATAAATAAATCTTCACTAACTTGGAGATTATCCAAAATGCATCTCCCGAGCCTGAATGCAACTTCCTGAACCTATAGGATTGCTTGTGCACATTACTAGTGGTGAAGGTGTAGCTCCTTCCGTTAGCAATCCTATGGTCTAAATCCATAAGGATTATATATAGGGATCCTGCTACTACCGAAGTTGCCTTATATATAATACTCTGATGGTCCTAAGTCCATCAAATACATGCTTATAAGCATGCCTAAAACTTATTGATGTTTGCAGAAAGGGCATGCTACGATGCCATAACCTTCCTACCTAAATGCAAGTGCGTATATAACGCCATGCGGTAGGAAAAATTTCGACAGCATTTCCCTAGGAAATGGAATCCCAAAAAAATTAAACCATAGCTCAGTGGCACTCAGGCCACCCAAAAACATAGGGCTTGACAGGCCCATGGCATGCACGCCATAAACTTATATATGGATTCCATGACCTGCAAAAACACAAAAGTATTTGCTAGCAACCATTCCCGGTGTTGCATAGCCATATGGTTTCTGTAATCTTCTTTCCTGCAAACAATCAAAAAGTATACTTCCTACATGTTGATCCATACTTTTAAGAGCTTAAACAATGATCAACACTTGATGTATGCAATCCCATTCATGCATGTAGATACAGACATGCCATAACATAAATAAAATGCCAGAAAGCATAAAATATACATCCCTGAGTAGTCTGATTTTGGAATTGCATGCATCCAATCGCTCTCGACAAGCTTCGAGACCTCTGCACCTTCCTCCTCAGGTCCTAACATACACTTTGAAGTGTCCAAAAATATCGGAGCACTGCTCAAACATAAAACATGGTCAGGTGATTACAAAAATAATGCAAATTTAGCTCAAAAATGCATTAGTAATCCTTCTTTAGACCTGCAAAAACCACTTTAGGACCTGCAAATTTTCATAGACTGAAATATAAACCATGTGCAAATAGGTCGAAGTGAAATTACTCAAATCGCCTTCCCGGTTTGAAAGATATGGCTCCCGGAAGGTAGTCGCCCAAAACTGTTCAGACTTTGCAGACCTGTTCAGACCTGCAAAAATTTTTACTTTCCAAAATTTTTTCTCATAAACTAAAAGTAGACCTTGTGCTCTTCGAAACGAGCCGTAGCACGTCCAATTTGGAGTTTCCTAGCTCAAGATATGGCCATTCCAAGTGGGACATGTCAAACTAGTGGACTGTTGGAGGGGCTGGAAAAAGTGTAAAAATGTGATTTTTGGGGTGCCCAAAAGCATTCTTCCATCATGCAAATCCTAAAATTCTCTCCATAACCTCAGAGAGTGGTATATGAAGATGCTTGAGCCATTTTTTACCTTTCCAAATCCTCCCTTAGTGCATGCTAATTCACTCCCCCAAAAGAGGCCTAAATCAAGATTTCGCTTTTATGCAAAAACTTAAATGGGAGCTCTTAGCAAGCTTCTAATCCACTCTAAATGTGGATTTCTCTTGGATTATATACAATAATCCATGGGAAACCTATAAATGATCTTTTTCTTGCTCCAAGAAATGGAGTTTGGCAAAAGATTAATTTCTGAAATTTTCCAAAAAGTGCGGGAAGGGGGTCTTTGAGGAAGTAAAATTCCTCCTTCACTTATCATTTCAATGAATCTAATGATTCGCCTAAGAAGTCCATGCACCATACTCTCAGTAAATATACTTTTTCCCATCCATCCATAACTATTGCACCTCTTTTTCCCTCTTCAAAAATGGGAATTTCTTAGATTTAGGTGCTGAAATTCTTTATCAAACTGTGATGGAAGGGGGTTTTGTGGAGCTTCAAACTCCCATCAAACTGAGATATCTTTTGGATTTCTTGATCTTGGATGGAAGTCAATACACTATACTATATGTGTGCATGATTATTTCCATAAATCTATTAAAAATACCTCTTCTTTTCCCCTTCCCAAAATGGCTACTTATCCAAAATAGCTCCTAAAATTTATGTAAAAATCATAAAAAATACGCTACTTTGGAAGTTTCTAAAGCTTACCCTTTCTTGTATTTGGAGGGAATCCTTGACTCTAGGTGAGAGTACATATCTCATACTCTCCATACATATGATTTTATGGAAAATTCGTGAAAAATGAGATCATTTTACTTCTCTTCTATACCTTCATTCTTATGAGTTCAACGAATTCCCTTTATAGTTCTTACAAGTGGACTCGGTTTCCTATCTACAACATGGAGGCTTCCTCATATTCCATCCTCGCATGAATACATCAGAAAAACTTAGAGGATAAATTCTTTTCCGTTAAGACGAAGGAGGGGACTCAAAATTTTCTCTTTCCCACAATAAGTGCCATACATGGTCCATCATGGGTATGTCCTTGAAATAAGATCTTGATGGGCTGAAGGGAGAGAGATAAAGAAATTACTCTTCTCCCTCATGGGTTCAATGGTAGGCACCAAGCCCATCATCACTTGCTCTACGAGCTCTTATACCCATCTAATTTGCAAGAGCTCTTCTTGGAGCTCTCATGGCCTTCCTCTTAGTTCAGAGATTCTCAAGAGAAGAGTAAAAGTTTGAGGACCTCTCCTCCCTCTTCTTATTTATGGGAATTATAGCCACCCACTCGACGCTGCTGCTCATGGACGAAAGGGTCAAAACTGCATGAAAATTATACTTACCTGTATCCATTTTGTTGTAGATTGGACACCAAGAGAATATGGTAACGCGGATAGCACATCCCACTCTCCTCCAGGAGGTCGTGGGTTCAATCCCTACGCCTATCATCTTCTCTGCGCACACGAAAATGTGTGGATCGCAAGCTCTGATACCAGTGTCACATCTGAGCAGTGTCACATCCTTTTACTCCCGAGCACACATACACAGAGATGACGCGATCATTTCCTCCCAGCCCCCGAGCCTCTACTTGTGTCCTCTTTTTTGAGATAGTGAGAGAGCCTTCCAAAATACTAAGTGTAATACTCATAATCTCCCTACTCAAAGAGATTGCTCTCTCCCCCTTCTACCAAATGGGCATAATGCCCTTAGTGATGCCATGTGGCATTCTTGCCACCTCACTCAAGAGTGTGCATCCGTAATATGACATCAGCCATGTAACTACATGTGCGCCAAGTGTCCCAGTTAACTCGAGTTAACTCAAGTGGATGCTTCTAGAAGGCTCTAGATCTCTTTGGGCAAAATACTCTTCCCATGTTCCCCATGGGGATTGAACCTAAGACCTCCTCCTTCACATCCTTGAGACTTAACCACTAAGCTAAGTGGGACACTTGTTCACAAAAGCACAATACCTCCTAGTAAGTCTAAACTTGAGATCTTTAGTCATACACACGGATGACCAAATAGTGTCCGATTTCAGATCTGTCTGAATCGGCCAGATCCTTGGATCATAGACTTACTTTATTACATTCTTTTCCCCTTGGAAAATATTTTCGTCCTCGAAAATAGAGCTATATACATACTGTAGGCAACCGCCGAGCCTCATGTTCTAAAACTGGAAGAACATGGTCATGTTCTAAAACTGGAAGAACATGTCTCATCTCTGTGGTGGCATCCCTGCCCAAATGATTCAAAACACTACCTGGTTTTGCACTTTGATGAACAGGTTAAAGTACAAACTAGTGAAGAATAATGAGGGTGGATCTAAATACATCCCTGGCTAATTCACAGTTTCTGGATGTGCGATCTAGGCACAAACATGTGAACTAGGTGGATTCAATTTACTGGTCCATTTCTAGGCATGACTGGTGCATGGATTTAGTAATGAAGGTGGGATTCTTATCCCTCGCAAGACTTTGAGAATTCTTGAGTCACTTGAATTTATTTTGGAGAACTTGAAGTTTGGTTGTCCCAAGCATCTAACTTAGATGTTTGTATAATGGTTTACTTTGATCCAACAGTTACTTGATTTTTTCACCCGACTAGAGGACTACTTTGTCCAAATGGGTTATAAAATCCTATGTAAACTGTAGGAGAAAGTTTTACCATTTATGTTGAGTCAACCAAAATAGCTTGACTAATTCAAATTCAAACTGAAAATTGTCCAACTTAGGACACTTTTCTCAAAGATTTAACTTAAAAGTTATCGGGAATTGTCAATCTACTGAGCAATTCCTAACTTCTCTATTCTAGAGTATACTGGACTCTAGGAAATTATTTATGCTATAACTTGAAGCAAACTAAAATGAATAAGTCCACTTAGACTTATCATCTTTTGAAGATTGAAAAGGTTCTTGTACATAACATCTATCTAGGATGTTCAAGTTAGTTATCTAATTCTAACCGGCTAACCCTGGCCTTTTGCAAAAGGAATCAGATACCATGTCTGAGCCTATTCCAAAAGTTTTGAAAAGTGAAAAGAAATAACTAAAACTCTGTACAACCAATTCATACTTCGAAGATATGTAAATTTGCTATGAGTCAAAGGCTATATGACTCAGGACTTTAACTTCTCAAAGATCTGTTTCAACAGGGCATTGAAGCATTGTCTTTATCTTTAAGAGAAATAAGCTGGATTCTCAAAAAGATTCAAAGAAAATCAAAAACATCATCCAACCACAAGATACTAGTGTGGTAACCAACATCAGTGTGTCGACCCACTGAGGTTCTATCGATGAGTTTAGTTTTCAAATAATGCTTCACTTGAGACTAAGTTCAAATCCAATTCAGTCTTTCTGACTCCTTACTAGTAATGCAATTCTTGTGCATTTCTTTGAGTCAAAAGAGTGAATTTACTAAGTTTCGTTAGGAACTTGATACTTGACTTAGTCAATTAAATCTTTAGTTGAAAAGATCAACTCAAAATCAAAGTCCTAATTTCTTCAGAAATTTATAAAATATTTCCGAATTAACAACACTTTGTCTTGAAGTGTTTTAAGAAGATCTTGGAAGTTACTTACTTCATATCTTCTGTTTCTTTGATCTTGAAGTCATCTTGAAGTATCTTGAGATCCTTCTTGAATTTAAACTCCTCCTTTGAAGTTTTAATTCCCTTGAAAATCAAACCTAACTTCAAGATCCAAACGAAGACTAAAAGATAATCATCATCTCACGGTCCGATGTCCCATACCATCTTTCCTACATCAATCTGAGTATAAAATTTGGTGTCCCATACCACCCTATTTTATACTCACATTGATGTGTGAGTAAATTTTATCCTAAAGTCTACAACATCTCTTGATAGAGAACTTTCTAGCTTAAATTCTTGACAAGAATTTCGCAGTTTTAGGTACTATCTCTATCTTGATATTCTAGGTTTTAATCCCTTGACATGATCGTTTCACGATCTTGTGCTTAACCTTGGGAACTTGAAAACCTTTAATAGAATATCTCCAATCCTTTTTGCTAGGATTTTTAAATAAAAATCAATCAGAATCCCAAGTTCTTGAATTTCTCAAATTCAAGTTCAATTGGCTATTCTTGACCAATTTTGTAGCAACAAGAGCTTTTGACTTCTTGTCTTTAGATTCCTTTCTACAAATGCTTTTAGGTACCTATCTTGGCCAGGAATTTTATAGGAATCTCTCTACTGCTTAAGTCTAAGCATCCGCTCATGCTCTCTGGATTTGTACCAAAATCCCTTTAAGGATAGGCAAAAACTTATGTTTTACCTTCCACAGACTTCAGTACCGTCTTCACGGTTGTAGACTACATTTTTGGAATTCCTTCACTCTGTTCATACTTGGAACACCTTACTCTTTTTTTTTTATAATTTTCCATTCGATAAATCTTGAGTGAATAATTCCTAACGGAATTTTTACTAACAATACTTGGGCAAAGTAGTTCTAATCGCACATTCTTGGACAATCATGGCCAAGTTTGATCAAATCGGGTTGATACTTGCGACAAAATAAAGACTTAGTCTTTATCTTTTAAGATCTCTTAAACTAGCTTAAGCTTCTTTGCTTACCTGCAGGATTTTAGAGATCTTTCCCTCAACTTAAGTCCAAGCATTTTCTAATGCTTTTTAGATTCCAAAGCTAAGAATCTATGATATACCTTAAGGTTATATCACTTATTTGGACTTAAATACCAAACCTCGTGGTTAGGGATTTGTTGGGAGCTACTTACTATAAAACTTCTCTTGAAAGATGCTAGTCTCACATCTGGGGAGATTTTTTCTTTCAAGAACCTTTTGATTCCTACCAAGGAATCAAGTAATACAAAGCTAATGATTCATCTTGGAATCTTTTGCTTTCCAGTCAATGATTCATCTTGGAATCTTCTGCGTTACTAGAAAGATTTTCAAAAGGAATTCTAGACTTTTGGATAAGACCAAGACTTAAGGCTTTGCTTGTCCAAAAGATATTCTCATTTAACTAATAAAATAGTTAATTGGACTCTTTTATTAGCTTATCTTTAGGAAATAGCTTAATTTCCAAAGATTACTTTGCTTGGGTCTCTTCAAGGCTTTATCACTTGAAGCTAATCTTTTAGGAAAGAACTTGTTTCCTAAATTGTCTTTAGGAAATATCATGATTTCCTAAGATTGTTTCAAAAATAAAAATAATTTGAAACATTTCATTAATTGTCATGAACTTAGGAAATTACTTGATTCCTAAAGATCAGTTAATATTTGTCTTGGCTTCTTTTTTAAGCCTTTAGCTTAAATAGAATCAAGCAAGTTTCCTTCAAAAGTTTTCACGTCAATTGAAGACCTTGCAACATGCCTCGAGATGCATTTCTGGAAACTAACATCTATGAACACTAGAGTTCCAGGGATTCTAGAAGTTCAATACTTCTACTTATTTTTATCAATGTTTGATAAATAATAAAGTATTAAACCTTCCAAAATTTGCTGAACTTACAAGTTTCAACAGAAACTTCCTTACTTGGATGCATGAACATGAACATCCAAAAACAACTAAATCCTCGTCAGTTGCTAAGAATGTCTAGGTTTCTTCCAAAACTTAGACTGAGCATGCACATTGGAAAGTAGCTCTATTTTCTTGGCATCTTAATGACAAGAAAAAATGAATACTTTCAACATGCTTTCTTTTCCTAAAAAAGACTCCTAAGTGGTACCTATGTATCACTTTTTGGAAAAAATAGACTAGATACTTAGTTGCATGATGGTCAAGATCCTTGCAACTAGGTAATTTTCTATTTTTTCCCCCTAGGTAAGTCAAGTTAGAAAAAGAAAGGAATGAAAGTATACGTGTTCAGCTACTTACCAAAAGATCATGCTTATGCTCATGCATCTACTTGCATGCAAATGCATGTATGCAAATGCCCATTCTTGGGTGCAAATGCATGTGAGTAAGTGTAATAAACTTAAGCAAATCTCAAGCTTATTAGGTATGCAAACAAGCATCCATGCAAAAACAACCTACTTGCTATTCTGGCAAAAGATAATTATTCAAGTGCGTGAACTGGACAATTAACTACCTTTCCCAAGCAAGTGCGAACTTGATGTGCATATAACATTCTTTTATGCACAAATAATTTTTTCAATTTTGTGCATGAATGGAAATAGAAATTTCAATTGCATGCCTAAAACTGAAAAAGTACTTTGTATACTTTTATGTCATTTCAATACCGTTTAGTTCTCTAATTATCTTTCATGTTGAGATAATCATAATTGGACTATGCTTTTAGTCCTAATTAATGCATCCTAAATGAAAGCATTCGAGAAAACGAATATCAAAATGAAAACATAATTTGGAAAATACTTAGCTCCACATAGAGCTACATCCTTCCCTTGATCCTTTGGAAGAGCTATTCTCTTGATACTTAGCTTTCACTGAAGAATTGCGTTGCAAGAGAATCAAATAGTTTTGATTAAAAACTACAGGCGTCAGCCTGGTCTGTGCCAATATAGCCATGCTCTGCGATCTGAGATGTCATGAGATCGATCCATCGCATGTAGCAGACGCCTCCTGCGTTCGATTCTGGTGGACTCGAGCTCAGAGAATATATTGTCTTTTTAACAGAGAACATATTGCTGAACTCAAGCTCCGAGAATATATTGTTCGACTGAGCTTAGAAAGCATCGTCTGCAGCGTTGGGCTTATTACTCAATGCAGCATCCTCTTGATAAACCCGTACGAGCTCGATTGTTGCCATCGACATCTGCTCTTCAATTTTGCGCTCAGTTCTCTGATAATCTCACACGCGGCACCTTTATATTGTATGATGCAGCGTCCAAAGATCCGAATAGAAATAATCGCCCCATATAACGATAGAACGTGCATTTACCTCATGGCCATGGGGAAAACAGCTACCAGCTGCGGATGCGGTTCAAATCCGTCGATAGAGCGGCAGATTGAAAAACATTGCCTCTTTCTTCTACAGCTTGAAGACGTACGGCGTATGCTCTCTCGGCTACGAGAAAGTGTAGAAGAATCATGGAGCAAGGTCGATCACTGAATCTGGTCGACAGCATCTGGTGTCACTGATCTAGCCATTGATACTTCTGCATGCGATGCAAAAACTAAGTCCGACGGCATGCCAATGATGCAGACAATTTGTTAATATCAAATTCTCCATCATCAACTGATCGCGTCTAGCACGCGCACGACTGATGGGTAGCTGGAGATGTGTTGGCTACACAGTAGCAGTACGTCACGAATTCACTATCCGCTGTTTTGATCTTTGTCTCTTCATTTTGCCACCGGACACTTTCTAGACGTCGCGTAGCATAGTGTAATATGTAGAGATCATTATGATCATTGATGATCAAGCTAAGGCGTTGCGGACTTGTGATAGAACCAAAACGTCTCCAATCAGATAATTCAAGATCGAATTCTGATACATTCACTTGATACAATCCGAAAACTAAATCGCTTTGGATTTTCTAAGCATCTCGCTTTAAGATCTCCATGCTACGAGGTCTTCGGATCGAACTCCGATCTGGCTACTGTTCTTTTTCGTCTGCTGAAGAAGCTTTGAGCCGCTAATACTCCATCACAAGTCAATTTGCAGAATAATTAAAGACAACAGCGCCGGCGCCTTGGCGACTTGTGTACAATGATGAACTATAGACCAGCAGGTTGTGAGTTCGTCTCCCACGGATTGTTACTCGAAGTGAATATTTTTAGCCTCCTTCATGTAGACCCATCAAATGGATTCGAGAGCGTTTGCTCACCCGCGAGCAGCAGACCCACTAACGGGCGGCTGAATTTGTAAAAACATGAATGAATCTATAAGCTACAATGATGATCAATGAAGGAAGCTACTACAGAGAAGCATGATGAAGCTCACTCCAAGGTCACCATGGAAGCTCTGATACCAATGCAAGAGAACAAGGATTACGACCACCACATGCTAGAGAGATGACTCTCCTCCCAACCAAATGCCTCTATATATAGCTCTCTCCAGGGCACTGCCTTCTTGGGCAGGTGGATACTAACCATCCATGTGTCAGCCATGTAACTACATGTGCGCCAAGTGTCCCAGTTAACTCAAGTGGATGCTTCTAGAAGGCTCTAGATCTCTTTGGGCAAAATACTCTTCCCATGTTCCCCATGGGGATTGAACCCAAGACCTCCTCCTTCACATCCTTGAGACTTAACCACTAAGCTAAGTGGGTCACTTGTTCACAAGAGCACAAGACCTCCTAGTAAGTCTAAACTTGAGATCTTTGGTCATACACACGCCGATGACCAAACAGTGTCCGATTTTAGATCTGTCTGAATCGGCCAGATCCTTGGATCATAGACTTACTTTATTACAAATACACTCCTAAATGTTTCAGATTTTGTAATTGTGTGCTGTTTAGAATAATGATTTCCTAGCAATCTTTCATGAGCTTGTTGCAACCAACCACTATGTTCATCGTCCTCAACACAACAAGCTAATACACCCTCAGTATCTTGTTTGTACATGCTTCCTGCCAATATGTGATATTTTTGTGATTTTACAATTTCTTATTGTGATGTTTTCACATTCTTATTTGCAGGTCCAAAGGTTAGGACTGGACCAACTTATTTGCCCATTTAGGAACAACTTCTAAATTGAACAGATAAGCATCGGGTAGGTCATCAGACACTCCTTGAGGTGACTCTCCTGAAGTAATGCGAGAAAGGTGATCTGCCCGGAGGTAGGTTCTACCTATCCTGACAACAACTTCAAAATCATATTCCATTAGTAAGTGGAACCATCTTACTAAGCGTCCAATATTGCAAGGTTTATTGACCAAATATAACAACGCTTAATGATCAGTGAAAAACTTGAACTTATTGGTCAATAAATAGTATCTAAACTTCTTCACAACATATACCATGCCTAAGCTCTCTCGCTCAGTTGTGGTATAGTTTCATTCAGCTGTGGTGAGCTGTCTATTAGCATATGCTATGGGCAAATCTAAGTTTCCTTCACCTGTGGGTTGTGCTAGCACACATCCTATGGCATGATTGGATGCATCCACATGGACATGGAATGGTTTATTCCAATCAGGAGTGGTCAGTATTGGTGTTGTGCACAAACATTTCTTCAGTTTATTGAAAGAATTCTCGCATTCGTCGTTCCACTCAAAATTATTCAACAAAGCATAAAGGGGTCTATCTATGATCGCGTACATGTGGATAAACCTACGGTAATATCCACAATGGCCCATAAAGGCTTGTACCTCTTTAACATTCCTTGGCCTTGGCAGCTCCGCTATGGCTCGTACCTTATCTTCAGCTGTTGAGATTCCATTCTTAGAAACAATATGACCTAAGATTTTACCTTGACGCACCATGAACACACACTTTTCTGGGTTCACACACACTCGATATTCTCTACACTTGTTGAAGATTTGTCTGAGCTCAGGGATATGAAATCTTCTTTCTTGGGAATGAGCACATAAATCATCCACATACACTTCTAAGCTCTTTCGCAAGAACTCTTTGAAGACATGACACATGAGCCTTTGGAATGTTGCAGGTGCATTGGTGAGCCCAAATGGCATCACACGAAATGCAAAGATTCCCCACACTGTGGCAAAAGCTGTTTTGTGTTGATCTTCTAGGGCAATGGCTACTTGATTGTAACCAGAAAATCCATCAAGGAAGCTATAAACTTCCTTGCCTGTTCCGTAATTGGAAGTGGATAACTATCTCTGATCATAGCGGCATTAACTTTTTTAAGGTTAATACACACTCACAACTTCCCGTTCTTCTTGGGCACCACTACAATGGGGGACACCCATTCAGTATGCTCAATCTCATAGATGAATCCAGCTTCAATCAGCCTATCAATTTCTTCTTTTATTTTGGCTGCATATGTATCATTATATGTGTAGGGCTTCTGCTTGGTGGGCTTGGCATCAGTAGTCATGGGGATAGTATGAGAGCAAATTCTTGGATCTACCCCTTTCAAGTCTCTATCGTGCCACGCAAACACATACCTATATTCCCTTAATAGAGCTACGAGCTCCATTTCTTCTCTTGCACTTAGGTCATCTCCTATATATGTGCATCTCTCTTTGTTCTCTTCAATGGTCACTACAATTTTCTTGGTCTTTTCTTTATTATCATATGATTCTCCTATGATGGCCTCTCTCTTAGGCATTCGTTCCAAAATTTTGCGGTCGTCAAGTTCATGTTTCTTGAAGGTTTCTGATACTTCAAATAGTGATTCCTCCTCTTCTTGTTTCACCGCTTTTCTTTTCTTTTTCTTTTGACTGCTCTCACTTCCATCCTTTGAATTTACCGTTTTAATACTTGTGAGAGGTTCTTCTTCTTTTTGGGTAAGCACTCCTACATCTTCTAGATAGTGCTGCTCTGAATTAAAGCAACTATCCATCACAATGGACTCTAGATCATCATCATTCTCTTCTTCTTCTATGACATCACTAGGATGATATTCTTCTAGCAAGGGATGACACATGGACACTGAAATATCATAACCCTCCTCATCACAATGTGGTGTCCATTGTTCTTCATTGACAGCAATGTCCATGGTGGCTAAGATTTCTGGCCAGCCATGAGGCTCAAATTCCTCATCTGGAAAGATCATCGGTGTGTAGGCTGGGTCTCTAACTAGTCTATCTCCTGGCGAAGTTCCTTCTTCTCTTGCCTTTAAATGTTTTTCCTCTTCCTCTGCGACCTTGCACATCCACAAATGAGTATCTTCATGCATCCATGATGGATCAGGTGAACTTTCAGAATGCACATAGATGGAATCTTCTTTCGCTTTGTGGATAGGATTCCACTGTAGGGGTGGTACATCTCTGAAGGAGTAATCCTTCAAATTGACCTTGGTGGTGACCCCTAAGTGTTGTAAGTACAAGGAGTTGGTTCCCCAATCTTTTACTATTTGCAATTGTCCTAGGAAGGTTCTTCCTAGGATCATCTCATAAACATTATTTTTCTCAAAGTCACATATAGCAAATGTGTGCTCAAACTCTACACCACAAGTGGTTAGAGTTATCCCTTCGAGTAGTCCTAGAGGTCTTTCAAAATGACCGTCGGCCATTTGAAGCTTCATTCTCGTTGGTCTTAATGTGGCTTTGCCCCATTGCTTCCACAAGGAGGTGGTCGAAATGGCGACACCAGCACCTGAATCTATGATTGCTTTGGTTGTGTAACCTTGGTAGGTGATTGGAAGATAAGTATTACCTTCTTCACCCTCACACATGTCCCCTATTTTATCTAGAGGTATCTCTGGGACTTTCTACTTAGAGCTTGCTTTTGGCATATTGGAATCAAGTTCTGGGACCTGATCCTTCACATGATTCCATAGCTCAGGTTTTGCTTTGAGGAGCTCTTCTAGAGTGAGATGACATTGAACCTTAGTGTTCTTCATGACATCAGTGTTCCTTGGAACCACTGAGTCTTCATTTCTTACCAATATTGTGGGAGCTCTGATCTGAAGAGACTCAAATTCCCATGGGCCTGGAAATTGAGGCAGTTCTTCTAATGTATTAGATTCAAAATCTAATCTTTCATCTTCTTGTTTCTCGACTTGATCTCCATAAATGGATGGAATGTCTTGGGGAAATTGATCATGAAGATCATCAATCTCGGGAATGGGAGGGGAATTACCCTTCTCCTTGGCCCATTTCTCTTCTTGTATTTCCCGCAAGAACTCTTGAGAGTATTGTTGACTTGAAGGAGGTATTCTAGCGTCCATGGAATTAGGAACATAAGCTCCCATTGGTGGTGAGCTTCCTCTTTCAATAACTGGTTGAGCCTGTGGAGGTAAAGAAACTTGTGGTTTGTTTACCAACTGCTCTAATCTTTCTAGTAAGCCTTGGAAATGCAAATCTGGTTTTACAGAGTTTGCCTGATTGAGCTTTTGACTAGTCTCGAGTATAGCTTGAGCTTGTTCTACCATTTTCATGCATATTTTCATCCGTTCAATCTCTAAATCTTCTCTAGGGTAACTCTTGTCTAGGTTTGGAGTTGTTGGCCCTTCTTGGAGACAAGCCTGGTAGGCCTTCAACATCATATCCAAGCCTTCTTGGGTTGGATCTGCAAGAACAGACCCCGGTTGCGGCCTATTTACAATGGGTCGTGGGATGGGATGAGGTGGAGTGGATGGAGTTTCGTCATCCGAGGGACTTTGCGATGCAATGTCTTCTATTTTTGTTTTTGCGTCTTTCAGGCTTTCTTCTAGTTCGGATAACTTTTTGTTCCACTTGCGATTGGCCTTCTCTCTCGTATCTTTCCATGTTCTTGTTTTCCGCTTGCTAGGCTCTCCTGATTCACTTGACTCTGATTGTTCAGCTGGCTTATCCTGTTTTAGCGCTTGGGCCCTAGTGACTGCCTGTACAGGAGCCACATTACTGCTACTAGCACTTGAATCCACCACTAAGCCTACCACATTAGTGGGTGTAATCTTGGGTGCACTGGAGGGGTTTCTTGGACAATCTCTGGGGAGATGGTCTTTGCCACACTCAGGACAAAAAGCTTGTATAGTGATAGCCTGTCCTTGACTCGGAGATGGTGGGTGGGGACAATCACGAAGGAAATGGTCACCCTGACATCTGAAACAAGGTCCTCTAGGGGCTTGTGGTATCACTTGTCTCAATTGGGGCCTAGGGTTAGCATTGGTGTACATGACATTGGAGAATTCAGGCTCCCAATTTTGTTCCATAGGTGGCGCCTCATATTGATACGGGTAAATCTCACTATGTTCAGGTGACTCTGTGTAATAAGCATGTGGAATACCTTCATGGGAGTAGTCTGAGCTATGAGCATGAGATTCATTATCTGGTATCAATTAGTGGCACCAATGCCCTATTTGGATTTTCCTCTCCCACAGCATACTTGACTGGAATCACGTTAGCAGGAGCTAGTGGTTGGTTTCCCAAGACTAGTTGTGGCCTATATTGTGCCTGATATTGCTGTTGTGGTCGATAATATGGCTGTTGGTATTGGTTCTGATACCTACCTTGTTGATAAGGTTGCTGATAAGTTTGTCTAGCAACCTGCCTATTGTAGGGACAATCTTGAGCCGGGTGGTTTGTGTATTTTCTCTCAATAGTGCAATATGGAGCATTCCTTTCTCTAATGTTTTGGTTTTGCATTGGGCATACGTTAGCCATGTGGTCCCCTCCGCAGGTATAACATTAGTTCAATGAGGTGACTCTCTGTGTTTGTCTATTTTGGACTCCCAGCTTCTTGGCAAATTGCTCTTGGGGTGTCTGCTTGAAACTGTGGATCAAAGATGATGTGTTATGCTTGATACCACTCTTGGAAAATTCTACAATGAATTCGTCTAGCAGCTGACCTATATCGTGATAGTTGCGACTACTCAGTGGTTGAAACCAAGCTAAGGCAGTGCCCTTAAGAGTCAAACCAAATGCCTCGTACTGGGTGAACAAATCCTCAACCTGTTCAGCTCTTAACATTTGTTTGAACTCGGCCACATGATCATAAGGATCTCCTGTCCCGTCGAAATAATTCTTCATTTCCTTGATCACTTGAGTGGGTCTAAGGGTTCTTGTGAGCTCTTGGGATCTAGGCAATGGAAAATCATGTTCATCTCTTTGTTGCCTATGTGCTTGATGTCTCTCTCTTTCACGTCTTTCATTTTCAAATCCTAATCTATTTCTGCCCATAGTGTGTGCAAAACTTACCTCAGGTCTCTCTTTAGTTCTTTCTCTCTGGGCTTCATGAGCTTGGGATGATCCTACTCCTTGGAGGCCATGGGAAACATTGGATCTTGGTAGAGGGAAAATCAATTCACTCTTCCAAGTATATGCATGTCTATCATGTTCTGTTACCAAGAACATCTTCTCTGATGTGTTATCCAGGTAAACAACTTTTCCTGGTATCTCTGGATCCTTGAACTCGTAGATGATGACTATGCCCAATTGGCTAGGTTGATCTGGCTTGAATCTCCAAAAGGCTTCCTCTGTTTCTCTATTCAAGAATAGTTCTATGCTTTTGTTGTCTTGAGGAATCCAATCTGGAGTGATCACTCTGGTCAAAACTGGCTTACCTCTAGGGGTCTGGGGTCCTTGTCCTACATTTCCTTGTTCTAAGTCTCCTATCTCATTCTCATGAATGATATTTCCAAACTCATCGGTCCTATCTGGTAGGTTGGTGACCACATACATGGTTCCTTCCTTATCAATGTATGAACCCTCTTCGAACTTGACTACCGGGTGTTCAAGTCCAAAGGGTTGATCTGGATTCTTGAGTTGGACCACTGATCACCTCAGGCCATCCTCATAGATGCGAGCACCTAATCGGTTGGTCCAAATATATTCCAACTGTGTCTTATAGGGACCTTCTGGTGTTTGTAGATGGGCAGTTCCTGAGCCACCTATAGGTTTCCCCATGCTAAAAGACATTTCTGAGTCACTTGTGTCAGAGTTTAGTACGTAAGGACAACCACTTAGTTGTTGTCCCCAAGAATTAGCTATATGGTTGACACTAGAGTGAGAAGATCTAATGGTTTGTCTATCCTTGCCTAGGTGTCTACCAGATCTCAGGTTCATAAGCTTTGGTTAAGAGTCCAAAATTTCCCCTTGGTATGGTTCAAAATCCTTTGGAGTCCCCTTGGTTCCCTAGTCCCACCTGAGGGTCAACTTCAAATTAGTCTATGTGGAAATCAACTTCAAATTTGAAACGAGCTTTCCAAAGAGCTATAGAGCTCAAAAAATGGACTTTGGATGAAAAAGTTATGTCAAATCAGGCTCCTGGGGGTCAAATCAGGGAAATAGGCACTTGTGGAAAAATCACGATTTTGTGAAATCAAGAGAATCGTGATGCTGTGAAGCCAAGAGAATCGCGATCCTGTGAAACCAAGAGAATCGCGATGCTATGAAATCAGAGAATCGTGATGCTATGAAATCAGAGAATCGCGATGCTGTGAAACCAAGAGAAGCGCGATCCTATGAAACCAAGAGAATCGTGATCTTGTGAAACCAAGAGAATCGCGATCCTGTGAAACCAAGAGAATTGCGATGCTATGAAATCAGAGAATTGCGATGCTATGAAATCAGAGAATCGCGATCCTGTGAAACCAAGAGAATCGCGATGCTATGAAATCAGAGAATCACGATGCTATGAAATCAGAGAATCGCGATCCTGTGAAACCAAGAGAATCGCGATGCTATGAAATCAGAGAATCGCGATGCTATGAAATCAGAGAATCGTGATCCTATGAAATCAGAGAATCGCGATCCTGTGAACCAAGAGAATCGCGATCCTATGAAACCAAGAGAATCGGGATCCTATGAAACCAAGAGAATCACGATCCTGTGAAACCAAGAGAATCACGATGCTATGAAATCAAGAGAATCGTGATGCTATGAAATCAGAGAATCGTGTTTTTTGAAAATCGCGATTGCCAGCACAGAATCGTGTTTTTGAGAATCGCGATTGTCAGCGGAGAATCGTGTTTGATCACAATCGTGTTTTTGGCTAAAAATCGTGATTTGTGAGAATCACGATTTTGAGCAAAACTAGAGAATCGTGATTCTGAGAATGACCACAAAATTGTGTTTTTTTTTAGAAAGCTTTTAGGCGGGAAATAGAAAATCGTGATTTTCAAAAAAAAAATTGAATTTTTCACAGAATCGCGATTTTCATCACAAAATTGTGTTTTTTGGCGGGAAATTCAAATTTCTGAGCACCGAGCAATGACGAGCTGCGTATGTGCAGAAAATCATGAAAAAACACAAGCGCTTGCTCTCTCTTGCACTTCCTAGCTCCTCCTCGCACAATAATGCATGAAAGATGGTATGAAAATGGTGAAAATGCACTAAAAAACAAGAAATTTCTATGAAGAAGAAGATGGAAGAAGATGAAGATGGTGACAATGATGAAGATGAAGAAGAGAAATCAGAAAATGAACGAAAATGACAGTTTTGTTTACCTTCCAACGTCGCAAATCTACGATCTTACCATCACAACGCTCGTCCTCGAAGCTCTGTCCCCGGCAACAGCACCAAAATTTGGTGTAGCTCAAGCGTAAGCACCACCTCCTTTACTTGTCAATCCGTGGAGACATGAGGACCAGTACAAAGACCACAAGCAAGTGAAGGCACAAGTGCGTGAGTGAAAGCACACAAACATGCACACACATACACACACACGCGCACAAGGTAAGATCAAAGAGAGGAACAATGGAAAGCTTCGATTGCAAAAGAGTTCTCTTACAAAAGCTCTATTCTCTAACAAGCTAACCTCAAAAATGAGCTCTCTAGCTCTTTTTATAGTTTTTTGACTAGTTTTGGTCCTGTCCAGACCTAGTGTCCGGCCTAGTTAAAAATTAGGTTCCAGGGCTTATTTGAGGGCTCAAATGAAGTCTAAAAACTATGAAAATTGGTAGGATGATACTTCTAATACTCCTCAAGCTCGAGGACTCCTCGGCTTGAACAAAATGGAGTTAGAAAAATAGAAAATGGTATTTACAATGGTTTTTAGTGATGAAAATTACTATTTTTATAGGGATGTCTTCTGAAAATTTGACATACACTCCTTGGAGCTCCCTACTTGCTCCTTCTTCTTGGGTATCCACCTCTTTGATGTGCTCCTGTGCTTTTTCCTTGAACTTCAGCTTCAACAAAGCTCTAAGTTATCTTTTAGATCAATACATTCTTTGATGCACTCACTCACTGAAGCAGGTAATCTTAATAGATTCTATTCATCACATTTAATCCTTCCATGAACAGAGACACCATTTTCTCCTCAAAGGGTAACTCATGAGGAAATAATCTTACAATATACTAATTTGAACATTATGCCAATAATCATGCAAACATCAAAACTGATTGTCTGAAATCGCCAATCAGGAAAGATGTATCATTTCTAACACCTCTTTTAGAAAATCATCCAGTAAGTTCTTTCGAGAAATGGTATAAGTTACCAAAGTCCTAAATCAACAGTGGTCAAAACTAGGTCAGATCATAGCCTTTGAGGATAAGCTCAAAGGTCTCATATTGAGTAAAGAAATCATCCACCTTTTTTGCATGGAAGATTTGTTTAAACTCAATGACATGGTCCGAAGGATCCCCATGAGCCTCATAGGACTCCTTCATTAAATTTTCAACTTGACGAAGTTAAAGCCTCCTACCTAGATCATGTCTTCTTATTATGACTAGTGATTGAACCGGATCATGCCTAAGTGCTTGCTGTTTGGCTACATCTTGATGTGTAGGAATAGTGGCATTTTTTTGTGTTGGAGTAGATCGAGAATCTCTTTTTCTCATTTGTGCATCCCTAAGTCTTTAGATAGGCACCCTAGGGGTGAGTGTGCACAGTCTAGGACACCCGTTGAAAAATAATGGTGGACTTGTGCATATTTTCCTTGAAATTCTTGAGACAAAATCCAAAATTCTCTTTCTATTGAGTCTTCACAAAGAGAAATATCTCGTACTTTATAGGATCTTAATATTCCTAAATCTTGATGAAGGGTGAAGATGTACCTCCCACAATTGAAAAGGTCCATAAACACTCCTTCATTTCCACAGAGTGCTATGCTTTAGAAGCCTTTTGATCATGTAGAAATTCGATCAAGCACAAGGTTATTCCCATGTATATTTTCTCAAGTTCATGTTCATCTAAGGATTCAAAATGATTTCCCTTGAATATACTTGCACCATCTCAAGAGTTGTGGTGTTCAGGTTCACCTAAGGATTCATGATGATTGCCCTTCAATCTATTTGCACCAAAATTCATCAATTTTTTCTATGTTTTCACTTAATATATAGACATATATGTTTCTCTCTTGTTTCATAGCTAGGTTGTGAGAGATAATTTATGTTAACATAAGCATTTCTAATGTTCAGAACCTTAAAATCCTAGGATTGTTTCAAGATTTCCCCTCTTATCTTGGATAGGAAAACCAACTTATCTTAGATATTGCCAGTTCACATGTTTATAGTGAAAGACATCTATTTAAAATGTCTACTAAACTCATTCAAAGTGCCATAACCGATTTTGGGCCTCAATTTAGATGAGAAAAAGTTGATTTTGTTGAGACTCTACTTACCTCTACATCCCTAACATGTGACTTCTAGTTTTTTTGTCATGCACTAAGTAGTTGGATCTCAATTACTTTCATACGCACAAATGCACAAAAAAAAATCTAATGCTTGAAAGTATTCACAAACGAGGGTTACAATGTTATTGGATGTGCTTTCAAATTCGTACTTAGGGAAAACACGTAGAGCGATAGCCCAATAAATAGAATATACACGTTGTTGAATATAGGGTATGCACACATCTTCATTTGTGCATAGGAACCCTCTTTTTGTATATATTTAGAGTTTAACATGAGAACTCCCTCTTAGACACTTTTTGATATTTCTCCAAAAGTAAGGCTTTGGAACCTTGTAAATGCTCACATTTTTGAAGATATGTAGAAAACTCCCCATGCACGTATATCCTTGAGATATGGTTGTTAGACAGAATATTTTCCAAGATCTTTTTGAGATATGTTAGTTAGGCGGCTCCTTTTTTACTAGTCAAAAGGAGCACATGGGGAATTGTGCTTAGCCTATATATAGAGGCTCATTTTTGTAAGGAGGAAAGCTTTTGGTTTGACATGCTCTCATGTATATATCCTTTGAATGGAAGAACTCTCTTTTCTCTTAAGGCTTTGTGCATATATGTATTTAGTCTTAGAGTGTGAGAGAGTGAGGTGTGTGTGCATGCTAGCATTTCCTATGTGTGTAAGTAGAGTGTTGCAACTTTCTTGTATTTTACATATGTGACTAGGAAACTTGACTCCCTTCTCTCCATGTTTTCAAGCTTGTGGCATAGCTGCGGGCTGATGGCCAATGGTTTGAACATGTTGGAGGTTGGGGTGGATGAAAGCAGAGTCATTCTTGAGCCTTCCTTCTTGCTTCCATGCAAGGTGGTGTGGGTCTAGGCTCCTGAAGGGCATACTACAACAACAAATTTGGCACCATTTCTTGTTCTTTGTAGTGTAATTTTAGTTTAAGTTTTTGCTATGGCACAAGAACACCCCCTAACCCCCTTATCTCTCTCACTCTTACATTTATTCACACCTCCACAAACTCACTTTGGCATCACTTTCCACCACTGCCATCTCTGACACAAGTGAATGCCTTGGAAAGGGGGATGGGTAGTTGTCCTCTCTTCTCTCTCCCTCTCTTTTAAGAAAAAAAAAAATGTGGATGATCTATGCTTTTGACGAACACGAATTACCAATAGGACATTGCTTGCATTTCTCTCACTTGATAGAATTGCAAAATTCTCAAATCATCTTCACTTTCACTTTTCAAGAATAAAATTTCTGGATGTTGACACATATGACAGGTAGGTGGGGGACTTAACCCAGAGTTGCACTTCTAAGGGTTATTAGAATGATTAGAGAAAATGGTGACCAAACTCGAGACCTTGGCACTTCAAACGCTCATTCAATTGTAAGAAAAAAAGGGGATTTCTCAGCAAGATACTCTTATGTTTCTAAACCAATAGAGTGTGCAATTAATTATTTCATTAACAAGAGTTCTTGAGAGAAATCCAAGAAGAGAAGTGGGGTTCAAAATAGATGACTCCTCAACTGATTTCAAGAAATAGATGATGTGCAAGATCAACTCCTTTGAGCATCCCTTCAATATATGGAGAGAAAGAAGACGCATAATCAAGTGAGATACTAAACTTTGAATCCAATTCTTTACAAGAATTTCTGCAATGCACAAGTCCATGGGAAACAAAGTCCATTCAAATGAGATCCCCAATGATACTAATAAGAAATAAAGATCAAGTTGTACTTAAAAACAATGAGGTTGTAAGAAAACTAAAGTGCAATGTCATGTCAATTTAGAAGATCTCTTAAAATTAAAGCAAGAGCTATGGAAACATGTAGCAAACCAAGTCCTAGAGCTTGCTAGTTCCCACTCATAGGTAGAATCATAAAGGAGAAGAAGGGAACACTTATCTTCCTATCTCGTATCATGGGCGTACGACCAAGTCAATCCTGGATTGAGGAGTATGAGTTGCCATTGCCATCACATCCTTATGGAAATGTTGGGGTAAACCATCTTTGACACTCACAGTCAATATACTCCATAGGTCCATTAAATCCTTCATGGATGCATGGGGACACCCACTTATGGATGTGTAAGATTGTAAAAAGAGAGGAGAAGCAGTTAGAGGCAAAAGACATAGGATTATTTGAGAATAATAGATCAATTCAAGACCCAACATCTGCTCCTATGATATTTCCAAATGCAAATTTGAAACTCATGGTTGGGTAGAAATCTTAGCTACTATGGATATAGTAGAGAATGAAGAATGATAAAAAAGTGTCCATTCGAAAACTCTTTCGATGAAAACATTTTCCATAAAATAATGCCCCACGATGTACTTCTTCATAATTACTTTATTTTTTGCAAAATTAGATTGTTCTACAAAAAGCAAGGTATAAACTACGTGTATAGCTCAGGCAAAATTGTATGGCATTGATACTATTTTGCATTCTTTCGTACTCAACTTAAGGGGTTTTTTATGGGTTTTCACTGGAGATAGACACCAGCAAGACTAAACAGACAAGCCATCAATGTATTGGCTGACTCTTGAAGTTACAAATGTAAAACAAACATCAAAAACACTACTGATACCATGGTGCCCCTTAGCCTAATGGTTATGATAACATAGATTTAATCATGAAATAGAAAAGATAGGCTTCATGGAAGAGTTGGTACATTGTAGGTTCATAGAAGAGACAAAAGAAGTGGATCAAATGGCAATGTATTAGATAGAGTTGTATACAACAGCAATACACATAGCATGATAGCATAGATGTTCAACATACTAGCCTTTCTAATTTTCGTAGGAGCTTCTATGTACATAAATGACAAGATTGCAGCTTCTTCTCTTTGAGCATCCTCTTCTCTAGAACACTATTCTCAGTCAACTTCTTCCTTTCCAAAAAATAACACGCTTGACTACTTTTTATCTTTCTTCACTTGAACCACAAAACTCCTAGAACGATCCACAAAGATATCTTGCAAGATGATGCTCCCTCTTTTATCTACCTTTTCTTTGTGTCTATGTCACTCTATATGATATACACTTTGCTATGCACTCTGATGGTGATCCTTATCTCTTGATCTCTTCTATTGATTGGTCAGTCATACAGTGATTAATCTCTCTATCTTTCTATTGACTACTCGATAACCTAGATCTCTCACTAATCACACTCTATGACATTTTTTATATTCTCATTCATCTACCCATTCATCTATTAAGGATGCATGGTTTGTTGAACCTCTTCAAGACTCGGTCTCCTTTGTGCCTCCATGTTGTACCATCATTACTTGTTGTGCCACTATAAGAACTGATCTTTTAAATGGGTAAGACACAACAATATCAAAACCATCCTACCAAAAGGCATGGTAGGCAACAAAAGGGGAGGGTTATAGTTAATATGATGGATGTTTCCAAGCATAATAGGAGTAAGTTGGGACCACCAAAAATTCCAACACAGTGTTCTATGTTCTCTCTCTCTCTCTCTCTCTCTCTCTAAGTCCACTACTTCTTCTGCTTCTTCCTCATCTCTCTCTCTCTCTCTCAACCGCATCTCCACTTTTTCTCCATCTCCGCATCTGTTTTTCTTCACTATGTATCTATATGCTTCTTTCTCTCTCTCTCTCCCCCCCTCTCTCGTGCATTAGTAACATGATCTGTGTGAACTTTGTCTTTTGCCTCCCCTTTCTCTCAATCTCTTTTTCTCGAATTTCTCTCTCTACATGCGTCCCCTTAGGGCATCCGAAACATTTTCTACAGAAGAAGAACATGGCATCCCTTTTCTTTAGAATCAAACTAGAGGCATGATTTTGGATCAAAGAGATTTTCATTCATTCTCAAAAACACATGCCAGATACGTAAAGAGTTTTAAACCAAATCGAGCATCACTTATTCACTTTAATTGAGACATACATACACAAAACATCTCATATTGTGAAACAAAGGTAGAAATTGAAGTTGCATGATGCATGGCATCTCTCTCTATTCTGCATCATCAGAAAGCCAACTTTCAATTTTCTTGTGGAAGAAAGAAGAAGAGAGGTGAGGGAAGACAAATAGAAGCCTATGTCTCTCATTGTGTTTCTCTCATTCTCACCTTCTCTCCCTCTCTCTCTCTCTCTCTCTCTCTCTCTCTCTCTCTTCCTGTCTCTATTCGCATGATAGTCAGAGATGGAGAGCTTGAGAATTATAGAGAGAAATAACAATGTATTCGTAAAGTATGAACAAGAAAAGGCAAGAAGGAGTACCTAAAAAAGATCATCGGAGAAAACCAAAAGAGCATTGGGCATGTATTTATAGCTTTTTCCATAGGTTCTCTCTCTATGACTCTAGAATCTTCTACCGTCTCCTTTCTATTCTAAAAAAATCTTCTTTTTTTTTTCTATTCTAATTTCAAAAATCTTCTTTTTGTTCTTTTTCTATTTTGAGAAAATCAAATCTTTCTTTTCTATTTTTGAATTTTCTTTTTATTTTTATTTTTCTCTTTTTATTTTTCTAATTTTTATTCTTTTATTTTTATTTTTCATTTCTTTTTCTTTTGATTAAGGTTTTTATTTTTGGTTTCACACTTATATACGAAAATAATCAATTAAAACTAAGGGTTAGAGTTAGGATAAATCATGTTTTTAAGGTTCTAACCTAGGTTTTTGTTTGAGAAAAATAAGGGTTTCACTTTATTAGGGTTAATCCACCTCAATCAATGTGTGTATCTACACTATTGGCTAAAATCCTAGGGTTTAAGTTAAATTCTATGGGTCAAAACTAGGGTTTCAAGGGTTAAGAATTGAGTTTTAAGGGCTAGTTTGAATGTTTTCTAGGGTTTTAAGGTGAAAGTAACATGATTTTTCAAGGTTTATAAAAATGTATGGGTTCCTAAAAGTTCAAACTAGGTTTTAGAGTTCAAAAGATAGGGTTTCAGGCATTTGGAATAGGTTAATGAACTTTATACAAATAAATATATAAGTCTAATATACAAATAAAATGTTTTCATCACTTGATCAATCAAATCAATCAAACATTTATACATTTTATGAATTTTTTCATCATTTTGTAAACAAAATATCAATTCTCAGTCAGACAAGCAACAAAACAATTTTGAACAAATTCCTTGACACATAATCCCTGAGGGATTTCATCCCAACATCCACCCCCACTAAACCTGCATTTTTATGATTTGTCTACTCTCAATGGCCAACTAAAACCAATCATACCTTGAATACAGATCAACCATGGAGTAGATGGAATGCCCAGCAAATGCTTCTTCAAACTCATCTACTATAGGTCCTGTTCCTATATTTCTTATCATGACTTTATTTAGAGGCTCCAAATCTTGAATGAAACAAATTTTCCCATTCTTCTTTGGCACCATGAACCAACATATGAATATGAAGCAGAAGAAGGTTCTATTATTCGCATGGATATGTTTTCTTTTAACAGTCTCATCAACCCAGGTAAGTGAGCCTTTGGGATTGGAATAGGTCCAATACTCCATGGTATATGTGGCACTATAAAGATAATCATGTGTGGAATTCGTTTTGGATCTACACAACCTATCTCGTGTGGAAAAAGTGCAAATGCTTTTCATTAACAGTCTCTTCAATAAAGTGATGCCCTATAAGCTCTTATCTCCTCAGCATAGGGTCATGAGGCACGCTCAGATACTTTTCATGACTATCATCTAGCAATGGTTGGGCTATGGATTTCACCTTTTTCTCAATAGTCTTGTACTTTGTATTCACATTCACTTCATGTTCTCTCAAAAACTCAGTGATCATTTCATATTCTTGGATAAAATTGAGCATTATAAATTCTAACTTTTCATTTCTTTGAAGTGCGTGCTCAAGTTCTTCCAAAATAGTATAATACTTTCCAATCGCATTACATTTTCAATCTTCTCATCAAGTAACATGAATCCTAAATTTTTGTAGTGTTTTTCATGTATTTTCCTAAATTTATTTGAAATATTTTCTATCAAAGCAATTTTGAAGTGCGTGCTCAAGTTCTTCCAAAATAGTATAATACTTTCCAATTGCATTACATTTTCAATCTTCTCATCAAGTAACATGAATCCTAAATTTTTGTAGTGTTTTTCATGTATTTTCCTAAATTTTTTCTATCAAAGCAATTTGAACACAGATGAATATACAGAAAAACTTTGAAAGCTATATACAAAATCTTGGGAGACATCAAACTAACTCACACCGTTGTCTCACTCAATAGTGGATCCTAGCAAAAATTTTGGTCAAAAGAGATCCCATACTCTCCTACCGATGTACAATCATTATGCTCATGAGAGTTAATAGGGTGTTTTCTTAGATTCTTTCTATTTCTTGAATGATTTGGGCATACAATCATTAGTTATAAGGAGTGTAGATTGGATCTGGATCAAATTCTCGCATACGCAGATCCGCCATCCATTGACTTTGTTTCCATCCGCACTTTGGCTATGAAAGGCTGCCCAATAATAGCCAAAGTGGACAAAGAAGTGGAATTCCTCAAAAATTACCTCTAACATCACAGTGATCTTGGACAAAGAACTGGAATTCCTCATAAATTACCTCTATCATCACAGGTACAAAGACACATGCTCCAAGAAAAGCTCCAAAGCCATTATCTATAGTCCTTATCCTCTAGCCATGCTCCTTATCTATAGGCCATCTAAACTTGTCATACAACTTCTTTGATATCATATTTATCTCTGACCCTGAGTCAATCAAGGCCAAAGCTAAACATGAAACTCCATCATTTCCTAATTTTACTTTCATTTTTGGCATCCCTCTTGCCCAAAGTTCCTAATATGCTCACTCTTAGATCTTCTCATCTCATCATCAGGTAGAATTGGTGCTAAAGAGTTCCTATTCCCTTGACATCTTACATCATCTTCAGCATTAGAGGATTCACTCAAGGCTACTGCTTCATTCCTCACTTGAGTGTCTTCAGATGCCTCTCCCATTTCTATGTCCTTGGCTAATCGAAATATATTCCTCTTTACGAGTCTTATGAAGCTATCCTTGACCTCAAGCTTCGCAATGGAGAAGGCCAGTTCCAAGGACATGATCACTTGGATCTTCAATAAAATATCATTTAATATTTCTTTGGCATCATTCTTCTTCTCAAGCTCAAAAAGTAATACAGCCTTCATTGCTTTCCTCTTCTTCTTCTTTTTCTCTTTTTCTTGAACATTTTCTTGAGCATCTTTAGTCTTTTGAGTAGGTTCTTGTTCCTTTTTCTTTTCTTTATTTGGTTCTTGAATTTTGATTGGCTCGAGTAGCCTCTTTCCCTCTCGTATTTCTTTCCTTTTTGCCTCTTCCTGAGAAGCAACAAGCTATTTAAAGTGAACTTTCTTTTCAGCTTCCTTAGCTCTTTCATCAGCATCTTTACTTTGTTTTCTCGTCACTCTTCACTCCGGCTTAGCCTCCTCTTGTTTTTTATCTCTTTTTCTCTTTTTCTCAACATTGGCTATGTGTTAGTAGAGAGAGAACTGATCTACACGAGACTTCTAGGTAGTCTTTTGCATGATTGTGGCCCTAGCTCTCACTAATGCTTCAATCGAGTAATTTCTTTGTGGTTGTGGCCTAATTTCCTCTTTGTCTCCTTCATCTACCAGCTCTAGTTGTGTCTCTGATGTGCTAGCATTAATAGTTGATAAGTTCTCGTATAACTTCTTCATCCCTCCCTTCCCCCAATTTATAGGCAGAGGAAGCTGAGTTCTGAAGTCACAAAGTTTTTTTATCTATGTCAATCACTAGTTGGTGTTCTTTGGCTTGTTTCAACTCTCTGCATGCATAGGAAAAATTTTCATGTGCATCACACCAAACACATCTCTTTGCCCCTCCAAACCCTATAGTTCCTCGTCTCTCAAATGGCCCCATATTCCTCTGATATGTGGGCTGAACTAATGGTGCAGGGGTCTGTTGAGCAACGGGTTGCACTGGAGGTGCAACTTGAGGCATCACATATCCCTGCATTTTTGGTATTGGCATAGCATTTCTGTGCATCGGATCTACATAGCTAGTGCTAGCCTGACGAGGAGTGGGGTCTTGATAACCCATAGAATAAACATTATTATGTATACTGACCATCTCTTTGGACATAGATGCTTGCACCGTCATAATGTTCTCTATCTCCTTGCTAAGGATTTCCAACTGCAACTCCGCTAATGTGTTAGATGTGGATGCAACATTAGCTAGAGTGGATGCCGCCGACACATTTGGATCACTGGAACAGTTGTATCCCTACAGTGTAATGGAGTTGTTTGCACAGGTCTATCATATAATACAACTTGTTGTTGCCTCATCCGGGCCACTCCCTCTACTTCTTTCCTAACTATATCCCAACCTTCGATCAATCCAAATCTTTTTGTAGGCTCCTCAATCCTTCTCTCAACTTCAGTCCTATCCTCAAGACTTCAAATCTTGAGAAAGGAGATTACCAAATTGGACTTTAGAGAGTCCAGGTCATCTTGAGGAAGCTAAGCATACCTTCTTACAAACTCGTTCAAAAGGTGTGTTAAGGAAGTAGTGGATTTCAGGGAATGAACCCACGGCAAGAAACTCTCTCTGCTATGCTGAATCTTCCAAATATAACAATTTATGTAGTTCATTTCTAAATTTAGGCCATGTCTTTCCTATGTGAACTTTTATGGATGCTAGGATCAATCGTGATACTAACCAAGTGAAGAAATGGGTCAACATCTCTTCACATAGTCCATGGATCTAGGCTAGGTCTTCAAATATATCCAAATACTCTCACATTTAACCATGTGAACTTCCCTTTATCTATTAGCATGGCTTCAACTACTCGAGCCCCTTGTTTCTCTATCATGAAATCCTTAAACACTCCTTCCATCTCTCTTCTCTCGCTTGTCCTAGAGTGTAGAGCAATATCCAGAGTAAGTGTCTCAACTATTTCTCTTAACTCAAAGTAGAGCTTAGAGAAGAGACTAGGTGGGTCATGAGCCAGGAGGTGGAGATCGGTCTTAAAATCTCTCTTTGATCAACTACCTCGGCCAAAATATGTTCTAGAATTTGAGTACTTTATGTGATGAATTCGGCTTGTTTCTCTTGGTTTTTCTCTTATCTCGGCTTGATTTTCTCTCTTCTTTTGATCTTGATTTTCTCTCTCAACTTGACCTTGATTTTCTCTTTTAACTTGATTTATTTCTTCTTGACTTATTTTCTCTTAATTTCTTTATCTAAAACTTTAACTCTACTTTTTTTTAATTTCCAAATATTTAATGTGTTTTTGAGTTTTTTAATTTGTCTTCTTTTTATGATATTTTTCTATGTTTTTGTTATTTTTGACTAAACTATGAAAGTAGCAGAGTCCTCATCTAAACAACAATAGAAAAGTGCACAAGCATATGATTGAGTTCCATGGATGTACCTGCACTTTTGGTGTTTTCCATATTGAATGTTCTCAACATATCATGATTATACTTTCTCTGAGTAATGAACACACCAGAATCTGTATACACAAGTTCTAATCCAAGAAAGTATGTTAACAAACCAAGATCACTGATTTTAAATTCTTCCATTAGTTGAGCTTTAACCTGCTTGATGCCATTAGCATCATTCCCTCTAATGATAATATCATCCACATAGACACGTAAGTAAATAACTTCTAAGTTTGTCTTCTTTATGAATAAAGAAGAATCTGCTTTGCTAGCAACAAATCCTTGATCCTGCAAATAAGTAACAAGCCTATGGTTCCGAACTCTAAGGGCTTGCTTTAGGCCATAGGGTGCCTTCCTTAGCTTGCATACAAAACCTGTTTTATCCTTATCTTCATACCCTAGTGGTTGGACCATATACACTTCTTCTCAGATCCATCCATTTAGGAATGCATTTGTAACATCTAACTGATATAAGTTCCAATTTTTGGAAGCAACAACACTTACCAAACTCTAATAGTTGGCATCTTAGCCACAAGTGAAAAAGTTTCTTCATAGTCCACTCCATTGGTTTGAGAAAACCCCTTTTCCAGTAGCCTTGCCTTGTACATGTTTATAGAACCATCTAAATTTCTCTTGATTTCATATATCCACTTGGATCCTATTACCTTCATGCTTGGCTTCTTAGGAACCAAATCCCAAGTATTATTTTCCTGAAGTGCTTCAACTTCTTCTTGCATGGCTTCTCTCAATTCCTCCTTCTCATTTGGTTCTTCAAATGAAGTAGGTTCTTCTGTCATAGAGTCTTTAGTGATGTACACAGAATGCTTGGTGACTAGTGATGTGTCATAGCCATACCTTATTGGTTTTTTACTCGCCCTTTGAGATCTTCTGAGTGCTTGGTTGGAGGACTTTATAATGTCTTCCAATTGCTTGAACTTGGTCTTGCCCCTTGACTTCCAAGCCTTGAAGTCAATCTGCTCTTCATCCTTTGAATTGACATCTTCTGGTCCTTGTTGGTCTTCTTGAGTGAGAGTTGGAAAATCACTTTCCAAATCATAAGTTAACTTGATCTTCCTACAATTGTCTTCAAACCATGAATTATTTTCATCAAATACTACATCCCTACTAACTATAAATCCTTTTGTTAGTGGGATTGTATAGCTTATATCCCTTCTGCTTTTGGTCATAGCCAATGAATATGCACTTTTCAGATTTAGCATCAAGCTTCCCTCTAATCTATGAGGGTATATGTGCATAAGTAATGCACCCAAAGATTTTGCAATGGTCCAATGAGGGACTCCATCCATTCCATGCATCATAGGGTGTCATTCTATCCAATGATTTGGATAGGATCTATTAACCAAGTATGTGGCTATGGAAACAACCTCTTCCCATCGGTAATTGGGTAGTTTCTTCTCATTCAACATTGATCTTGCAGCCTCTACTATCAATCTAATCCTCCTCTCTGCTACAGCATTTAGTTCAGGAGTATATCTTGTTGTGACCTCTCTCTTTATACCTCTGTCCTGTAAGAATGAATCAAATTCATGTGAAAAATACTCACCAGCTCCATCACATCTGATCCTCTTCAAGCTTCTACTTGTTTAATTCTCAACCAATGCCAAATACTTTTTGAAACATGTAAATACTTCATCCTTATGCTTCATGAAGTAAAGAATTGTCCATCTACTATAGTCATCTATAAATGAAACATAGTACCTTGAATGTGATATTGATGCCTCTTTACTAGGACCCCACACATCAGTGTGCACAAGCTCCAAGTAGTCTTCATACATATACCCCTTTCTGTTGAATGGTTGCATGTGACCTTTGCCAAATTGGCATGCTCCACATTTGTATATCATGTGTTGTTTGGACATATTTGGAATGCCAAGCACACTATGATCCCTGCATGTTTGCTTTAATGTTCTTCCTCCTATATGACCTAGCTTTTTATGCCATATCTCTAGTTTAGATAGGGTTTGATCTTTGTCATTGAAGAGTGCAATGTTTTTAGTCTACCAGATTTCTCACCTTTTGTAATCCTCTTGAAGCCTTGTTGAGGGTCTTCCACATATACTCCATGCCTTATCAATCTGACCTGTAAGCCTTTCTCAACAATTTTTCAAACACTGATTAAGTTTTTTGTTATGGTTGGCACACAGAAAACCTTGCTTAAGAGGTTCATGTTACCATCAAAAGCCTTGACATTTCCAATTTTTCTTAACAGAGTGTCTAGTGTCATCACTTGTCTGGACTTCATGCTTCCCTTTGGGCCCTTCAAGATCAAATAGCAATGCTACATTTCCAGCCACACGATTGGAATAACCAGAATCAATATAGAAAAGATGCTTGTCATCTTTTACCTTGCTTGGATGTCATGTTCATGATGAGTAGAAAATCCTCTTGGTGTTCTATGTAGTTGTTATAATCTCTTCTTCTTCTGAAACCTCCTTGATAATTGTTCTTATTGTAGCCTAGGTTGTAGTTGTGATTGTAATTGCTTCCTCCATTGTTGAACCTGCCTTTGGATTGTCCATAGCTCCCTCTATGGAAGCCTCTTCCCCTTTGATTCCTTGTGTTTTTGAAGCATTCTTCTATGGTGTGGTTAGTTAGGCCACAAATGTTGCAAGGTGGAGTGTTGTAGGATCTCCCCCTGCCTTGCTTTCCTCCTCTGCCCCTTCCTCTAGTACCTCTTCCTCTACCTGTGAAGTTCACTTGAGAGGTACTAGCCTCTTCTTCATTCTTTTTGCTTTTACCTTTATCCTTACTTTTACTTCTATCTATATAAAGGGCAGAAGATTGGTTACCTCTAGAGTTGTCACCATTCTTGTTGAGCTTTGTCTCATGGGTGAAAAGTTGCCCCATCAAGGTGTTTAGGTTAGGTATTTGCAAATCCATATAAAGGTCCATTGTTGTGGTGGACTTCCACTTATCATCAGATTTGATGCCATTTATGATCTGCCTTACTATGTGTTCTTCTTCTATCTCCTCTCCAATGCTTGCAAGATGATCAGCCACATCCTTCGTCTTGGTCACATAATCAGCTGCACTTTTTTGGTTGCTTTTCTAGGGTTGTAAACTCCATCAATAGCTAGTTCTTCCTAGCTCTTGTATTTGATGAGAAGTATAAAGAAAGTACTTCTCAAGTCTCTTGGGAGGTCTTGAAATTCCTAATGTGAGGTAATAAGAAATCAGATATTGAGTTTAGTAGATAAGATCTGGCAAGAGCATCCTTTGCACACCATGTGGTCAGCCTTTCTTATTCTTTCCTTGTGGGTTGATGTTTGCTCCCGAATGTTGGCATCTCTTCATCTCTTGAGATGTATCCATATAGACTTCTTCCTTAGAGGTAGGCTTGCATCCTTAGTGTCCATGCTGGGTAGTTGCTTCTATCCAATTTGTCAATGAATGATGGAAATCTATCTCCCATCTTGCTTGTTGTTGCTTTGATACCACTGTTGGAGGAGATGGTGGATAATCTTTAGAGATGAAGTGGTGTTGCTAAAACCTGCTTCACACTAGCCAAGAACAAGTGATGGAGAGTGTAATGAGCCTCCTTAGCTTGCTAATGATCATAAATAATCACCTATGTTCTTTGGAACATGATCCACTAATCAATGGATCAAAGCAGATGAGTAGGAAATTAATCCAAGGTCATAGACTTGGTATTTTAGTCTCTACACTTGTTCAATATAATGAAGAGTGCTCTGAGCCTACTAGCAATTAGTCTAATTCCTTTTGATTGTGTCTAATTAACTTAGACAGCTACCAATCGTGAGTGATTTCAATAAAAAAGATGAACTACACTCTGAGTATGAAGTTTATCAAATCATAGGACTTGCCCGACATTTTCGGGATGCATCAAAGTACAGACCAGAGAGTAAAGATATTATGCTCACGATTGAAAGAACCAATGATAATGCGATTTTGTACCTATAAACTAGACAGTATATTGAATCTATGATGCTTTAAATCATGGCAAATGATCAATCATACACGAAGAACAAGCTTTGAGAAAATCATTGTACTGATGTAGTCATAGCAAAGAAGTGAAGTAGAGATATATTCAAAATGTATGTACTAGATCACATAGAAATACAATGTCATTGGCAATAAGCTATTGCACAATGTGAGGGTAGTGATTGAGCTATGAAGTGAGTTCTCAATCACATAGGATCCCTCTCTATTGATCTCTAAAGTCGGGCCTCTCACGCAAGTCTTTTGATCCACCTTTATAGTTGAGTTTGGAGCCAATCTTGAATTCAAATTCAAATGTTCACCTAAACGTAAATCCTTAACTATAGGATATATTCTCTCATCAATCATCTACCAAATAAATCGAGATTTGATGCTTCCTAACTCCACATGGAAGTAAGATACTTTTACAAAGGTAAAAGGTAATTGATTTTACAAGGGATTGATCATATATGACTCCATGAGATATATGAGAATCATCCAAGTATGTGGGCTTGAATTCTCTTGCACCAACATCCTTCTCATCACTCTTTGATCTTAAAAACTTTGGGTAATCGTCTAAAAACGATCTTGGGAGAAAAACACTCTCACTAGTTTTTTTCGAAAAGATAAAACAAATACACTCATAAAAAAACTTATATTTTGTTTTGATTATTTTTCTTTTTTTTTCTAAAATTCCATTTTTCTAAATCTTTTTGTACTCTTCCTTCTTTATGTTAGCTACATTACCAACATTTTCTTTAATGAAGTTCTCCATTAAAATCATGAAGTTCTCTCTTAAATGATATGCCATTCATTTTTTTCACTCAAATACATATCCATATAGACTTCTTTTAAGAAAATGACAAAGCTCCCCCCTTTATGGGATATGTAAAATATATAGTTGTGCCTTAGAACGATGGAAAAGAAAGATTTCGAAAGCTTGTATTCCTTTTGGAAAGTGAGTGAGATGATCAGACGCTAACTTCTTGGTAGACTTGGATGGTGAAAAATTGCTTATGTCTAATGATACACAAATATTTGAAGAGAAACTTCTTTTGATGCTCAGAGTGAACTCAATCTAGATATGTTTCAGAACCTAGATCTTTAACCAAATATAGTTCTATGGAATATAATTGCACACAATGCATTTTTCAGTAATCAAAAGATTTCTTGATATTTAAGACACATTATGCAACACTTCAATTCTGTTACACTAGAAACCACCTCTGCGCATCTGCTCGAATTTTTCTATATGCCAATTACTCTCTCTCTCTCTCTCTCTCTCTCTCTCTCTCTCTCTCTCTCTCTGATCAACTCAAAGCAATTGTCGCCGCTTCGCCATGGCAGCTCATCCAACATAGTGTTCTATGTACTCTCTCTCTCTCTCTCTCTCTCTCTCTCTCTCTCTCTCAAGTCCATCGCTTTGTCTGCTTCTTCCTCGCTGTTTTTTGGATCTCTCTCTCTCTCTCTCTCTCTCTCTCTCTCTCTCTCTCGTGCATTATACACATTAACATGATCTGCGTGGACTTCTTCTTCTGCCTCCTCTTTCTCTCAATCTCTTTTTCTTGAATTTCTCTCTTTGCATGCATCTCCTTAGGGCGTCCGAAACATTTTCTACAGAAGAAGAACATGGCATCCCTTTTCTTCAGAACCAAACTAGAGGCATGATTTTGGATCAAAGAGATTTTCATTCATTCTCAAAAAAACATGCTGGATACGTAAAGAGTTTTAAAACAAACAGAGCATCAGTTATTCGCTTTAACTGAGATATACATACACAAAACATCTCATATTGTGAAACAAAGGTAGATTCAATTGAAGTTGCAACATTCCGCCTCTCTCTCAACAACTTCTTCTTGACACAGTACATTTATCAAAAAATCAAAAACCATGAAAGAATCGGTTATCTATCTCTATCTCTATTCTGCATCATCAGAAAGCAAGCTTTCAATTTTCTTGTGGAAGAAAGAAGAAGAGAGGTGAGGGAAGATAGATAGAAGCCTCTCTCTCTCTCTCTCTCTCTCTCTCTCTTGGCATGACAACCAGAGTTGGAGAGCTTGACACTACAATATATCGAGGGTATACCGAGGTTGCTATCGAGGCAAATGAACGGGCATGAATTCTTCGCGACGTCCGTGTTGCAGTCGGTATAAGCGTCGGAAACAAAGCGCTGGTATGAGCTCCGGTATATGCGTCGGTATAAGCATCGGTATTTCCGACGCACATACCGACGTCTATACTGACGTCCGCTGGGTGTACCGGCGCATATACTGACGACCACTGGACCTACCGACGCGTATACCGACGACCATACCTGCACAAATTTTTTTGGACAGAGTGTGTTGTCTTTTGCTAAAGCATGATGTTGTTTAGCAAAAGACAATACACTCTGCCCAATTGAGTACATGTGTTATGTACTCTAATGGCAACCAAAACATAAACTTATATGAACAAAAATGAACAATGATTCATGTACAGAAAATCGTATATTCCATAAATGAAAAATGTACAAAAGTGTGGCAAAGCACTATAGGAATCGAATACAAAATTATGGTACATCATTGCCACATAGGAGTGTAATACAAAATTGAGGCAATGTGACAAAACACTTCCATATAGGAATCGAATACAAAATTATGGTTCATCATTGTCGTATGCGAGCGTGATACAAAATTGTGGCATTGATCAAAATATTTACACCTACAATCCTGCAACAAAACACATGTATAAAATAAGACCAATTAACATGACATTTATAAACAACAACTAGAAACATGAAACCAAATATAACTTTACCTAATCAAGAATATTCTCCCATAAGACGATTGCACCGCGTCCCTCTAAGCCTTGTAATAGTGCCGTCAGTCCATGTCGATATCCATACGATTCTTCAGTTCGCGTTGGAGGACGACCCACTGCCAACTCCTATAGTAAATATGCAAAATGTTAGATGAATATACATAATATACCTAACACAAACAACTTCAATAATTAACATCATACTTACAAATTGGTAGCGCATACTGTCGTATCCGCCGCTACCTAAATGCGACGTTCCAACCGTATCTAACCCTGTGGCCGCCGCATCTCTTTGTTGACGATACCAATCAGGAGTATGTTGATGTTCATCCTGAATCGATTCCCATCATTAGGAAAAAGGGTGAACCCTGCATGGGCCTTGTAAGGATCCCTAATTTTCAGGGATTAAGCCTCATTCTGCTGTTGTCTAAGGGGACAAAGTGCATTTAATAGGGCACTTTTTAGTAGGCTGGAGTAGGCTTTTTTTAAGGCTTACTAGGCTCCTCTCTCTCTTCTTTTAGAGAGAGAGAAAGGGAATCTACTTTCCACATCATCAAACTCGAGCATGTATGGGAATAAAAAAATGATTTTTTTTTTTAAAGTCTCAATTTCAGTGTTTATTTACTTGAAAGGGCTCATTTTTTAATATATATGTCAGAAGTGACCTTTTTTGAGTTTAGTTTTTAATTTTCCTTTTGAAAAAGCAATATTTTTAAAATCCCTCCAAAAGTAGAGTGCCACATCATCAAATCCGTAACTACTCTTCACCCAAAAAATGACTTTTTCAAAATTTCAACATTTTTGGCTATTCTCAGTGGAAAAACACACTGTTACCCATCCTCATCCAAGAAAACAAACTTTTCTTGAGAAAATCATGCTCTAGCATCTCTTCCAAACAAATTTCTGGTCTCTTTCTCAGTATTGTTTAATTGTTGGAAAAGATGGTGTTGACACCTATTACAAACCTCACATTAGGACGTCCTCATGCCCCAGCATCAACAAGTATCCATGTTCGTGTGCCCAGAGAGTTTGCTCCAAATACACAATGCAACAATGATGTGAACTCTCAAAATGAGCGTCGTGAAGCTGGAGAAAAGAATATTGATCTTTGGACTCATGGTTCATTATACCCTCCTGATCCAATGTCTTCTTACCATCCAACATTCCATAACCTCTCAACTTTACTTCAGTTCATCGGTGCCGGTAAAGCTGGGCTCTTAGGTTATTGTCAACGATTATCTACACATTCAACTGCCATTACTGAGTATTGGATTCAACAATATCAACTAAATCATACAAGGTTGGTCACTTTTGAAAGCACAATCATATCTTTACAAGAAAAGCTTGCAGAGCTTGAAAAGCATATGGAAGAAAAGGAGAGAACAATTGAGAAATTTAAAAACACTGTCCAACACTTGAGAGAGACTCCACTTGGGATGCGACGTAGGAGACGATCATTAACATCCTTTGACTCTCTTTCAATTGGTGGTGGAGCACGCAAACGACGAGTTTTTGCAATAAGGTTTGGCTTGTATTCGTTTCTCTTTTTGGAAGACTTTTATATGTATATATATATATATATATATATATTTTTTTTCTTGTTATGTAGGTCATTCGTTGAAGATGTTAATGCATCATCAACAACAGAGGATCAATTCAAGTTATTAAATTCTTGTTTGACCAACAAGCAGGTGGTTAGTATTTTGGAGTCACGGATAGGAAACCTAATCAAGAAGAAAGTGATTAAAGATTTCACAAAAAAGTTACAAGATATTATCACTCCTAGAGACGTGCAGATGGTATGTGATGAAGCAGGAATTAGTACTAAAGGATACAGTGCATTGTACAACCTTTTGAAGCATTCATTAGAAAGAGAAGGTATTTTACAGAATATGTTTCCATCTCCTTACAAGGTATCGCTAAAGAAGTCAATGTCCAATGAAGATATAACTAGTATTCTTGGAAACTACTTATATATAGAGGATATTATGCCTATGTCTATTTATCATTTATCTACATCCAAAAAAGAGTTGAAAAGCGCAGTTGGAAATGGATTTCCTTACACAAAGTACAACAACATATTCGTGGATTTGGAGAGGCTTCAACAGGCAATGGTTCAATTTTACAAATCTACTATACCAGGTATGTGCACTATTGTTACCTTGATATACATTGTATTTTGATGTTATAAAGATTTTGCTAATTTATGCAGATTGTAATACCAAATTACAGTTTATATTGAAGTTAGATGAATGCCAGATTATAAAGGGACGACGAATGGAGAGATTGAGTTTGACACTCATGAATGAAGCTATCAGAAATGCCATATCTGATGAAAGTTGTAACTCTAGCTCTAAGTCTACATATAGTGTTCAATCCGAGAAAGAAATATGGTGGTTAGGTGCTATTGAAGTACCTAAAGAATCCAATGATGTTCTTTCATGGATTTTTAGTAGGACCCCATGGATCACTAAAGTAATACTTTCTCAAATTCATGGTGCAAAGCTCCACATAGAAAACTTGGGTGATTTTGAGATAGATTGGCACTTGGGTGGGGATTTAAAAACTATCAAATGCATGTTAGGTTGCAAGCAAGGTGCATATGCTCGTTATCCATGTCCATTTTGTACTCGAGGCTACAAAGTAACAAAGGGACAACAAAAAGTACTATCTAGCTTAGATGAATACATAGATGCACCTACTTCCACGGAATGGGATAGACCTTTGTTAAGGTGTCCAATGTTAGAAATACCTAACCGTGACACATTAGATAAAGATTGGAATCCCATTATTCCATTTCCATTAGTTAATGTTCACTTTTGCACATTGCATGCTTTCATGAGAATATTTGATAGATTATTGAAGCTCCACATAGAATATGCATTTTCCATGAAGCCAATTGATAAATCTGTACAAGCAATCAAAAAATTGGAAGAGTTGCTTAATTCGATTGGTTGTCATGGTGGTAATGTAACTCTAGTTGTCAAAAAACCTGGTGAATCGCAAAATAGTTTGCAACAAGTGTCAATGACAGGGAAGAAGGCAAGAAAATTTTTCAGAACAGGTGTAAGCCCTAAGAAAAATGAATGCAGGGAGCTATGGAAAGACTTGTGCATGATCACCACTGATAATGATTCTCAAATTGACCTTAGTAATAGGCGAAAGAAGGTTTGGTCATGCTTAGATAAGTTGGTAGGTTTAATGAGTCTTAATAGCTCCAACAAAAATGACCGTCAGTTGTTTCAAGATACATTAATGGAGTTTGCAAAGTGTTTCATCCTATCTTGGGGAGAGAGCAATATTACACATTACATTGTAAGTTTTCTTATTTTTTCAATTTTCTTGTTGATAAGATTGTGTTATATGTACTTATATCATTTCAGCATATTTTATTTGCACATGGAGCATTTTTTATGCATCGATATGGTTCATTGGAGATTTTTAGTACACAAGGAATGGAGAAGTCACATTACAAGGCTAGAGGTGTTTACTTCAAGAACACACGACATGGTGGTGGTGCAATGCAATCAAACTATATGGAAGAGATGTTTAATTGGTTTTATCGTACTGCATTTTCAAGGACATATGCAATGGAACGAGCCAAGGAGTCGAAAGTTGCAAAACTTGCAAGATTTCATCAACACAACTTAGCTAGTGAAAAATGGAAGTCATCATTGGGACCTTTACGTCATGCTCAATGGCGAGCTACAAGAACACGAGAGGGTTCATCATGGAAGTGAAGTCATTTAATACATTCATGGCATTTTCTGAATAATTCATAAGGTTTGCTACACACTAATCTCTTCTTTGCAATTTTTTCAGGTAATTTTTAATTTTTAAACTATTTTTTGTCCATTCAGGTGTGAACAGAACCTTTTTAAGTGAAACATTATAAAAGGAGACTCATTGTCTCATTTCAACATTCTAGCACTATAGAGGATGGCACGAACAAAGCAAACTGCAAGGAAGGATCCCATTATCTTTCCTAGCTATGTGCAAGGCACTCAGAAGCCACCATGGATGAATCACCACAAAAGGCGACGTAGTGTCTCGCACTCTGCATCCCATCGTGAAACAGGTGGTGGCCATACCTCTGGGAGTGAACAGTTGCATGAACAAGTGGAACATGGGCAATCCAAGGAAAAGGCCGTAAATCAACCCCAATCACCACCATCATCATATGATGAGCCTCCATCACCAAAGAGACCAACAAAGAGAAGGGTGAAGGAGCGTGCTCATAGACAGGTAGTTTCTGATGATGATTTTGATGAATCGCATGAGGATGTGTCTCAACAAGGTTCACAAGCAAGTGATGAGAGTCAAAGATTGCCACCATGGGGTAACGAAGAAATACCTACAAATCATAGGGTTACTGTAGCGGGAAAGACACTACCATCAAATCAGGGGGCCATACCCAATGATCAAGAGAGAGAGCAAAGCCAGCAACAACATCCTGAACAAGGAGAAAGCTCAAGACGCGTGCAACGGAAGAAGAAATTCTTTCAACCTCGTCATAGACCACCCCAACCAAGACCACAAGAAAATGTCCAACGAAGACCACCACCACCACCACAAGCTAGAGCACCACAACGAAGAAGAAGATATACGAAGGCATTTGCAGAGATAAGGCACTATCAAAAGACAGCTGAGCTTCTCATACCTAGAAGACCCTTTGCAAGGGTGGTCAAAGAAGAGTTACAAAGGTATTGTGCAGGGTTAAGGATCCAAGCTCTAGCTTTAGAAGCTTTACAAGAGGCAGCTGAAGCATTTTTGATATCAATGCTAGAGGATTCCAACCTGTGCGCCATCCATGCTAAGCGAGTCACTATACAACCGAAGGACATACAATTAGCTAGGAGAATTAGGGGTGATCGTAGCTAAGTTTTGTAACTGATCTCTGTGGACAAGAGACTTTTTGTAAATATTGCCATTTTCAATGAAACATTAGCACTTTTCCTCTATTCCATTTATAATCTCATTATTTAGAATGAAACATGAGCAGTCATTTTACATTTCCATGTGTTTTCTTGTGATAATCTCTCATATATGAATTATTGTTTTCTTATCTTGTCATTTTGATCTAGTGATAATATCCCTGTACTGAAATTTCTTTTTTATTTAAGGTCATGTAGGTCTTGTAGGGCATTAGGAGGCCAAATAAGGCCCTGCCACAGAAACGCGGGAGAAGGCCCTGCAAAACGTTTGCAGGGCCTTCTCCCGCGTTTCTGTGGCAGGGCCTTATTTGGCCTCCTAATGCCCTACAAAACCTTTGAAAGTGCATCAGAGGGATCATGACTAGTAAAGCTAGTTCAGGGGTAAGGTAACTATCTTGAGCAACTATCTTGGTCTTTTGAGCAACTATCTTGGCATCCCATCAAGAGTCCAAAAGAATGAAACTAAAGGTCCTGACATGCCCAAGGTTACCTTACATGAGACTCAACCTTCACTAGATGGATATTTTCAAGATGGTTACCTTACCCCTGAACTAGCTTTACTAGTCATGATCCCTCTGATGCACTTTCAAAGGTTTTGTAGGGCATTAGGAGACCAAATAAGGCCCTGCCACAGAAACGCGGGAGAAGGCCCTGCAAACGTTTTGCAGGGCCTTCTCCCGCGTTTCTGTGGCAGGGCCTTATTTGGCCTCCTAATGCCCTACAAGACCTACATGACCTTAAATAAAAAAGAAATTTCAGTACAGGGATATTATCAAGAGTCCAAAAGAATGAAACTAAAGGTCCTCCCAATGCCCTACATGACATCAATACATCACATGCAGGTGCAAAAGAATTTTAGATAATATACTGAAAAAGAAATACTTGAGACAATTGTAAATAAAGCAAAGTGAAAATTTGATATTAATTCAATTGTTTACATCAATTGGCTTTGAGTTTCTCAATGACTCTCTTTCGACGCTCCAAAGCCATGGGTAGGGTGTAAGTCAAAATTGAGTTTGCTATTTGATCAACACTTCTAACACCTAGACCTAGAGATATACCTATTTGGCCTAAGACCTTTCCACGGAAGTTGGAACCTAAGGTTGTAGTTACAAGGGATTTCTTAACTAAAAAGATACAATTACTCCCCTGTGTAATGGTTGATAAACAAAGCAATTTACTTAAGGCCTTTAGACACCATGTCATGAAGTGGCCCTGAGGACTGAACTCTTTATGGATAATTACAAAATGGTCTTTGGGAAGTTTCCCAATGTAGTTTGCAAGGGATGAGCCACCTCCACGAGCCACTCGATCACCTCCGCTCCTTGCTGCAAACTTGTCGACTTCAATCACCTCCTGCACAAAGTTTTATGATTAGTAGCTGCATGTGTTTGTAAGAATGAATGACATGAATTGAAGATACTTACATCTTGAACTCTATCTTCTTCTTCTCCTCTCTCTTGAAGTTGTAAATTAATGCTGGAGTGGGACATCCCACTCTGCTCGATTACTGGTGAGGAGGGAATTTTTGATTCCAATATCCTTTCTTGTGCATTATTAAATTGTTCTTCTGTGATATGTTCATGTTCACTTGTGAGTATGTCATTGCAAACCAATTTTATTGTGTCGGCCACTGAGTCACCAAATGGCAAACACTTTTTCTCCAACAACTCAGAGGTACTATCCAAAGGACACTCTGACAAAGTACAAAACAAACTTAGGCATTCATCAAGCCGTAGCCCAAATGCCTTCTCTACATCATGTAAAAACAAATATTCTTGTCCCTCGACAAGAACCACTGAAAAAGTTTCAATCTCCACCTCTGGAATAGTTGCTTCTGGCTCCGAAGAGGTGGATGGCTTAGGCACTTCTTTCAACTTATCATCCACACCAAGAGGATAAGTTTTCTCAATAGCTTCTCTCTCTAATAGGAGATTCAAGGGTTCTTGAGGTGGTTCCTTTTTATCCTCGACAAAACCACCTGTAAGAAGATGAGGGATCTCATGAGGAATTGGTTCTGGTTCCTCATTCACAAAGAAAATTGTGGCAGCAATGAATGAAAGATATTTTGGACCCATCTTGCGTTTCCTATTCAATTTCCTTATAAGTGGCACAGTTTCATCAAGAAGGTGCCCTGCTTCCTCTGCAATTGCCTGGAACCGTTTCAATCGTTTTGCAAAAGCCTCATCACCTTTGTGAATGTAGGTGAGAAGGTCACATGGAACCCAAGTTCCATCATATGGTGGTATTTCAATGGAGAAACGCAATATATGAACTTGCATATATTGAAGTAGCTCCTCCAAAGCATCGGCATTCATTTGCACGGTTCCATGGAGGTCAGGAACCTTGGAGAGAAGATCATATAGGTCATGTTGACCTTTGTAATCTGAATCCTCCAAAAATTCTAGAAACTTGTGGCGTGCACTCTTAGTAGGTACAGAGGTGGAAGCCATAGCTTGCAAATGCAGACTGTTCTAACACTCAATGTGGTTGCAAAAGTGAGAAATGAGGAGAGAGGACTCCTATTTATAACTTTTCTAGAATTTTTAAGTGATGGGTCCCACTTTTTCATAGAAGTGACTTTTCCTTAAATTAAAACATAAGAGTCTTGAAAAGGAAAACTTTGACATTCGAGATCACATCAAAGGAAATAAACAATAAGAATGCTCTTTCAAGAAAAACCTTGAGAATTTACAGATACAAGTAGAATGTGGCCAAAATATCCTTGAAGCAAATGTGAAAAATTTTTCATTGCAAAAATAGGTTTGTTTACAGGTTTCACAGTATCTTTACAAAAAAGAGTTATGACAATGAAATGTCAGTTCCATCCATGCTCCAATCTGCAAGAACCTTGATTTTGTCTTCCAATCTCTTTCCAATCTGTGGACAATTCATAAAAGAGTAAAACATTTTCAAATCATGAACAATAGTGATAGAATAATATATATATATATATATATATATATATATATATATATATATATATATATATATATATATATATATATATATATATATATATATATATGTATATATGGAATACAACTCTTACCTTGTTCCCTCGTATTCGAAATTTGAAATCATGAAGATCGTCATATCCCATGATAAGTAAGTGCTCTCTCAAGTTGGCCAAGTTCCAATGTTGATTAACTAAAACCACCTCCATATCATTGTTTGGTAACTTCACATTAATTTCAAATGAAGCTAAAGATCCCTCCGAGCTTTGCAAAGGTATCCACTCTCCTAGTTTACACATCCAACGATCATAATAAAATCTGATGTACAATGAGGTGCGATGTTTTAAATAGCGAAACCCTATACCTGTGTCACCAATTCTACAACGATATCTATCCCCTTTTGACAATCCTTCTACATAACCCCAGTTTTCCCCTAACAATCCTTCTACTGCTTCGTATGTAATATCTTTACATAGGAACATTGTAGGAGTTTCTACAAAAGGAATGCCTTGAAATATGAAAACAAAGCAATGGATTGGTAGAGTCCAATGAAGACCTATTGATCTAGATACGCGTGTGAATTTCAAAGAGTTATGTATGTCCATCACCATCTTACGCTTGAAAGATGATATGGACCAAAAATCAGGTTTTGGCCACTCTAAACTAAGAAGAGAGTCAACTTTGATAATCTCCAACCTTCCATATTCACCATCTGTGGAAGGAACAATGTACTCGTGAGTGTAAAAGAAGATCCTTTCACGAATAAGTTTAGCAGGAGGTACATCTGGAAACACTAATGCCCCAATGTCTGCATGTAATGCTTTGAAAGTTCCTGTGAGACTATGAAGTGGTTGCTCTTCCACTAAACTAGAAGGAAATATGACTGTAGCAATGAAAAACATATGAGATGAGTAATTAAGACATTTAACACCATGAAGCATTGAGAAAATAGAAATACTCACAATGGATTGGATATCTAACTCTATTGGAGTTTTCTAACTTCATGGTTGAAACTGTGAAGACATGTTGTACAATAGCAACCATCCCACCATGTGTTTGCTGCTTGAAGCCTAAGAGCTTACCTTTCCAATGAAGATCCAAATTTCCACGATCTCGAACACGATGAGGACCAAGTCCAGATGGCTGCATGTACACCCATGCACCTTTGCAAAACTCTTGTGGTAGCCAACTTCCTTCCATTGTTTTGATGTTGTGGCACGTCATTGTGTGAACTTCGTTCTTTGGTCTCCTACGAGCTCTGGAGCTTTCCATGGGAGTAAGAGTTGTTGTCATTGTTGCAGAAGTTGGGAGAATGGTAGGAGGAGAAACAATGCTTCTGTTGTATGGTATGGAGGGAATAGAGGTGAAAAATATGACTTTTTGGGTTTTGGGTATGAAAATGGGAGTTTGAAGAGGGAAAATAGAGTTTTTTGAGTCATTTTGAAAAAAGTCACTTTTTTAGTCCACAAATATGCACGGATTTTGAATTAGAAGTCAAAAATAGCACTTTTGACCCTGAAAAGTGATATGGAGGTCATTTAATGGTATTATGATGAGTTTTACAACTTTTAAAAAATTTTGAATTTTTGGGCCCAGCCTGATTACGAGATTTCTTCTCTCTCTAGAAGACAACCCTGAACATAGAGGAATCTTGTCCCCTCTTCCCCCTTCAGCCTAGTATTTTATAGGGTATAGACTGTGGCCACCACCCTCTTCTGATTGGTCCATCACTAATCACTCTTTGAGCTAAAAGGCCCATCCAGGGTTCACCTTTTTTCCTAATGTTCTTCCGTGTCTAGCCATACAGGCTTCGGTAAGCCTGCTTTGAAAGCATTGGGAGCTTCCGATCGTCGAGGCCACATCACCTCGCGTGCTGTATGTTGTATCCAATCGGAACTCACAACAGGATTGCCAGGTGTTGGCCGGTATTCTTCATATATGCATTGTGTGATATGATTTTTAGAGTCTCTATCCTGTTCGACCCATTTTAACATTACTGAATGACCGAATTTGATAGAGCAGAGTTGTCGTATACGTTGTCGCATTGACTTCCCCGCCGCATCCATAACTGGAGCTCCATTACGGATATGATATATCTTTGATTCATCATGATCATGTGCACCCCAAGGTGTACGTGGAGATCCCATCTGATGCAATATGAAGATCTCATCTCATCCAATGTATATATATGCATGCTTAAGCTTGTATACATATGCATTCATGTATACATATGCATTCATGTATGCATATGCTTGCTTGTATGCATATGCACGCTTAAGCTTGTATACATATGCATTCATGTATACATATGCATATGCATATGCATACACGTATACATATACATATGCATATGCTTGTTTCTATACATACATGTACATATACATGTATGTATATGCATACATGTATGTATATGCATACATGTATGTATATGCATACATGTATGTATATGCATACATGTATGTATATGCATACATTATGTATATGCATACATGTATGCATATGCATATGCATACATGTATACATATACATATACATATGCATATGCTTGCTTGTATATACATATACATATGCATATGCTTGCTTGTATGCATATGCATGCTTAAGCTTGTGTGCATATGCTTGCTTGTATACATACATGTACATATACATGTATGTATATGCTTGCTTGCTTACATATGCATATGCATGCTTAAGCATGTATGCATATGTAAGCATATGCTTGCTTGCTTACATATGCATATGCATGCTTGAGCATCTAAGCATATGCATATGCATGCTTAAGAATGTATGGATATGCATATGCATGCATGTATGCATATGCATGCATTCATGTATGCATATGCATGCATGCATGTATGCATATGCATGCATGCATGTACGCATATGCATTCATGTATGCATATGCATTCATGTATACATATGCATTCATGTATGTATGCATATGCATGCATGTATGCATATGCATGCATGTATGCATATGCATGCATTCATGTATGCATATGCATGCATTCATGTATGCATATGAATGCATGCATGTATGCATATGCATGCATGCATGTATGCATATGCATATGCATTCATGTATGCATATGCATATGCATTCATGCATGTATGCATATGCATATGCAGTCATGCATGTATGCATGTGCATTCATGTATGCATATGCATTCATGTATGCATATGCATTCATTCATGTATGCATATGCATGCATGCATGTATGCATATGCATGCACTCACGTATGCATATGCATGCATTCATGTCTGCATATGCATTCATTCATGTATCCATATGCATGTATCCATAAGCATGTATCCATATGCATGTATGTATATGCATACATGTATGCATATGCATGCTTGTATGCATATGCATGTATGCATATGCATGCATGCATGCATGTATGCATATGAATGCATGTATGCATATGCATTCATGTATCCATATGCATGCATGCATGCATGTATGCATGTATGCATATGCATTCATGTATCCATATGCATGCATGCATGTATGCATATGCATGCATGCATGTATGCATATGCATTCATGTATCCATATGCATGCATGCATGTATGCATATGCATGCATGCATGTATGCATATGCATGCATGCATGTATGCATATGCATGCATGCATGTATATATGCATGCATGCATGTATATGTACATGCATGCATGCATATGCATACATGCATGCATGCATAAGGATACATGAATGCATATGCATACATGCATGCATGCATATGCATACATGCATGCATGCACATGGATACATGCATATGCATACATGCATATGGATGCATGCATATGGATACATGCATGTATGTATGTATGCATATGCATGCATGCATGTATGCATATATGCATGTATGCATATATGCATGTATGCATGTATGCATATATGCATGTATGCATATATGCATGTATGCATATGCATGCATGCATGTATGCATATGCATGCATGCATGTATGCATATATGCATGTATGCATATGCATGCATGCATGCATGTATGCATATGCATGCATGCATGCATTTATGCATATGCATGCATGTATGTATGTATATGCATGCATGTATGCATATGCATGCATGTATGTATGTATATGCATATGTATGCATGTATACATATATGCATGCATGTATGCATGTATGCATGTATGCATGTATGCATGTATGCATGCATGTATGCATGTATGCATGCATGTATGCATGTATGTATGCATGTATGTATGCATGTATACATGTATACATATGCATGCATGTATTCATATGCATGCATGCATGCATGCATATGCATGTATCCATATGCATGCATGCATGTATCCATGTGCATGCATGCATCCACATGTGCATGCATGCATGTATGCATGTGCATGCATGCATGTATATGCATGCATGTATGCATATGCATATCCCTCTCTCTCTCTCGCTCTCTCTCTCTCTCAAACAAAAATAAAGAGAGAAGATATTAGAAAACAAAAATATAAAGAAAGATAAAAGAGTGATATATGTTTTACTTATATTGATGTAATTTTTGAATCAAATTTGTCAAAATCCACTTGAAATTCTCCTTCGTTGAATTTCCAAAGATTTGATCTAAAAAATCTCTTGCAAAACTAAAGACAGAAGATATTAGAAAAGCAAAAACATAAAGAAAGAAAACAGAGTGATACAATATGTGCGATCTACTTACCAAAGCATCAGATCTATAAAAATAGAGGTGTGTTTATAGAGAGAGACATAGAGAAGGAGAGGGAAAGAGAGAGAGAGAGAGAGAGAATTGTTTGACACGATCGTCAAAATCCACTTGAAGTTCTTCTTCGTCGAATTTCCAAAGAATGCATCCCAAAATCTCTTGCAAAAACAAACAAAGAACATATTAGTAAAGAAAAAACATAGAAAAAGAAAAAAGAGAGAGAGAGGGAGAGAGAAAGAGAGAGGGAGAGAGAAAGAGGGAGAGAGATGGAGAGAGAGTGAGAGAGAGAGAGGGAGAGAGAGAGAGAGAGATAGTGAGAGAGAGGGAGGGAGAGAGAGAGAGGGAGAGAGAGAGAGGGAAGGGAGGGAGAGAGGGAGAGAGAGAGAGAGGATGACAAACAGAGTTCTGATCAGTTGGCGCGCGCAAACCCGAAAGCAGAAGTTCTACATTCAAAACGAGCAGAATGACGAATTTCGGGTTTAGGCCTAGTTAAAAAGAGAGCGTCGGTATTTCCAGAAAAGTACCGACGCATATAATGACGCATATACGGACGTCGTGATTCTGAGGCAACGTACCTGTGATTCCGAGGCAATGCAGCTTTTCCAAACGTGCCGAGGGGTATACCGACGCCGACAGCTGCCCGTCGGTACACTAACCGTTGGTATTCCCTCGATATTTTGTAGTGTGAGAATCATAGAGAGAAATAACAATGTATATGTAAAGTATGAACAAGAAACGGCAAGAAGGAGTACCTAAAAAAGATCATGGGAGAAAACCAAATGAGCATTGGGCATGTATTTATAACTTTTCCCTAGGTTCTCTCTCTAGGACTCTAGAATCTTCTAGCCTTATCCTTTTTATTCTAAGAAAATATTCTTTTTATTCTATTCTAATTTCAACAATCTTCTTTTTGTTCCTTTTCTATTTTTAGAAAATCAAATCTTTCTTTTTTATTTTTTAATTTTCTTTTTATTTTTTAATTTTCTTTTTATTTTTATTTTTCTCTTTTTTTCTAATTTGTATTCTTTTATTTTAATTTTTTATTTCTTTTTCTTTTGATTAATGTTTTTATTTTTGGTTTCACACTTATATGCAAAAAGAATTGATTAAGACTAAGGGTTAGAGTTAGGATAAATCATGAATTTAAGGTTCTAGCCTAGGTTTTTATTCGAGAAAAATTAGGGTTTCAATTTACTAGGGTTGATGCACATCAATCAATGGGTTTATACACACTATGGGCTAAAATCCCATGGTTTCTAAGGATTTAAGTTAAATTCCAAGGGTCAAAACTAAGGTTTCAAGGGTTAACAACCAAGTTTTAAGGGTTGGTTTGCATGTTTTCTAGGGTTTTAAGGTGAAAGTAACATGGTTTTTCAAGGTTTATAAAAATACATGGGTTCATAAAGGTTCAAACTAGGTTTCAGAGGTTAAAGTTAGGGTTTCAAGTGTTTGGAATAGGTTAATGAACTACATCCGAATAAATATACAAGTCTAATGTACATGTAAAATGTTTTCATCACTCAATCAATCAAATCGATCAAATATTTAAACATTTTATAAATCGTTTCATCATTCTGTAATCAAAATATCAGTTCTCGATCAGATAAGCAACAAAACAATTTCGAAAAAAATTCTTGACGCATAATCCCCAAGGGATTTCATCCCGACACGAGGAAGCATTGTAAAACCTCAAAACCACTTGGCGACTAGGGGTGCTGAGGGATACCAAAATAATCGAATGCCAAACTACTGAAGATTGGAATTCGTCACTCACTTCGAACCCTTTGCTTCCTTTGACTCACAGAAGAATGTGGAAGGACACTTCAAGGGTTGTATAGATGGACACCACCAAAGGGAAAATCCTAAAAACACCAACCCAGGAGACAAATGTTTACAACAATGGATGAAAGATCAATGATTATCTTCTCAAAAGAAGCACAAATATACTAGTAGACAAATGGTTGGGATATTCTTTAGGGAGAACAGGGTGGTATAACTACAGTCACCTCTTCTTTTGCCCTTCTCGATTTTCCCCCTCTTTTTCAATCCATGTACTCTCAACAGTTCCTTGGGTGCACTCTGGTACTCTGCTTGTTCATCAACATAAAGGTGTTTCTGCCCATTGCACTTGACCTTCCCCATGATTACACATCCAATCCTTTTAAGAGATTCCCCTCCACTAGGTAACTCTACTTTCTCTCTTGTAGCCTCTGCTTCTACGCACATAAGTGTTGCAATTGCACCTTCTTCTCTTTTAGCATCCTCTACTCTATGAAAACTATTTTGAGCCAACTTCTTCTTGTACACATACTTCCACACTTGACTACTTCTATTTAATTCCTTCATTGGAACCACAAACCTCCTAGGACAATCCGCACAACTATCTTGCAACAGAATGCTCCCTCCTTTATCTATCTTCCATTGTGTTTCTATGTCACTTTGTATGCTCTACACAATGCTATGCACTCTAATGTTGATCCTAATCTCTTGATCTCATTTGTTCATTGGTCAGTCATACAAAGGATTAATTGTAATAAAGTAAGTCTGTGACCAAACGGTGTCCGATTTCAGTTCTGTCTGAATTGGCCAGACCCTTAGATCATATACTTACTTTATTACATTAATAAAGTAATATACGATCTAAGGGTTTGGCTGGTTAAGACAGATCTGAAATCGGACACCGTTTGGTCACTCACGTTTATGGCCAAAGATCTTGAGACTAGACTTAAGCATAAATTCAAGTGGTCTCTTAAACAAGTGATCCACTTAGCCTAGTTCTTAAGTATCAAGGTTGTGAAGGAGGAGGTCTTGGGTTCAACCCCCATGGGGAGCATGGGGAGAGTGTTTTTCCCAAGGAGTTCTAGAGCCTTCTAACTCAAGTTAACATGAGTTAACTTGAGTCCAGTGAGACTTAACTCAAGCGACGAGTACACCAACCACTAGTGGACTCTAGTGGACGATGTTAAAGCAGTGGTCAAGAACACTCTAGCCACTAGTAGACTCAGTGAAATATATGAAAGGACAGGACGAGATTGTGCATGCACTTGTGGACTCTAGTTACATTTGTGGTCCTCGTTGATTCGAGCAGCTATATATACAGGCATAAGGTTGGGAGGAGAGTCATCTATCTAGAATGTGGTGGTCATAATTGGTAGTTTTTTGCATTAATCTCTCTATCTTTCTATTGCCTACTCAATAGCCTAGATCTTCCACTCATCACACTCTATGATACTCTCTCATCTGTTCTCTTTCATCTATTGATTTGTCTATTGATTGCATGCAACTACTTGCATGGCTCTTTATATAGCATGAAGGATTCATGGTTTACCAAACCCGTTCAAGACTCTATCTCCTTTGCGCCTCCATGATGTACCATCATTAATTGTTGTGTGGCTGCACAACAAATTGACCTTTCACACAAGTAAGACGCATGAATATCTTGTGCATTCTACCAAAAGGTGTTTTAGGTAGGATAAAGGATGGCCAATGGCAAGAAAGATGGTTGTATTTAATATGATGTATGTTGCTAGGCATTATCGGATTAAGCTAGGACCACCAACAATTTAAAAAAGTAAACTGAGGATAGTGGAAGACCGGGCCCCATTGGAATAGTGGGGCCTTGGACCGTCAAAATGCCAAGGCATCAAGCCCCATAAGCAACCTAAAACTCCCAAACCACCTAGCCACAAGGCTTGCCTAGAGATATTGAAATCACAAGATGTTCAAATGCTAAACATCAAAGTTTTTCTACCACTTAGAACCTAGGTTAGTCTAAACCAATTGAAAGTAGTTGAAATCTTGTCTAACGGGGGTACTATGCCCATTCACTTGTACAATTGTCATTTCAAAGTTATAGCCCAATAGAGTAGGCACTTGCCAAACCTCCATTTATTTTTTCTTTAAAAAGAGAAAAAAAAATTGCAGTCTACTCATGACTCATCGTTCACCGCCATTGTTGTTTGGTCTCCACAACTCATCCACCATTTGTGAATTGTTAGCCTTCATTTCTTGTTTGACATGTTCGCCTGTCATGGATGCCGCAACCTGCAAAATTATAGGCACCAGCATGGATCAAATAGAAGCAAAACAACTGCATCCGGCCAAATCCCCATTCTGGCCATTTCCTTTGAAAGCCCCATTATTGCAAGAATTGCATCCAATTTTTGAAACCCCTCCTCAAGCACCACCATGCTTTGATGTACCTACAGCATCCCCACCACATTCACCTCCTAGAACATTCTTTGAAACTGCCTAAGGACTAGTCTTAAAAGCTCAAATATCCCCACCAATGACCAAGACTCCTTCCACCAACAATTGCCTCCTTTTGCAAGCCATCCAACCCACAATAGCACCTTTCCCCCCTCCATTCTACAACCCTGCTCCTAACTTTGGAGCCCCTTATCAGTCCTCCGCCCACCTTGTATATCCATGGGACAATCTATTCTCCTCCATCTTCAATGTGATGATTCCCCAAGCCACGTGAACAAACCCCACTTGTACAAACTACCATCCCTACCTTTTCTAGTCCCAAAAGCACCATCATACACCACACAAAATATTCCACTATTCACTATCACTACCATGTTCAATTCCATGCCCAAGCCAATGGAAATTTCAACAACCACTATGGCACCTCCTTCGCCCCCGATACTAGCATCCTTGATTCCCCCACCACCAACTTCACCACCACTTACCACCAATGTTTACAAGTGTAGAACACAAATAACTTTAAAGTTTCTCTTGACACATTGGGTGCCCCAATTAGCCCATCTTACTTTCAAGTCGTGGAACCCAAAAGCATCAAGTTTATTTTAAAAGATTCTACAAATCTCTTGGAGACTCAAGATAAATTATTCAAGGAGTTTGAAGCATTGCAAGTGATAGGTACATACAAACATCCCATCTTGGCCACTAGGTCACCAAAATGAAATATGAGTTAGCTTTTAGAGTCTCATTGGATTGGCTTGCGTCTCCACCAGACATTCCCAAAAGTGAGGAACTAGTACAAATCCCTATAGTACAATATTTCAAAGAGGAATAAGAGCCTCAAATAATCATTTGAGGTCAAGTTACTGATAAGGGTCAAGACACGCTAAAGATACCACAACCGATATGGATGAAACCTATAGAGGAATCATGTCACACACGCTCACTAGGTGGAATCACAATTGCAAGCAATGGAAGTTATTGAGGAATATTTTCTAAAGTCTACTTAGTTTCAGGAGCTTGCATCTCTTTGATATGTCTCTACCAATAAGATACAATATATCCCATACTTTTTAATAATGGCTGAATACAATGCTGAAGTTAAACACATCAAAGCGAAGGTTGCTACATTTTCTACACAACTTGAGCTTAAAGACTTAACTTTAGAGGCACATTGAAGCACAAGTTTCAACCAAATTGTCAATCATAATTACTTCAAGAGTATCCTAGAATGATGGAGACATGGATGAAGGTACCCCTAAACATTTTACATAATCTCTACTATGATCCCTTCCCTAGAAGAAGAAATTGACCGTGTGGCCGCCGCATCTCTTTGTTGACAATACCGATCAGGAGTATGTTGATGTTCATCTTGAATCGATTCCCATTCTTCGGCATCTAGCCATACAGGCTTCGGTAAGCCGGCTTTGAAAGCATCGGGAGCTTCCGATCGTCGATGCGACATCACCTCGCGTTTTGTATGTTGTATCCAATCGGAACTCCCAACAGGATTGCCAGGTGCTGGCCGGTACTCTTCATATATGCATTGTGTGATATGATTTTTAGAGTCTCTATCCTGTTCGACCCATTTTAACATTACTGAATGACCAAATTCGATAGAGCAGAGTTGTCGTATACGTTGTCGCATTGACTTCCCCGCCGCATCCATAACTGGAGCTCCATTACGGATATGATATACCTTCGATTCATCATGATCATGTGCACCCCAAGGTGTACGTGGAGATCCCATCTGATGCAATATGAAGATCTCATCTCATCCAATGTATATATATGCATTCTTAAGCTTGTATACATATGCATTCATGTATACATATGCATTCATGTATGCATATGCATTAATGTATGCATATGCTTGCTTGTATGCATATGCATGCGTGTATGCATATGCATGCTTAAGCTTGTATACATATGCATTCATGTATACATATGCATATGCATATGCATACATGTATACATATACATTTGCATATGCTTGTTTGTATACATACATGTACATATACATGTATGTATATGCATACATGTATGCATATGCATATGCATACATGTATACATATACATATACATATGCATATGCTTGCTTGTATATACATATACATATGCATATGCTTGCTTGTATGCATATGCATGCTTAAGCTTGTATGCATACGCTTGCTTGTATACATACATGTACATATACATGTATGTATATGCTTGCTTGCTTACATATGCATATGCATGTTTAAGCATGTATGCATATGTAAGCATATGCTTGCTTGCTTACATATGCATATGCTTGCTTGCTTACATATGCATATGCATGCTTTAGCATTTAAGCATATGCATATGCATGCTTTAGCATTTAAGCATATGCATATGCATGCTTAAGCATGTATGCATATGCATATGCATGCATGTATGCATATGCATGCATTCATGTATGCATATGCATGAATTCATGTATGCATATGCATGCATTCATGTATGCATATGCATGCATGCATTCATGTATGCATATGCATTCATACGCATTCCTGTATGTATGCATATGCATGCATTCATGTATGCATATGCATCAATTCATGTATGCATATGCATGCATGCATTCATGTATGCATATGCATATGTATTCATGTATGCATATGCATATGCATTCATGTATGCATATGCATATGCATTCATGTATGCATATGCATATGCATATGCATTCATGTATGCATATGCATATGCATTCATGCATGTATGCATATGCGTTCACGTATGTGTTGACAGTAGCCTTGGTACATCAGGAACTACAAGACGTGAAAGTCAAAGAAGGGAGTCAGAGCGAAGGGACAGCACGAGCAAACAGGGCAGTCAAAGAAGATCTGGCAAGTAGGCCAATATTTTTTCAAGACATTAATGCAAATCAGAGAGATGGACATGCAGGGAAGAAGAGCAAGTAGGGAGCTTGAAGATATGTATGGCAGATCACTAGAAGAAATCCCTACAACAACAGTGATTTTTATCACTAATAGTCATTGTAAATCTCATTTCACATTTTTGTAGCTCCATTTTGTGCAAGCCAAGGAGTCCTTGAGCTTGAGGAGCCTTAGAAGTAGTTGCGTACCAATTTTCATAATTTTTAGATCTCGTTTGAGCCCCCAAATAAGCCCTGGAACCTAATTTTTAACTAGGCCGGACACTAGGTCTGGACAGGGCCAAAAGCTAGTCAAAAACTATAAAAGGAGCTAGAGAGCTCATTTTTGAGGTTAGATTGTAATTGAAACGAACTTGTAAGAGCTTGTGAAAGTAATCTAAAGCACTCCATTGATTCTCTCTCTTTGTCTTGCCGTGTGTACGCGTGTGTGTGTATGTGTGTGCATGCTTGTGTGCTTCTCACTCACGCACTTGTGTCGCCACTTGCTCGAGGTCTTCATACCATCCTCACGTCTTCCCGGATTGACATTAAAGGAGGTGCTACTCATCACTGAGCTACACCAAATTTTGGCGCCGTTGCCGGGGATCGAGCTTTGAGGACGAGCGTGTGATGGTAAGACGTAGAGTTGACGCGTTGGAGTTGTAGGTATTTTCTTCACTCTCATTGATTTTCTTTTACTTTCTTCACCATCTTCACCACCATCATCATCATCACCATCTCCCACGTCCATCTCCATCATCGCGAAAATTTCAGTTTTTTGACTATATCCCCATCTCCACCTCATTTCCCTCATTTCACTTGTGAGAGAGAGCGAGAGAGCGAATTTGCATGTGCTGTTTTTTGCATGTTTTGTGAGCTTTCTGCAGGTACAGGCCGCATCATCATCCCCAAACACTCTGCGCAGGTACGGAAATCTGAGTAACTGTCTGTGTGTCGCCGAGCTCTGTCAATCGCGACCGACAGAAAAATTGCTCTAATTGCTAAACAAAGTGCATATCCATGACCTACAAGCCTAGAGCTTCCCAAAAATGTGTTTAGTTTTTTGAAATTCCACAGATTTCTGTCAATCGCGATCGCTCTGTCAATCGCGATCGACAAACCACGACGGACAGATCTGTCAATCGCGATCGACACGTCAATCGCGACCGACACGGTCAACGACGGTTTGACCACGACGGACAGACCACGACGGCTCTGTCAATCGCGACCGACACGGTCAACGACTGTTTGACCACGATCGACAGACCCTCGCGACCGACCTGTCAGTCGCGATCGACTCATCAATCGCGACCGACAGAGTCAACGACGCTTTGACCACGATTGATTGACTTTTCGGCCACGTGTCAATCGCGACTGACCAGTCAATCGCGACTGACAGCCACGACGGACCTGTCAATCGCGATCGACACGTCGATCGCGACTGACCTGTCAATCGCGACCGACAGACTTTGCGAACGCGTTAGAAGGGCAAATTAGGTCAAATTTTCAAGGCAAAGTGATTGGTCTAAATTGTGATTAAGTGGGGGACAAACTCTAGGGTGTAGTATTGCATCGTTAGGCCGTGCCACAAGCTACTCGAGTATTCCTGTTCGACTGTTAGCTTGTATTGAACCCTGATTTAACTCCCTAAACCCTGAACAGTCCTAACTTTTTCATACGAAATCCAATTTTTGAGCTCTTGGGCTTGTTGGAAAGCTCGTGGCATATACTACGCGCCTTCAACTGTTTTTTATAAAGATAATGCATTGATTTTCAGAAAGGGTATTTTGAAGTTGACCATACCCAGGGGACTCAAAGTCAGGGGTCTTTAGGATTATTTTCCTAAAAGTCACAATGCAAATGTGTGTTTGTGTCACATGAATGAAAGTGGTTGGTTTGTCCTCTGAATATAAGCATTGAGCTAACCGTGGATCTTTTATAGGTCCATTGAGAGCACTGAGAGCGTACAAAGCAAGGCTTCTTTGCGAGCTTGAGAACCGGGTTCTTGAGCACCATAAAGCAAGGGATCAACAAGTAAGGTTGGATTATTCTCAACTCCCTCTGTCATTTCCTAGCTCAAGCTAAGAACGAGTAGAGATAGGAGTAAGTCAGGGCAACGATAGGCAGTTATCAAGTTGAAGACTATTAAGGAACTCAAGTTCAAGCTAAAAACTTAGTTACTGTACTGTCGATAACCTAAAGGAAAAGAACCTAACGTGGAACGATCAACCTGAAATTACGAAGAACACTCAAGTACTCCGACGACGTGATATCAGACAAGACCATAAACACAATAATTAACTAAAAAGAATCAAGTGACTGGTACCAATTGATTGGCAACGAGGTTGTACTCGGGGAAAAAGCGGATTAATCAGTTAGGCATATGAACCTTAGATCAGGACGACACTTAGCCAGGGAGAGACAAAGCCTTAGGTCTTCAGAGGCTAGTGTCAATCACACTGCAAGGTCTTGGGCCCAGCAGTTGAGCCACCACTCATACTACCCTAGCTCTGAGACCAGTGAGTCAGAAATGTCTCAAGGCATGGACAGACCTGCGGGAAGTTCAGGAGTGCCTTATTTGTACAGGGTAGAAGGCCCTTACAAAACACAGCTGGAATACCTGAGGACCAACCGATTAGGTGCTAGCATCTATGAGGACGGCTTAGGAAGATCTGTGGTCCAGATTAAAAACCCTGATCAATCCATAGGACTAGAACATCCAGCTGTCAAGTTTGAAAATGGTGCATACCTGGACAAAGAAGGAACTATATATGTTGTCACTAGTCACCCTGATAGGACAGATGACTTCGGGAATGTAATCTCAGAAGCGGACTTAGGTGACCTAGAACAAGGGAACATGGGTACGGAACCTAGAACCCCTCGAGGTAAATCAGTTCTCACTAGGATTATCACGCCTGAATGGGTCCCCCAAGACAACAAGAGCATAGAGTTGCTCCTCAATCGAGAAACTGATGAAGCCTTTTGGAGGTATAAGTCTAATCAGCCAACAGACATAGGAAATATCATGATCTACGAGTTTAAGGATCCGGATAGCCCAGGCAGAGTGACCTACTTAGATCATGCTTCAGAACGGATCTTCGTGGTGACAGAAAATGATAGGCATGCCTACACTTGGAAGGGTGAATTTATTTTTCCCCAATCACGATCAAATGTATCCTATGGTCACCCTGGGGCGGGAACTTCCCAAGCTCATGGTACGCAAAGAGACAGAAGTAGGGATAGACCAGAAGTAAGTTTCGCCAACCCTGTAGGCAGAGAAAGAACGAGAACGGAGACGAATAGGGTAGAACCTCCTGAGATACATAGAGCCCACAGGAACCAAAGAAATGTAGATGGATTCCCTCTGCCGAGGCCTAGAGAGCACGCAAGAACTTTGAGACCCACCCAGCTAGTTAAGTCCATGAAGAATTACTTTGACGGCACAGGAGATCCCTATGATCATGTGGCAGAGTTCAAGCAAGTCTTGAGAGCTGAACAAGTGGAAGATCTGTTCACGCAGTACAATGCCTTCGGTCTAACCCTTAGGAACACGGCACTTACATGGTTTCAGCCATTAGATGAGCGTCAGTTCAGGAACATAGACCAACTCCTCGAGGCTTTCATTGTAGAGTTCTCTAAGAGTGGCATAAGACACAATACTTCCTCTTTGATCCACAGCTTCAAGCAAACCCCTCAAGAGACTGTGAGACTTGCAGGACGAAGATTTAGGCAATACCTTGAAAGATGTCCTATTGCGGAGCTACCCACATCTGCTAAACAAGTAGCCTTATTCCTTGACGGATTGTTGAGTACGAAATTGAGATCCTATGTGTATCTGAAGGACCCTAGGACTATAGAAGAGTGTGTACGCATGTGCATTGACATTGAAGATAACCTAGGGGAAGAGCTAGAGCTTTCCAAAATCTATAAAGACTCAGATAGCGCAGCTAGCCACTCTTCCACGCAATCTACATCAATCGAGGAACTCGCTGAGAAGGTAGCTCAGAAATTAGGTGTAACTAGCAAACAGATCCCAAGGTTTGCCCCTGTGAAAAGATGCTATACATGCGGTGGTGACCATATGGCGAACGTCTGTCCCATTATGGCTCAACCCCAAGTAAACCCTAGTAGCCAGTACTGCACCATAGAACGGAGATACACCAACCACACCGCGCAAGATTGCCCATACAACAAGCAGACTGTTAGGCAACCCTACCCGCAGCCCTACCAACAAGGCAGATACCAAAACCAAAATCCACCACCACAATATGCTAGACCCCAACAAACCTACCAACCACAATATCAGGCCCAACAGAGACCCCAACCGGTACTAGCTCAACAGCCCCCAAACCCTGCTAACGTGATTCCAGTAAAGTATGCTGTTGCAGAAGAAAACCTGAATAGGGCCATAGTACCAGTAACCCCATTGATCTCGGAAAATGACCCAAGTGACCATAGCTTTGATTCTACACATGTCGATAGTCCCCAGGCTTACTACATGCAGTCTCCAGAACATGGTGAGTCTTACTATAGTGAAGAACCAAGTGAACCTAGTTGGGAGTCAGATTACACGAACGTCATGTACGCAAACCCCAACCCCAGGCCTCAACCTAGGCAAGTAAGACCTCCATTCCCAAGAGGACCGTGCTACAGATGTCAAGGAGATCATCTCATTCGTGATTGTCCCTTGCCCCCACCTACACAACCCCAGTCAGTGACTATCCAAGGTTTTTGCCAAGATTGTGGAAAAGAGCATCTTTTACGAGATTGCCCTAAGAACCCCAATAATATGCCAAAAATCACTCCTATCAATGTGATTGGTTTGGTTGTAGATTCCTCAGGAAGCGTCACTTCCACTGCACCAGTGCAGGTAGTCACTAGAGCTCAGGCTTTGCAGCAAAACCAAGAGACAAACCAGGGTAAGAACTCAGAGGCTAGTGAAACCGAGAGCATAACAAAGAAAAGGACTAGAGCATGGAAAGATAGTCGGGAAAGAATGAAAAGACAATGGGCTAAAAAGATGAGTGAACTTGAGGAAAGCATAAGAGAAACCAAAGCTAGGATAACTGAAATCACCTCTCAAATCCCCTCTCACAATACCCCGCCGCCACCCCTCCCATCTCCATCTGACCCACCACCTTCCCCACCACGTCATACGATTCCACCACCCCCTAGGGTAGGATCAGTATTAGCTGATCCCACTCCTGAAGACATAGACATGATGCTCAAAGCATATCAGGCCAGAATCCAAGAAGGGCCGAACGTCACGGATCATGCCAAGTGCTATCCTAGAGCTGACCTAGAGATAGAAAGAACCAAACTGTGCGCGAAAATGGTCGCATTGGCTCAGACTATGTTTGAAGCCAGCCGCCTTTTCAATTACTCGGGCTCAGCCAAAACGCAATTACACTTGGATGGATTCCTAGAAAAATTAGAGAGAATAATTGCAAGATCCGCCAAGGACGAAAAAAATCAAGAGAGAGAGAAGGCAAGCAAAAATATGGATCATTCCCCATCGGAAGTTTATGCAGCCAATTCCACTAAACCAGACAACTTCCCCTCCTTAGAAAGAATAGAAAGGCTAATTGCACAATCAGAAAAGGAACCTGTTCCTCAAAGAAAGGAAAGGGCAAGGGAACGGATAAGCCAGCCTCATCAGGAAGCCCATGTGCCTCCTCAAGGAGCCTATCTTCCTCCCCAAAGGTCACAGGAGTCTCCCTTGAAAGCTTATGAACCCCCACAGGTAACCCACATTCCTTCCCAGAGAGCGTATGAGCCTGTGCGGAAAAGTAATAGCATAAGTAATCCTCCCCAAGAAGCTTGTGCTCCAGCTATCTATGAAAACAAGGAAAGAGCCAACGATAGAATAAGCCCTCCTTCCCAGGTAGCATATGTACCCAATTCTACGGAGCCAGACACTTCTTCTTCTATGAATCGGTTTGCACCAGATTTCCTACGAGAGATTCAAGAAGACAAATGGGATAACGAAAGCGAGGTCGCCCCTCCTTTTGAACTTGTGGACGATGCACACGACCAATTCCCACAAGACATCCCATCTATTTACGGGGAGCATGAGAGTGTTCAGTCTCACGAAAGATTGGACTTTGAGTCTAATTCCATACAGGAGCTACCCCACTTCACAGGCCCATGGGAAGCAAAGTCCACATGTATGAGAGCACCCACAGTCATGGTAAGGAACGACGACTCAGTCATACCTAGGAACACAGAGGTAGTGAAGAACACTAACGTGCAGTGTAATCTCAAGTTAGAAGAGCTACTCAAGGTTAGACCTGAATTATGGAAACATGTAGCCAAACAAGTACCAGAGATAGCCAAACCTCGTTCCCGGGTAGGATCCCATAGGACAGTGCCAGAAATTCCCTTGGATAAGATAGGAGATATGTGCGAAGGTGAAGAAGGGAACACCTATCTTCCCATTACCTACCAAGACTACACCACAAAGGCAATTTTGGACTCAGGTGCAGGAGTTGCAATTGCCACCACCTCCTTATGGAAGCGTTGGGGCAAGCCAGCACTCAGGCCGACGAGAATGAAATTGCAGATGGCCGATGGCCACATAGAAAGACCCCTAGGATTGCTAGAAGGAATAACTCTCACCACTTGTGGTGTCGAGTTTGAACATAGTTTTGCTATCTGTGACTTCAATAAAAATCATGCCTATGAGATGATTTTGGGAAGGCCATTTATGCGACAATTGCAAGTGGTACAGGATTGGGGAACCAACTCCTTGTACCTGCAGCACTTAGGTGTTACAACCAAAGTCAATCTCAAGGATTATTCCCATAGAGATGTCCCTCCTATCCAATGGAATCCCATCCATAGAGCCAAAGATGATACAGAATCGGTGCATTCCATAGGATCTGGATCCTCATGGATGCATGAAGATACCCACTTATGGATGTGCAAGGTAGCAGTAGAAGAAGAGAAGAGAGAGAAAGCCAGAGAGGTAGGTGCGAACGAAACTCATAGACCCATTCAAGACCCAGCCTATGCACCTGTAGTTTTTCCAGACGAAGAATTTGAACCTCACGGTTGGGCAGAAATCTTAGCAACAATGGACGTAGCCATCAATGAAGAACAATGGACACCTCACTGTGATGAGGATGGCTATGATATTTCAGTCTTCTCCATAGAGCCAATCATGGGAGAGGCAGTTTTAGAAGAATGCGAACCTAACCCTGATGCATTTGAGGATGCAAGTGACTCCGATCTAGAGTCAATCATTATGGACCCACCATTTGCATCAGATGAAGAATACTTCTGTGAGGTAGAATTTCAAACCCAGAGGCACGGAGAGCTGACAAATGACGTAAGATTAGCAACACATGTGAGCTCGAAGGAAGAAGGGAAGAAACGAAAGAAGAGAGAAGCCTCACCAGAAGAGGAAGAATCTCTGTTTGAGGTCCCCGAAAATTTTAAGAAGTATGAGATAGACGACAGGAGAGTCATGATAAGAATGCCTAAACGAGAAGCACAATCAGGAGAGGCCTATGATAACAAAGAAACCACCAAAAAAATAGTAGTGGCCCTAGAAGAAGGAGAGGAGAGATGCACGTATATAGGCCATGACCTGACAGAAGAAGAAGAGCACGAATTGATTGCATTGCTAAGAGAATACAGAGATGTATTCGCTTGGAGTTACAAGGATTTGAAAGGGGTTGACCCAGATATATGCTCACACACCATTCCCATGACCTCAGATGCTAAACCCTCTAAGCAAAAGCCATATACATATAACGATAATTACGCTGCTAAGATCAAGGAAGAGATAGATAGATTGGTTGAAGCTGGGTTTATCTACGAAATTGAGCACACCGAATGGGTATCCCCCATCGTAGTGGTGCCCAAGAAGAATGGCAAGCTGCGTGTGTGCATTAACTTGAAAAAGGTTAATGCCGCCACGATTCGAGATAACTATCCGCTTCCCATCACAGAGCATCTCTTAGAAAGAGTGGCAGGCAAGGAAGTGTACAGCTTCCTTGATGGATTTTCGGGCTACAATCAAGTAGCCATAGCTCCAGAGGATCAGCATAAGACAGCCTTTGCCACAGAATGGGGCATTTTTGCTTTTAGAGTAATGCCATTTGGGCTTACCAATGCACCAGCTACATTCCAGAGGCTGATGTGCCATGTGTTTAAGGAGTTCCTGAGGAAGAGTTTAGAAGTCTATGTTGATGACCTTTGTGCTCATTCCAATGTTAGACAAACCCATATTCCGGAACTCAGGCAAATCTTTGACAAATGTAGAGAGTACCAAGTCTGCCTGAACCCAGAAAAGTGCGTTTTTATGGTCAGGCAAGGAAAGATCCTAGGACACATAGTGTCAAAGAATGGCATATCTACCGACGAAGAAAAAGTGAGAGCCATAGCAGAGCTACCTAGGCCAAAGAATGTCAAGGAAGTACAAGCTTTCATGGGGCATTGTGGTTATTATCGACGATTTATACACATGTATGCTGTCATTGCAAAGCCCATGTACGGACTTCTGACAAACTTTGAGTGGACTGATGAATGTGAGAATTCCTTCCAGGAACTTAAACGAAGATTATGTTCAGCACCAATCTTGACCACACCAGATTGGAATAAGCCATTCCATGTTCATGTGGATGCATCCAATTACGCTATTGGATGTGTGCTTGCACAACCTACTGGTGAAGGTAATATGGATCTTCCAATTGCCTATGCCAGTAGACAATTGAATGCGGCTGAACGGAATTACACCACTACAGAGCGAGAAGGATTAGGCATGGTATATGCAGTCAAGAAATTTAGGCACTATTTGCTTGCAAATAAGTTTAAATTTTTTACGGACCATCAGGCATTGTTGTACTTAGTAAACAAGCCATGCAATACAGGTAGATTAGTAAGATGGTTTCTCTTACTAATGGAATACGACTTCGAGGTTGTGGTAAGGAAAGGCAGGACTCACTTACGAGCAGACCATCTCTCTAGACTCACATCTGGAGAAGCCCCACAAGGAGTGTCAGATGACCTTCCTGACGCATACTTGTTTAATTTGGAAGTGGTGCCGCAGTGGGCCAAGCCAATAGTACCAGTATTGACATACGGGCCTAATCATCCAGTGGTGAACACACGGAATAGAGAGATAGTAAAAGCCCAAAAATATCACATCATGGCAGGCAGCATGTACAAGCACACAGATCAAGGGATCTTGGCTTGTTGCGTAGAAGAGGATGAGTACGCTAAATGGTTGCAATTAGCACATGTAGGTGCACTAGAGCAACACCATTCAAAACAACGAACTTTGCAGACTCTAAAGAGATTCGGAGTGCACTGGCCAACCATGGAAGCGGATGTCCAAAAGTTGTGCAAGGAATGCCCAATCTGTTGCACTAAACCACCTGTGGAACATGCCACTCTCTATCAAGTATCCATTGTGCCAGATTGGAGTGAACCTCTAGTATCATTCTTACGGACAAACACATTCCCCCCAGACATGACTCTAGCTAGGAAAAGGAGTTTAGAACAAGAAGCCCTGGATTATTCACTCATAGGTGATAATCTATATAAGCGCGGTAAGGATGGTTACCTGAGACTGTGTGTCCATGAAAGTGAGTATCTGAAAATCTTAGAAACTGCTCACCAAGGTGTGGCAGGAGGACATTTTGGACCAGATCGGGTAATCAAGGCGATACTGTTTGCGGGCTTCTGGTGGCCCACCCTTCACATGGACACACATACCTATGTGAAACGGTGTGATACCTGTCAAAGGACCCAGTATCCTATACGCAAAGATGAGATGCCACTGAAACCTATGATGGGTGGACGTGCATTCTCTAAGTGGGGAATAGACTTCGTAGGTCCTATTAATCCCCCAGCGAAAGGTTCTCATGCGGAATACATCATTGTGGCAACAGATTATCTCACCAAGTGGGTAGAGGTAAAAGCTACAACCAAGAACGATGCTCAAACAACTGCCAAATTCTTGTTTGAGAATGTATTCACGAGATATGGACTACCCATAGAGCTTGTAAGTGATAGAGGCACTCATTTCTTGAACGAAGTGATTGAAAATCTACTCCAAGAATTCTTGGTAATACACAAGAAGTCTGCCCCTTATCACCCTCAAGCTAATGGACAAGCTGAGAGCACTAATAAGATTTTGTGCAATGTGCTGACAAAATTAGTGAACACTAAACGCTCTGACTGGGACAAACAGCTACACCATGCTGTTTGGGCATACCGAGTTGCCTACAAAACGGTACTCCAAGCCACCCCCTTTCAGATGGTATTTGGCCAAAACGCTGTGTTACCCTTGGACTTCCTGATCCCTACATTGAGAGTAGCACAAGAGCACGAATGGACAGGTCATGAGCTCTCCTCTAGGATCTTTGACCTTGAACGATTAGGAGAGACAAGACTGAGAGCCGCTGCAGGGATATATGCAGCCAAGAAGAGACAGAAGGCCTACTTCGATGCCCATGTGAAGGATAAAGGCTTGAAAGCGGGAGATCTAGTCTTAGTCTATACCCTGAAACAACATGCAAGGAAGCTAGAAAAGCGAGGCTACGGACCTATGATCATCAATAGGATCTCCACAAGTGGCGCAGTACAATTGGCCACATTAGAGGGTGATGTTCTCCCTAACTATATTAGCGGATGCAGAGTCAAGTTGTACCAGGAACCCCTCACGGAGGAAATGCTCAGCCGACTCAACACTGCTAAGAAACGCAAAGAGGAAGAAAAGAGAATTAGAGAAGAAGCTCAAGCAGAGGCTTTAGAACGCATCAGAAGGATGAGATTACGAAGGCAAGGTAGAGATCAGCCTGGAGCGAATGACTATGTAGACCAAGGATTTCCTATGGCCATGTGTGAAGTCGCAAGAACAAGCTCGCATAGGATAATTGATAGACGTCCTTTCGTAACCTTAGATATAGGACAAGGAAAGAGTGCAAGGACCGTAAGAGCCTTGATTGACTCAGGTGCTGCCACTAGCGCTGTTAAGTTGTCTTACTGTCAAGAGCTACAGTTAACTGTCCAACCTGTGGAAGCATACCTCATAGGATTGGGAGGCGTGGAAACCCCTTGCATGGGCGAAGTGGAACTCCCCCTCTACATTCACGAGGAGGCAATGACCGTTAAAGTACTAGTGTGTCAAGATGAGGATCTCACTGAACCTCTCGTCTTGGGTCAGGACTGGATCTATGACCAAGCAGTCAATCTAAACCTAAGAAGTGGACTTCTCCAGGTTTGGGTTAATCATAGTCGAGTTACAGTAGAATTAGACAATGGAGCACTCAAGGAACTAGGAAAGGCACAGACTCCTGGTCCTTCCAGGGGTACACATGAAGATGACCATGCTGTTCTTGTCCAAAACTATGTGTTGCAGAGGAATGATATTTGCAAAAAAGGAGTCAGGAATGCAACGGAACTCCCTTCTTTTCCAAAGGCTAGAAGGAGGCAACAACCCAAGGTGGATCAAAGGCAGAAGAAGCAGGGCACTACCTATGTCAGAGATCAAAAGTACCTGCGCAGCAGAATGTCCCAGAAAATAAACCAGGTGTGGGTGCGGAAAGGCGAACGACCGGGTGCACCACCGTCAACTACAGGGGCAAAGCCTCTTATTAGTGACCAACAACACAACGCTAATAAGAAGTCTTTCAGAAACTCTTCTGCTAAAGTAAAATCTATTTGGGTGCCCAAGAAGTCGATGAAGGCAAGCCCACAATCAAGACAAATTTGGGTGCCTAAGGCTTGCTTGATGGCACAAGTAGCTACGCTGAGACCACAACTTAAACAGCAAAACGCAGCGACGCATACTGCCAGATTTCACTCATTCTCGACACTCATGTACACACCAAAACCCAAGAGCGTACATGTAATCAATTGTAAATGGGTCCCAAAAAGGCCTCATCTGCAAACCACGACACCGAGAAGGCTCTGTAGAGACTCTCCGAAACCGAAGGCAAAGCCCATTTACTGCATTTGGCAGCCTAGGGCCTGTAATAAACCCCCCGACCCCAATGTGTAAATTCATAACCCACTTACTAACTGCAATAGTTTCCTAGGACAACACAATCACTAACTACACACACTGTCTTCATACACTTACTAACCACTAACTCACCCTCTACCTTATGTTAATGTTGTAACGGGGCCAACAACGGATTTATTTTGTCCATTACAATGTTAACACTTGGTTCTATATTCTCACAGAACCAATCAACAAACAGGGCCATGGCAGAAGCAGGTACCAGCTCTCAAGCCGGATCTGGTCCCCAGATCGTGGACATTGAAACACTTCTCCTTGAGCCACGCCTCACTGCAAGACCGCAAGAGCTTCAAGAAGTGCATGTGCTCCCCATCCAGGATCCTCCTCAAGGACACACCTCTCAAGTGGGTAAGCATGCGCATTGGTTCAGTGATGTTGCTGGACCACTGGGCGATGGAACCTACTTCTGGGAAGCAGAATTGGAGTTCAATGGCAAATGGGGTCGATACCACTTTTTCACACGCGAATTTGAAAGCTACCAAAATGCTGAAGTCATGAGATCAGTTTGGGTCAAAGCAGGTGTGGAAAGTTATTTCAGGACTCACTTACCAAAGCCGGATTTTTTACGATGCTCTTATCTGATCAGTACCATCACGCCAAGCAGAGCCAAGGGCGGCGACAGCACCTTTGTGTTGCCATCACTGCTGCCGGGTAATGAGCTCAAAAGATTCAAGTTGAGCCTCAATCTGGTAAGAGAAGCGTTGGGTATGTACGGCATGCACATCCCAACAGAAAAGGAAACCATGGTCCCAGGTCGAATGAAGCACAAGGATCTGAATAAGTTGAAGGATATGGTAGCCATGACACCTACCATTGCGCTTCACCTGCGCACCATCATGCAACACTTCGCGTTTCCCGCCCAAGAACGATTCACAATGCCCCCGAAAAAAATATGGTTCAGTTTATATCTAGCAGAAACCGAAAGCCTGCCCATCAATGTGCCACACTGGATCATAGACCAGATCCACCTAGCGCATCAAAGGTGGAACAAAAAACAGAAGAATGTGCTCCACGGGTGTTGCGCCTTGACCAGAATAATCTATAGATGCTTGGCTTATGACGTGCCTGTTCAGCGGGCACCCGTATGGTCCCGAGTCCAAGAATTCCAAAGAAGACTATCAACAGCAGGCCCCCCATCCAAGAAGATGAGGGGGGGAGTCCAACTACCCTGTGCTCAACCAAGGGGAGCTACCGCCACACCAGAAATCACTCCTCCCCAAACACGACGAGTTAGGCCATTCACAATCCGGTTACCAAGACCAAGCACGGAGGGGCCTAATCTGGTGTTTCCACCCATTCCATCCGATTTGGAATTTCCGCAGGGATTTACTCTTGAGGACCTCACGGATGAAGAAATTGCCAGATTAATCTATGACTCTAACCTCGAAGCGGAAGCAGCGCGAGCGCAGGAACCACGACCCAAAACAACATCGGCCCCCACCCAACCACGAACTGTAGAAGTCGATGTAGATGAACAAGAGGCAGGAGGAGATGAAGAAGAGGCCGACGAAGAACAACACCAAGAATATGACGAACTCTCCGAGTTAGCAAGTGCCCCAGCATATTCGGCACAAGTCAAGAGACTATATCGAACCATGCGACTGGTTCAGGAACAGCATAAGATGTCTCTAGAACAAGGCAAACGACTCATGAACGACTTGCTAGCGGAGGAAGGTGTGGACGAGTTGTTCATTGAGTCCATGAACCTTCATGCCGACGCTGTAGGACTGGACGAGGCCATCCATGAGGCTATGGCCTACATCCACAGGTTTGAAAAAAGCGTTCCCGTTCGTCCCAGGAGGTCCGGGAAGCAAATTCACATCAATACATCAGCACCAGGCGAGTCAGCGCAAGCAGAAGAATATCACGAAGCACCGTTGTCACCACCATCCCCACCTCACACTACACAATTCACTCCACCACAGGACACTAGCACTACCACATCCACCACCACTACCATCGTCATGGGCATCCCACTCTCCCCGGGAATCCAAGTCGGGGGAGTCACCATGCCGACCTTCACCACCCTGTTCACCGATGTCACATCCACTCCACCCACGATTCCCATCTACACCGTCACTCAAACAGTTGACACGATGGAAACATCACCAGCCACAGCACCGCTCCCTCCCCCCATGCCACCATCACCCATACCTCCTCCACCCACATCTCCACTTACATCCACAGCATTCACCTCTCCCATTCCCGCCCCCATTCCCCCTGCATCTTCACCTTTCCCAGCATTATTTAATGTAAATAACATATTTTTTGCATTAAACCAATGTGTATATCAGCTCCAACATGAGTACAAAGCTCTGGACAACCGGTATCAGCAACTGGAAACGCACCACCAGAACTTACAAACACAATTTCACATTCTACACACAGAAAATGCAGAACTGAATCAACGCTACGCGGCGCTTGAGCAGGCTCACCAAACCTTATCGGCAGCACCCCAACCATCGACAGAATCAGGTGCCAAACAACTAGAGGCTTTACTTGAGGTATACCAAGCCGATAATCTCAAAGTTCGGCGTAACTTGGCACTTCTCAGAAAACACATGGCGGCCGCCCTTGAGGAAAACAAGAGACTGCAGCAGCAAAATGAAGCAAATCTAGAAGCTGCAATGGAAGGCTCTCCACACGAAATTGATCCAGAGCAATTTAAAGCTGTGCCCTCAGAGACAATGAAGACCATCTTGGACGGCTATGCAGATCTATTAGAAGCTCATGATGACTTGGAAAGGGAACGTGATGCGCTGCGCAATCAACTCCAAGAGCAACAGACAGTACCCAAAGTCACAGAAACGACCACGACTTCAGAAGAAGTCATGGCATTGAAAGAGCAGGTGGCCGAATTACAGGCAAGATTACTCACACATGAAAGGCAACCCTCTCCAGTGGTCGAACCTGAACCCGAGGATTTGGTACCCATCGAGGTAGATGAGACGTATGAGGAACCTTACGTTCCGATGCCAATGCCAGGTGGTGAGCAAACCGCAGAAGGAATGGATACGTTAGAAATCGAAGTACCTGAGTGGCTCCAAACACTAGAGAAAACGGCATCAACTCATGAAGATCGAGTGGCAGTTCAGATACAATCTATGGCAAAGATAGAGGACACTATTATTAAATCAGAATACTTCCGCAGCATGTCCCACCATAGATGGATCGGAACCAATGATGATCAATACGTGCCCTATTGTATACTCCTGGCGGACTACAATGCAGAAATCCAACATAAATGTGGCAAACCTCCAACGTTTGCTACACAATTTGGGCCAGATGACATCCCAGAGAGCGCTAAAAAAGGATCCATTCATCAACCCACTTGGAGGATCCGACTCCTCGAAACCTATCCGGAGATGGTTCGCACCTGGACGAATATGCCTCTTTTTATTAAATATAACCCTTGTTATGTTCCTGTACTCCGCAGACGCACATGGCCAGAGTTTACCATTGCAGTCAAGAATATCAAGGGATGCGCCAAATGGTTAAACTACGTCTATCTAGCACCCCCTCAAGGGCCTCCCACCGTCAATTACATGATCTCCACTATACGGCACTGGAGCCTCCGATTAAAGAATACCCCTGATGTAATGGCCCAGATGTGCATGAAAATTTTTGAGTTAATGCTTATTACATTCAGGACATTCAAGAATATCAAGGACCCACACTTCTCAGGCGTCGGATTCCTTACAGGAAACCAAGATTTGGTATATGACATGAGCACCACTCCTTCCATAGAGGTGATATATGCTTGGCACGCTAGAATAAAATACCTCCCGGCCTGCTTTAAACAAACATTCGAAGAGATGTTCATAACAGGGTTCTGGGAATACCACTCAGAAATATTTGTACCCAGACCCTCACATCTCCTCCATTTATTTGCTGTGGAGCGAACCATTCACTCAGAGCAGTTACGGGTGCCACATCCAGATGTCCCAGGGCCAGTCAATTGGGATGCATTGCTGACAGATCTAGCAAGGGGACTCAGGTTAGAAGAACACCACCTCGCCGCCGATGTTGTACAATACTACGTACAAAAAGCAGCTAGACAAGGGTCTGTCAGGGGCGACAGACGCGAGAGTGGGGGGGGTGTTGACAGTAGCCTTGGTACATCAGGAACTACAAGACGTGAAAGTCAAAGAAGGGAGTCAGAGCGAAGGGACAGCACGAGCAAACAGGGCAGTCAAAGAAGATCTGGCAAGTAGGCCAATATTTTTTCAAGACATTAATGCAAATCAGAGAGATGGACATGCAGGGAAGAAGAGCAAGTAGGGAGCTTGAAGATATGTATGGCAGATCACTAGAAGAAATCCCTACAACAACAGTGATTTTTATCACTAATAGTCATTGTAAATCTCATTTCACATTTTTGTAGCTCCATTTTGTGCAAGCCAAGGAGTCCTTGAGCTTGAGGAGCCTTAGAAGTAGTTGCGTACCAATTTTCATAATTTTTAGATCTCGTTTGAGCCCCCAAATAAGCCCTGGAACCTAATTTTTAACTATGCCGGACACTAGGTCTGGACAGGGCCAAAAGCTAGTCAAAAACTATAAAAGGAGCTAGAGAGCTCATTTTTGAGGTTAGATTGTAATTGAAACGAACTTGTAAGAGCTTGTGAAAGTAATCTAAAGCACTCCATTGATTCTCTCTCTTTGTCTTGCCGTGTGTACGCGTGTGTGTGTATGTGTGTGCATGCTTGTGTGCTTCTCACTCACGCACTTGTGTCGCCACTTGCTCGAGGTCTTCATACCATCCTCACGTCTTCCCGGATTGACATTAAAGGAGGTGCTACTCATCACTGAGCTACAGTATGCATATGCATTCATGTATGCATATGCATTCATTCATGTATGCATATGCATGCACGCATTCATGTATGCATATGCATGCATGCATTCATGTATGCATATGCATGCATTCATGTATCCATATGCATGTATGTATATGCATACATGTATGCATATCCATGCATACATGTATGCATATGCATGCATGCATGTATGCATATGCATGCATGCATGTATGCATATGCATGTATCCATATGCATGCATGCATGTATGCATATGCATGCATGCATGTATGCATATGCATGCATGCATGTATGCATATGCATGCATGCATGTATGCATATGCATTCATGTATCCATATGCATGTATGCATATGCATGCATGCATGTATGCATATGCATGGATGCATGTATGCATATGCATGCATGCATATGCATACATGCATGCATGCATATGGATACATGCATATGGATACATATATGCATATGCATGTATCCATATGCATGCATGCATGTATGCATATGCATGCATGCATGTATGCATATGCATGCATGCATGTATGCATATGCATTCATGTATCCATATGCATGCATGCATATGCATACATGCATGCATGCATATGGATACATGAATGCATATGCATACATGCATGGATGCATATGCATACATGCATGGATGCATATGCATACATGCATGGATGCATATGCATACATGCATGGATGCATATGCATACATGCATGCATACATGCATGCATGCATGCATATGGATACATGCATATGGATGCATGCATATGGATACATGCATGTATGTATGTATGCATATGCATGCATGTATGCATATGCATATCCCTCATGCATGCATATGGATACATATGCATGCATGTATGCATATGCATGCATGTATGCATATGCATGCATGCATGTATGCATATGCATGCATGTATGTATGTATATGCATATGTATGTATGTATATGCATATGTATGTATGCATTCATGTATGCATACATGTATGCATGCATGTATGCATGTATGTATGCATGTATGTATGCATGTATGTATGCATGTATACATGTATACATATGCATGCATGTATGCATATGCATGCATGCATGTATGCATATGCATGCATGCATGCATATGCATGCATGCATGCATATGCATGCATGCATGCATATGCATGCATGCATGCATATGCATGCATGCATGCATATGCATGTATCCATATGCATGCATGCATGTATCCATGTGCATGCATGCATGTATCCATGTGCATGCATGCATGTATCCATGTGCATGCATGCATGCACATGTTCATGTATACATGTATGCATGTGCATGCATGCATGTATGCATCTGCATGCAGATGCATGTATGCATCTGCATGCATGCATGTATGCATATGCATATCCCTCTCTCTCGCTCGCTCTCTCTCTCTCTCTCAAACAAAAATAAAGAGAGAAGATATTAGAAAACAAAAATATAAAGAAAGATAAAAGAGTGATATATGTTTTACTTACATTGATGTAATTTTTGAATCAAAGTTGTAAAAATCCACTTGAAATTCTTCTTCGTTGAATTTCCAAAGATTTGATCTCAAAAATCTCTTGCAAAACTAAAGAGAGAAGATATTAGAAAAGCAAAAACATAAAGAGAGAAAACAGAGTGATACAATATGTGCGATCTACTTGCCAAAGCGTCAGATCTATAAAAATAGAGGTGTGTTTAGAGAGAGAGAGAGGGAAGGAGAGGGAAAGAGAGAGAGAGAGAGAGAGAGAGAGAGAGAGAGAATTGTTTGACACGATCGTCAAAATCCACTTGAAGTTCTTCTTCGTCGAATTTCCAAAGAATGCATCCCAAAATCTCTTGCAAAACCAAACAAAGAACATATTAGTAAATTAAAAACATAGAAAAAGAAAAGAGAGAGAGAGAGAGAGAGGGAGAGAGAAAGAGAGAGGGAGAGAGAAAGAGGGAGAGAGACAGAGAGAGAGGGAGAGAGAGAGAGAGATAGTGAGAGAGAGGGAGGGAGAGAGAGAGAGAGGGAAGGGAGGGAGAGAGGGAGAGAGAGAGAGAGAGAAGATGACAAACAGAGTTCTGTTGTTGGCACGCGCAAACCAGAAAGCAGAAGTTCTACATTCAAAACGAGCAAAATGACGAATTTCGGGTTCGGGCCCAGTTAAAAAGAGAGCGTCGGTATAAGCGTCGATATAAGCGTCGATATTTCCAGAAAAGTACCGACGCATATACCGACGAATATAGCGATGCATATACCAACGCCGTGATTCCGAGGCAACGTAGTTGTGATTCCGAGGCAATGGAGCTTTCCCAAATGTGTCGATGCATATACCGACGCATATACGGACGCCGTGATTCCGAGGCAACATAGCTGTGATTCCGAGGCAATGCAGCTTTCCCAAATGTGCCGAGGGGTATACCGACGCCGACAGCTGCCCGTCCGTACATTGACCGTCAGTATTCCCTCAATATGTTGTAGTGTGAGAATCATAGAGAGAAATAACAATGTATTTGTAAAGTATGAACAAGAAACGACAAGAAGGAGTACCTAAAAAAGATCATGGGAGAAAACCAAATGAGCATTGGGCATGTATTTATAACTTTTCCCTAGGTTCTCTCTCTAGGACTCTAGAATCTTCTAGCCTTATCCTTTTTATTCTAAGAAAATATTCTTTTTATTCTATTCTAATTTCAACAATCTTCTTTTTGTTCCTTTTCTATTTTTAGAAAATCAAATCTTTCTTTTTTATTTTTTAATTTCCTTTTTATTTTTATTTTTCTCTTTTTTTCTAATTTGTATTCTTTTATTTTCATTTTTTATTTCTTTTTCTTTTGATTAATGTTTTTATTTTTGGTTTCACACTTATATGCAAAAAGAATTGATTAAAACTAAGGGTTAGAGTTAGGATAAATCATGAATTTAAGGTTCTAGCCTAGGTTTTTATTCGAGAAAAATTAGGGTTTCAATTTACTAGTGTTGATCCACATCAATCAATGGGTTTATACACACTCTGGGCTAAAATCCCATGGTTTCTAAGGATTTAAGTTAAATTCCAAGGGTCAAAACTAAGGTTTCAAGGGTTAACAACCAAGTTTTAAGGGTTGGTTTGCATGTTTTCTACGGTTTTAAGGTGAAAGTAACATGGTTTTTCAAGGTTTATAAAAATACATGGGTTCATAAAGGTTCAAACTAGGTTTCAGAGCTTAAAGTTAGGGTTTCAGGTGTTTGGAATAGGTTAATGAACTACATCCGAATAAATATACAAGTCTAATGTACATGTAAAATGTTTTCATCACTCAATCAATCAAATCGATCAAATATTTAAACATTTTATAAATCGTTTCATCATTCTGTAATCAAAATATGAGTTCTCGATCAGATAAGCAACAAAACAATTTCGAAAAAAATTCTTGACGCATAATCCCCAAGGGATTTCATCCCGACACGAGGAAGCATCATAAAACCTCAAAACCACTTGGCGACTAGGGGTGCTGAGGGATACCAAAATAATCGAATGCCAAACTACTGAAGATTGGAATTTGTCACTCACTTCGAACCCTTTGCTTCCTTTGACTCGCAGAAGAATGTGGAAGGACACTTCAAGGGTTGTATAGATGGACACCACCAAAGGGAAAATCCTAAAAACACCAACCCAGGAGACAAATGTTTACAACAATGGATGAAAGATCAATGATTATCTTCTCACATTCACCTCCTAGAACATTCTTTGAAACTGCCTAAGGACTAGTCTTAAAAGCTCAAATATCCCCACCAATGACCAAGACTCCTTCCACCAACAATTGCCTCCTTCTGCAAGCCATCCAACCCACAATAGCACCTTTCCTCCCTCCATTCTACAACCCTGCTCCTAACTTTGGAGCCCCTTCTCAGTCCTCCGCCCACCTTGTATATCCATGGGACAATCTATTCTCCTCCATCTTCAATGTGATGATTCCCCCAGCCACGTGAACAAACCCCACTTGTACAAACTACCATCCCTACGTTTTCTAGTCCCAAGAGCACCATCATACACCACACAAAATATTCCACTATTCACTATCACTACCATGTTCAATTCCATGCCCAAGCCAATGGAAATTTCAACAACCACTATGGCACCTCCTTCGCCCTTGATACTAGCATCCTTGATTCCCCCACCACCAACTTCACCACCACTTACCACCAATGTTTACAAGTGTAGAACACAAAGAACTTTAAAGTTGCTCTTGACACATTGGGTGCCCCAATTAGCCCATCTTACTTTCAAGTCGTAGAACCCAAAAGCATCAAGTTTATTTTAAAAGATTCTACAAATCTCTTGGAGACTCAAGATAAATTATTCAAGGAGTTTGAAGCATTGCAAGTGATAGGTACATACAAACATCCCATCTTGGCCACTAGGTCACCAAAATGAAATATGAGTTAGCTTTTAGAGTCTCATTGGATTGGCTTGCGTCTCCACCAGACATTCCCAAAAGTGAGGAACTAGTACAAATCCCTATAGTACAATATTTCAAAGAGGAATAAGAGCCTCAAATAACCATTTGAGGTCAAGTTACTGATAAGGGTCAAGACATGCTAAAGATACCACAACTGATATGGATGAAACCTATAGAGGAATCATGTCACACACGCTCACTAGGTGGAAGCACAATTGCAAGCAATGGAAGTTATTGAGGAATATTTTCTAAAGTATACTTATTTTGAGGAGCTTGCATCTCTTTGATATGTCTCTATCAATAAGATACAATATATGCCATACTTTTTAATAATGGCTGAGTACAATGCTGTTGACCATATTCGGACGTCAAGGTCAAGAATGATAAGAAGTGCCAAGACTAGATCAATTACCCTTATCTTGCACCAACATAAGGATAACCTAACATTGCATAAATGATGGCTAATATCGGTCATTGGGTACCATGAGTACAAATAATGATAGACATTGTGACATGTATGTAGATAAAGATCTTTGACTTGATATAGACAACATTCAAAGTTCTTAGAAAAATCAAGTCGTTGCATGTCTCGATGTCAGGATTTGAGCATGGTAACCTTGACCTTGTATACAATATGAGCATGATGCCATCCATCATGGTATGCTACACGTGTTAGTAGAGAGTGAAGTATGTTCCCATCTGTTATAAGCAGACTTTCAAAGATAGGGTTATGAGATTACCAATTGGAAACTTTTATATCAAGGCCAACTCATTTACTACAATTATTCACCTAGGTGACCCTACAATACTTAACACGATATACCCACCAATAGCCAAATGCACCCACTGTGATTGGTTGGCCAAAGCTTGAAGCATATCTAGCCAAAAGAATCAAGGTATCTGAACACTCTCTAGCAATTGACCTCTTATAGAATTTTTTTTTTTTTTTTTTTTGAAGAAACAAGGAAAATTTAAATTAATGGTGGCCATATACAAAGTGCCTTGGGCAGGAGACACCTGCCCCAGAGGACAATTTACAAATAGTAGTACATGTCTAGCCTTTTACAAGAGTACTGTTCGGCTAACAGTTTTTTCCATCTAGAGGGAGAATTTTCAGACAAAATCTTGAAGACATCATAGTTATTACAAGAGGCATCTCTGATTCTCCTAATACAGGACAAAGAAGCATTTTTCAGAATAACAGGCAAAGTGATAAGGTAGTTCCTTTTTTTGCTACCAAATGTAGCCTCATTCCTATTGAGCCAAATGTACCAAAGAATGTATCCCCTCCAAATATTCCACAGCAAAATATCCAAGTGATTACAGCAGCCAAGAATAACTTCCATTTTACTAAGTTTGGGGAGACCATTCACTAGCAGATACTTCTCCACAGCAGACCAGAAGTTTTTAGCATGTTGACATTCAAGGAAGAGGTGTGAAACATCCTCCACAAGGCCACAAAATATACAGGATCCACCACTATTATAAATTTTCCTGATTTTATTACCAGTCCAGAGGCCATGGTGTAACATCCTCCATTGAAGAAAAGAATGTTTACTGCAATCTGGAAAGGCCCACAGGGCTTTGAATCTGTAAGACCACTGGTGTGTAGACCAATTCACCTGCCATCTAGAGTTGAGCTTCTTCAGGATTTGATCAGCAAAACCTCTGTCATGTTTGAATTGCTTGAAGATGACATTAGCAACATCCACCAGATCAACTGTTTTCCTATGCCACCTGTCCTTCTTTTCCATCAACAAGATTCTGTGCTTTTGAATTACCTGCAAGCAAGACATAGACAGATTAGTGGTAGAAAGGATTTCTTGTGCAGTCCTTACCCTAGCACCACACATGTAGTTGTTCCAAGTAGTAATTCCAGCTTTGTGGCATTTGTGTTGCTTGATGGACAGACTGTTTTTTTCACAGTAAGCAAGCCAACCCAGCCAAGGAGACTCCTGCAAATAAAATTGAAGAGAACAGTCAAGTTCTTTGGTGAGTTTAAAAGAGTTTTTAGCTTTGAACCAGGCCCTCCACATTCTGCAAACTAAGGGACTACCAAAAGGGGTGATGGGATGAGGGGAAGTTATAATGTCCCAAAGGTTGAGATTTTTCCAGGCCCTGTAGTCAGAAAGACAGAATCTAGCAGTATTTCTTTTCAGAAGACAGGCCCAAACATCATTACAGTCAATACATCTCAGAATCCATTTAGAAGCCAAGTTGTCTGCCATTTTCACAGGATTAATAATGCCCAAGCCACCTTGATGTTTAGGGAGACAGCACACTTTCCAGGCCACTTTGGGGACTTTTTTTTTATCAGACTTGCTTCCCCATAGGAAGTTCCTGGCTAGACTGATAACCTGTCCAAGTTGCTTATTAGAAGGAGACCAACAAGCCAGGAAATAGACCAATTTTGGAAGAATGTAATGATTTAGAACAAAAGTTCTATGAGGGAGGGAGCTATTAGTATCATACCAGTATGTCAAGTGTTTTTTAAACCTTTCAACCACCCAATCCCACCTTTGAGCAAAAGAAATCTGGAAACCCATGGGAATCCCCAACAATTTAAAAATCTCTCCATCTTTGATAATGCTGCATCCAAGTCTAGAAACACATTCAGGAGTATAATCATTAGAAGCTTTAAATCCAGTTTTGGAATGGTTAACTTTGGAACCACTAGCAAGACAAAAAATCTCTAGACATTCCAGGAATTTGTTCACAGAAAGATCATCAGCATTTAGCATAACATTAGTATCATCAGCAAACATTTGAAGCCCAAGAGGGGAAGGGGAGTTAATCACATTGATCCCTTTTATAGTACCATTGTTCATAGCATCTTTAACAAGCCAACCTAAAGCATCACTAGCAATAGCAAAGAGCAAGGGAGCAAGAGGACAGCCTTGACGTATGGATCTCCTAAGAGTAAAGGGATCAGATATGTGGCCATTGATGGCAACTCTAGAACAAGCATTGCCAAAAAGAGTGCTAATATTTCTGATGAGTCTTCTGCCAGCTCCCAAGTCTTGAAGAGATTGGAGAATAAAATCCCATTCAATTCTATCATAAGCCTTGTCAAAGTCAATCTTGAAGAAATAAAAATTTTGGCCCAGGTCTTTAGCATTGTCTATGCCTTCCCAAAGAGAAATGATAGCATCAAGGATGTATCTACCTTTGATGAATCCTTTTTGCTCAGGGAGGATAAAGTGTTTCATCATGGGACTGAGTCTTCTGGCTATGGTGGAAGCTATAATCTTGTAGATGGTGTTGAGGCAAGTGATAGGTCTCCAATTATTGAGGTCATCTTTATTTCCCCTTTTGTGAATGAGTCTGATTACACCAGTGTTTATGTGACAAGGGAGAAATCCTTTGCTAGAAGCCTCTTCCCACACCAAGAGAATATAAGGAGTAAGAAAATCACATAGAAGTATGAAGAATTCATTTGGCAATCCATCAAATCCCGGAGACCTACAGGGTTTCAATTTATAAATGGTTTCTTTGATCTCACCGGCAGTGAGGGGCAGGTCCAGGATGGGAACCAGGTTTTCAGGAATCATTTTTTTCCTTTTTAGAGCAATAGTAGCTCTGGCCCTCCGGATGTCCTCCCCCCACTTGGGAGTACCAGAGAAAACATCCATAAAGAAGCTTTTAGCCTCCTGTAGAGTCTCTTCAATATTTAAAGTGTGACCACCTTCTTTCTTTTTCAAATTGGGAATGAAGTCCCTGACTTTATTTTTTTTTAACAGAGAGAACATATGGTTGTTGTTCTTGTCCATTTTCTCACTCCAAAATTCTTTTGATGAGGCAAGGGAGTAACTAGCTTCAAGATAACTTTCCTTGCACAATCTCAAATGTAACCTTTGAAACTCTTGAGAAGTAACATCTAAAGCTTTAAGCTTATCCACAATAGCTCTATATCTTATAGCTCTACACTCTTTGGCTTTTTGCTTAAAGTGGGTAAAAACCACCTGCACATCTTTAACCGCTTTTTCCCAGGCCTTACCAGGAGAACTAGTGTTTTTAAAATGGTGGGAAAAAATCCTTTTAGACTCAGCTCTAATGCAGGGGAGCTTGAGAAGGTTAACATCAAGATGAGGCCAACCAGACTTAAAGGAGGGGTTACCAGTTCTAATGTTGACAATAAGGGGTTTATGGTCAGTCATCAGGAGGGAATGATCAATATGAGCACTAACCTCCCAACATTTTTGCAAAATGTTATTGTTGACATAGCATCTGTCTAATCTAGCAGTCGTGTAGGAAGCACCAGACTGTTTATTGGACCAGGTAAAACCAGAATTTTTAGAAGCATCCACAAATTCATGCAGGATACATAGGTTTTTCCAAGCATTTTTTTCAGAACCAAAAATAATATTACCTTTACACTCCCATCTGTCTTTGATACAGGTGACCATGTTAAAATCCCCAATCATGATGGAGGGACCTTGTATTAGACAGATCTCTTCCCAACACAATTTTCTAATCATACATTTATTGGCAGCATAAACAGAAATGATAGAAAGGTTATAGGGGTTACCCAGCCTGAAGCAGCACCATTGATTGGTGCAGCTAGAAGACTTATCAACCAAGAAGGGTGACAGGGATTTGCTGAGGCCAATCACTGCACCACCCTTATTATCCTGATGATTGGTGGAAAACCAGATGAATTTATTAGATAGAATATTGAGCTTGATTTCCAAGGATTTCCCACCAGTTTTAACCTCCTGCAGGCAAATAGCTTCAGGAATTCTATGCAGAGACATAATCCAACTGTTGATCATCTTTGGTCTTACAGGATCTGTAAGCCCCTTCACGTTTATGGAAAGAATGGAAAGGTTAAACATCATAATAATTAAAAGATTCATTTCTTACTATTCTTAGCAGACTTTACTGTAGAAGATCTCACCGAGTCTTTCTTTCTTGGTTTACTTGAAGATGCCAGTTGGGTTGACATGTTTGTGTCCTGCATAAGAGGCATAGCTTCCTCATTAAACATTTCATTTTCCATAGTTTCCAGTTTGTTATGATCCATAGCATCAAGTTCCTGTCTGAAAATCTCAACAGAAAGATTAGGATTCTCTAGATTTTCCAGCAAAGGGGTGGGATCAATCGAAAGCTTCCTTTCCAGGTCTTTTTGGGTATATAAGTCGATTACTTTGTTTTTTTTTCCTACCAAGGACCAACCGTTTACTAGCTTATCTTGATTGTCCTTAGAATCACTAGCATTAACTTTGGTTGATTCTTCAACATTTAAGATGTTCTCTTTGGGACTTGAGTGGTGAAGGTTGTCAGCTGGGCTATCCTCAAAGGGGTTATGCACCTCTTCTAAAAGAACTCCAAACATATTATCATTACTAGTCACTTTTTTTTTTCCTTTATTTAGAGTTTTCCTAGCAGGAGGAGCACTATTCTTGGTCACAAAATTGCCAATATTCTTATTTGGGTCTTCATTCACCGAAATTTTCTGAATCTGCAGTAAAGGACAATCTTTTATGATATGACCTTGCTTGTAGCAGTTATAGCAAGCATTTGGGATGTTTCTGTACAACACCTTTTGGGTGTGAAGTTTTTTCCCATTTGAGTCTTTGATCACAATGAAGGGCCTGATTTCAGAGGCTATGTCCACTTCTATTAACACTTGGGGGTCCCATCTCGGATTGATTATGCTATTTTTACTTTTTTGACCGAGAACCTTGCCAACCATCTTCCCTAAGCTCTCCACCCAAGGATAGAAATCTATGGGTAGTTCAGGGAACTCTACCCAAACAGGGATTTTTGTAGGCTTAGGGCCCTTAGGATCAAACCCTATATACCATTTAAAGAAAGACACTGGGACATTTCTGATTAGCCACTGGCCTTCACTAATGACTTGTAGGGCACTATTAGCATTTTCAAAAAAAAAAAGGAAATAATTATTCGGGCAGTATTGAATGTGTTTAACCATTAGACCTCTGGCTTCCCAGTGATGCTTAATCCAATTTTTCAGAGAATCTTGGGCAGGCCTAGGACCGTGACACAACCCTATGACCACTCTGTCTGTGAGGTGCTCATGCCAGTTGTCTAGTGAAGACTTATCAATGACCAACGCAGCCTCTTCCTCTTCGGAGGGCAAGCTATCACAAATAATTTCATGAGGACTGTCGAAGAGCTTACCTTTTCCCTTATTGGGAGATGGAGCAGGATTGTTGTTACCAGTAAATTGTTGCATGTCGAAGAAGGCTTCATCAAGCTTGGCTCTTGCCTTGGCCAAGTCCGCATAGGTTTTCTTCAGAGAATGAATCTCTGCGCTGCTCTGTTGAAGAGACACAGGGAAGTTACTCGAACCATCAACGAAATCCGCAGAAGAGCTCCCTCCTAAGTCTATCGTCCTGGGCTGTAGCATGCAGTCCTTTTGTCCTTCACCCGGACACGACATCCCATTTCTTAGGGATTCAAACGGTGCCATGCAGAAAGAGAAAACCGGGCACGCGAGCATAGAGGAAGCTCCTCCCCCCCTGGGTGGGGGAGGAGAGGAGAAGACTCCGACGCGCGAACACTCGAAGCTGAGCACCCTCTCAGTCACCTTCGTTAGCCCTTGTAGATCACCCTCACAGACGCCATCTTTAGGAGAGCACCCTAGCAGAGGACAAAGGAAGCTCCTCCCCCTCTGGGTGGGGGAGGAGAGGAGAAGACTCCGACCCGCGAACCCGCGAAGCAGAGCACCCTCCCAGACGCCTTCGTTAACCCTAAGGCACCTGAAGAATGTTGTCACTGAGGAGAGGATGATCGAACCTCAACTACAAAACTTTGCATGGCCTCTTCTACATGAACATCCACAATAGATCTCAACCTCTTATAGAATTACATAGACCATTCCCTTCAAAAAGAGTTTATTAGGAACCAAACACATGAGAGAGGGGAGTGTTGGCACAAAAATCTAGGTTAATGCTAGAGGAAGTAGACACTTAAGGCATAGGAGTATGTGAATCAGGAGTGGCACATGTGGAGATAATTGGTATTGTTTCATATCTTTTAAACATCAGTATTTTTCAAACATTCAAAGAGTGATTTTTATTACTACAAGTGTACATACAAAAACCTCACTTTGTAATCGAATGCTTCATTTTGTGCAAGTAGAGGAGTCTTGGATCTTGAGGAGATTAGGTAGAACCTACATAAAAAGTTTCATACTTTTTGGAGCTCATTAGATACCCCGAATTAGCTTTAGAACCTAGTTTTTAACTATGTCACACATTGTGTCTAAAACCAAAAAAGCTAGTAGAGAAACTATAAAAAGAGCCAGAGATATCATTTGGGGGTTAGATTCTTAGAGTCTTACTCTTTTGTAAAAGAAAGCTTGTATTGTGAATTCTTGAATAGAGGTAATTATTTTTCATTCCTCATATTCTTTGTCTCTTCCTTGCAAGTGTGTGTATGTGTGTGTGCATCTTGATTGCTTCTTGCTTTCAACTTCACTCGCCTCATTTTTTTTTATTGTTAGGAGGTGAAGCTCCTTGAAATGGTACTCATCCTTGTCTAGAATGACATACGTAGAGCCAACACCACAGTTAGCACTTTAGATCTTGTGTAAATGAAATCCAAAGTGATTTTCTTTTTCAAAATAGATAGTTTGGTAATGGTATTCACCTCTTATCTATAGTTTTGGAAAAACCTTAAGTGCTCCAGTATGATATAAACCTTTTGGATATTTCCATGATCTTTCAAAAGCTCATAGTGTATGAGCCTTTGCACCACTTCTTCACCTCAAGGGCGTTTTTTATCCAACTCGCAATTCTCTAACAAAGGACTTAGATTTGTGGGTATAGGTTAAGTCCAAGTAACTCCAAGGTGGTTGTGCCAATTATAGGTGGAGTTGAATAACCCTAGGGCTAAGATAGACTTGGCTTGCTAATTTAGGTTAATTGAGTTTTCATACCTTGGTCTAAGCACTCTTGTGCTGCAATTCAACCTTCAAACCCTCTTTCAATGGCGAATGTGTTGGATAACTTACAAAATTGGTTGGATCATCTTGATCTTGTATATGCCTAAAATTCCTTCAATGGTGATGACATATGTGTCCCTATGATGAGCTTTAAGTCTAGGATCCCTCAAGTCCTATCCCAAGTCAAGATTCACTCAATTCAGATTAGCAGATTTCCCTAGCCAATCTTGCACTTTTGAAGTTGAACAATTACTCTCTAGAGTGTCTAAGGAACAATGTGGATTTTCTTCGGGATATAAGGAATATGTAATAAAGCGATAGGAAGGAGATGATTGAACCATACCCTTGACAGATAAGAGATGGTTGAACTACACCCTAAGAGAGAGGATTAGGAAGTAATCCTCAACCATGGCTTTTGGGGCAAGTGGTTAGCCCATCACATTCCTAACCAAGAGGTTGTGAGTTCAATTCTAACCAAGAGGTTGTGGTTAGCCCATCCAATTCCTAACCAAAAGGTTGTGAGTTCAATTCCTTACAGAATACATTTAGTGATAACACAATCAATCTCTTCAAGCATATCTCCATGTCATTAGCTTAACAATTTCTTTGGATAGCCATAAATTTCCTTGAGTGAAAATGGCTAGATTTCTTGGATTCCTTGTGTCCACTTGATATCTCCACACTTGATGTTATTCTTTTGGACATAAGCCTGAATGGGTAACTTTCTTTAGATAGCTCTTAGATAGGGAAACCATTAGGACTTAGGGTGACCTCCTTGGTTATTATTTTTTCTCTATTGAAGGGATATCCTTGAGTCTTATGTTTATGCTCCCTCATAGAGCGGATTACAACATTGTCTTAGCATTTGTTCTAGAATGAATATACAATTTCCCTACTAGCTATGTAGCTAGGGAAATCACTAATGATTCGGACCTTCATTTTGCTTGGAATTCCCCAATTTAGCTCTTGGGCACTATTGTCTTAGACCTTATGTTTGTACCATCACTTGTTTGAAATTTTTCCTTGAGTTTTATGCTAAGCTTCCAAATGGTGGTTTCCTTGTTTGCTCTAAGTTACGAAAATCATTGGCATCCCTAGTTTTGTTTCTAAAAAGGTCGTTAGGGATTTCTTCGAATTAAGAGTGTGGACTTAGGATTTTGGACCGTTAAATGCTTCTCCAATGTATTAAACTCACCAAAACTTTTCAAATTTAATGAGAGGATTTACTTAAGTCTTTTTGACATCTTTTATCTCTTAAAGGTGATCTTTTGGGTAGTGTGGCACTAGATCTTGTTCTTCACCACTTATACATTTAGGATCATTGCCCCAACTACACTTGGACACTCACTTTGATGTGGGCTTCATTGTTCTAGACTAAAGCAATCAGTTTCCTTTCCTTGAATGTCCTTGTCTATGGAAAATAATTTCATCTTGAACTCAATACCCCATCCCTCTCAGGTCTAATCAAAATGTCTCATCCCATGGAAGGATTTCTGTATGGTATGTCCACGAGGGAAATCCTTTTGTTTTCTTACTTGAACTTGGAATGTGACCTTAGTTGGATTCTTATTCCTTATGGTGCGTCCTATTCACCTCTACCAACAAGACGATGTGACCACACTCCATTAATCGCCTATATCTCACATGTATCCTATTCTCCATTCGGATGCTTCCTTGTTCTTCACTCACTTGCCTCAAGATCCTCCTTTTATCATGAGTATAGATTTCCTTCATGATTTCTATGTGAGATGCCAACTAACCAACAAGTGTAGATCTTACCTTTGCAGCAGTGACTTTGGAATGGTCCATAACAACCATGCACTCACTCTCGAGCTTTGATACACTTGTAGCAAACACTCGTTGCTCACACTCTATCCTCAATTTATCACCTCTCTCTCTCTCTCTCTCTCTCTCTCTCTCTCTCTCTCTTTACGTATATATGCAAGAAAATACAACATGTTCTATACTTTCAATTAATTCAAGCATCTTTGAGGAGACTAGGCCATAGGCAGTTCAAAGAAATAAACAATTACTAATACAAAAAGATATACACAAACTTTGACATATTTACTTCACTTCGATCCTAATCATGTTGCATGCTATCATCTTATTCTACCTATTGTTGAATATTAGAGAAGATAATGTTCAGGAATTGAGAAAATAAGAAACACACTTCAAGAAATAGCTTAATTGATCACTAATACCTCAGCCAAAGCTCTTATTACTATCTGCAAAGCTTCTACAATCCATCAAAGACTTTGAAGAACAACGTAACTCTCAAAAACAACATCGAATGACAATAGAGACTCACAAAATTAGAAGCTTACTAGCTTCAATTGGTGGGGATGAACTTAAATGTCAACCCTCATAGCTTCCCTATTCGAGTTTTATGAAGACAAGTTTTCACCACTCTATGGAGCTCAAAAGGATTTTGTGAGGAAGACAATAACCCACAGATGGAGATAAAGAAACACAATAATCATGCTAACAGTCTCTCATTACGAGGTTCTAGGGTTTAGACATCTCAAGGAAACCATGGAAATTCCATATGAGGAAGGAGATGAAGGTTCCGAGAAATGCACAAAATTCACTCAAAATTCTTCAAAAAGGCATTATAAATATGGAAATCTTTGTTTTTTATACTTAAGGTTTTGACTATGTTCACATTGTTTTGGTTTAAAAATACTTTAAAATGATCCTAGAGCTCCTTTGACATGCACTTTGAGCTATGAAAAATCTTACATAATTCTAGGAGGTTCACGGGCTACTTTGCTTGTACTGGACTTATACTTTGCTTGTACTTCATGGGCTAGAAAGAAAATTAGTAAGCCCCCTTCACTTCTTCGCTTCACTTTTGTGCTTTTACTAACAACGATCATTGATTGTCGATCACAGTTCATTGATCACCGATTGCATGGTTGAGAAGTAAACAATTTCTTTGTTGGAATTATCCAATTATATGATCAATCATTCTTCGATCATGTATACTTTAATTTGATGGTGTGTTTGATAATTGGCTACTCGAAATAATTTGATCGTGTATAGTTTAACTTGATGGTGTGTTTGATGATTGGTTACTTAAGAGGTTGTCAGAAATCCTATCCTATCCATTTTATGCGCTTATTGCCATCGATTATAAATAAATTGGATATTTTTTCGGAGTGACAAATTAAAAAAAAAAATGAAATGTAATATTTTTGGCGAGTATAAATCAGTTGAAACTAATTGAAATTTTGTCTAACCCTTGCTTTGTGAGATACGAAAAATCCCAAAAGTACTATACCCATTCACTTATATAATTATAATTTCAAAATTAAAAAAGTCCCACAAATACTATACTCATTCACTTATATAATTTTAATTTCAAAGTTAAAAAAGTTAAACTTGGGAGGAATAGGCGCTTGGCAACCTCCATTTATTTTTTCTATTTATAAAAATTTAAAAAAACAAAAGAAAATAGGCGCTTATATAATTGTAATTTTAAAGTTAAAAAAATTAAAGTTGGGAGGCACTTGCGGAACCTCCATTTATTTTTTCTATTTATAAAAATTATAAAAAAACAAAAGAAAAAAAAACCTGCAGTCTACTGGTGTCGTACATGTTCACGGTAGTTATAGGCTTCCAGAGAACCTTCTTCGCAGTCACTCGTCGTTCATCTCCATTGCTGTTTGGTCTGCGCAACTCATCCAGCATTCGTTAGCCTCCATTTCTTGTTTGACACATTCGCCTGTTGAGGATGCGGCAGCCTGCAAAGTTGCAGGCCCCAGCTTGGATCGGATGAAGAAAAACACGTTGAATTTAAATTTTGGAAAATCTGGTGCTGGACTTCCATCGAGCGATGATAAAGGATGCCTGATTGCATTCCATCATCTGTACAAGGGTGCTTCTATGGATGTCCAATCAAATATTGTCCAAGTGCGGTTGCCATTCTTTTAAGCCGGCAGCCTCCGGGCTGGTACCTTGAACCGAAATATGATAAGTTTTCTTCTCCATTCTTTTTTCAATTTTAAAGACGTTCGATCTGAGACTTGAATTGAAGGAAATAACTCAACGAGCTATGGCTATGGGGTATTGCACAGATAAGAAGTAAACTAGTTGTTCATAGTTGCTTACAAAAGTGGTTACAGGAATTAACTGGAAAGTACAAGTGAACGTAGAGTTAGTATCCATGGGACTTTTGCTATCTCACAAAGCAATATTTGACTTTCAGTATGGTTTACCTTTGTACAGATGCTGGAATACAAGATTGTTCACTTTAATCAGGCATTCTTTAGTATCCCTCAATGGAAGTTCAGCGCCAGATTTTCTAAACTTTGAATTCAACATCTTTTGCGTGTATTCGATCCAGTTTACGGTCTGCAATTTGCGACCTGCCGCATGGACAAGAAGCGAACGTGTCAAAGAAGATGTGGAGGGTAACGGACGGTGGATGAGTTGCGAAGACCAAAAAGCAATGGCGGTGAAGGGCGAGTTAAGGCGAAGAAGGTTCCCTGGAAGCCGATAACTACCGTGAGCATGTACGACGCAAAGGGAACTCACAGTAGACTGCAGCTTGATTTTTCACTTCATAGGATTGGAGGATCTGAATCATCCACGACCAAAACAGTAAAACTCTATGCTCGCGGTTCAGGCCAGAGAGAGAGAGAGAGAGAGAGAGAGAGAGAGAGAGAGAGAGAGAGAGAGAGACGTGTCTGAGTTGCCCATGGGCCATGCTTCGATCCGTGTTGATGATGATTGATGTTAGTTTATTACTGTATTCGTTGAATTTTCTTCCCTCGAGCAGTCGTACCATTGGTGTCTTTTGAGACAGTGAAACTCCTACCGACCATCTTTTGTCGAGACAGTGAAACTCTACCGACCATCATTTGTCGAGACAGTCAGACTCCTACCGACCATCTTTTGTCGACCATCCCGAATCATTCCCGATTCCCTACCCAACGGATAGAGAAAACAGTCCACCTGATCTTCAACGACGAGCCCGAAGGCAGGAAACAAAGTCGACCTATCGCTTGAAGATTGCAACACATGATGTTAAAAGGCCGAAATCCACAAACCAAAGGTCAGTTTATCCATCCTCTCCAACGCATGGAGAAATGTACAGAGAGTAATCCATGGGGATTGAACCTCTGCCCACCAGTGTCAACCGATCCGAGTGGTGATTGTTTCCACCAGCGTTCAGACTCCAGAGTCTTAAAGCCGATGACTAATTCGACTGAGTACGTAGACTTCATTCATTTTAACTGACTTGAACACGATCCTTAACTAGAGTCTACTACTGCCTTGTTGGGCCTCTCGCCTCTTGAGGCAGGGGCGAGGGTTCAACCCCTGGCAGCAACATGTAGGGACATATAAATCCCAGAAACTGTTGTATGTGGCTGTTGGCCACCGTTTGACCATCCCCGTGGTAATTGTGACCGCTGTTCAACCCAGTCTTGTAAACCCCTGTTCTTGTGGGATAAGGGGGGTCCCATGAGTACTATGCCCATGAGTACTAAATCCCAGAAACTGTTGTATGTGGCTGTTGGCCACCGTTTGACCATCCCCGTGGTAATTGTGACCGCTGTTCAACCCAGTCTTGTAAACCCCTGTTCTTGTGGGATAAGGGGGGTCCCATGAGTACTATGCCCTTCCTTGTACAGTTGCAATTTCAAAGTTAAAGTCCGGGGGAGTAGGCTTCGGCCGAACCTCCATTTACAAAAAAAAAAACTCCCTCTTTTGTAAAGGAAACAAGAGTTTCCTCTTTGCTCTTCCTAGCACTTTGAAGAATGCCTCTCATGAATGTATCAAACATATTTGTAAAGCTCTGAGTGAGGATAGTGGTTATTCATAAGATGCTAGCTGAAAATAAATTCACTAGATGGAAGGACCTGTTGCTCCCTTTGTACTTTGGTGAGAGGTTTTCCATGATATCCTTTTTGTATCTGTGATTGGCTGATGGGCTCTTGCCCACTGCACACTATGTACCTCCATTGATAATTTTAATCTTTCTGTTTATTTCAAAAAAAAACCGTAAGACAAAGCAACAGTTAATTATCTTTTTACTTGGGTTGTAGCCTGTAATTTTTCTCAGATACGGCAAAGTGGCTCACGTGATTGTCCTACCACAGACCAGTGACCTTGGCAGTGAAATTTAGGCCCTGGACCAGTCGTCGTTCCTCCAAGCAAAGCTGAATGTCACGCAACTGCCTTTCCCTTGAATCGTTGATCAAAAGCTTGCGGTACTTTTATCTCCGTCGAAAATGTATGCCAAAGACCATGATGCGAATTCAGTTTATAGCCATTCCAATCCATTGCGCAGGTTGCAGAAGCTTCTGTACAGAGAAACCAGTCCGCAGAAGCTTATGAGGCTCCCATCATCCATGTCTCAAGCTTCCTTTCCGGGACCACGACCAGCCGATTTCAATCATTGTTCGTCCAATGCTTTCTTTGCGCGCCTCATCACTGTTTTGATCTGCTGCTCACCTATCTCTACAGCAACCAGCAATTTTGACGACTCCACCGACAGGTCTTCCCTAACGACCTCAGCTTGCCGGACGCCCGGGTTCACGCCAAATCTAGTTGCAAACAAAGAAGATGCCGACCTGAAGGTTCTCGTTCCTAACATTACGACTCTCCGGCAATTTGTCGATTGTTCCGACCCATCCGGAGTGCGGGGTTTCTGCATCGATGTATTCGAGGCAGCTCTTTCCCTTGTGACACCCTCCGCTTTGCTTTCTCCGAATGTTTCTATTCACTACACCTGCTTCAACTTCTCGTCTCGGCCAGGAGGGGGCATCTTAGACTACGATGACATGGTCGATCGTGTCGCTGCAGGGGTAATCTTCTACCAAAACTTTTCAGTTTCCTGTCCTTCTTATTTTATGCCTTTACCATTAAATGATCACTTAAACACAATAGGAAAATCATTGCGATACAGAATGAATATTAGTTTCTGTGATTATATTGCATGACGCTCATCCGTTCTGGTGCTTTCCATACCTTCGACCTCTGCGATGCTTACGCTCTTGTTTGCATGTTTGCGTTTCTTCATCATCATTATCATCCGGTGAACTGAAGGTCTGATAAAACATTGTAGGCAGGATTTCTCAATTATTTTATATGATTTATATGTTTACGCTCTTGTTTGCATGTCTGCGCTTCTTCATCATCATCATCATCCGGTGAAAATGAAGGTCTGACTTTGTAGGCAGGATTTCTCAATTATTTCTAAAACATGGTCGATCGTGTCGCTACAGGGGTAATCTTCTACAGGGGTAATCTTATTTATACCTTTACTTTTAAATGATCACTTAAACACAATAGGAAAATCATTGCGATACAGAACGAAAAGTAGTTTCTGTGATTATATTGCATTACACTCGTCCGTTGTGGTACTTTCCATACCTTCGACCTCTGCGATGTTTACGCTCTTGTTTGCATGTCTGCGCTTCTTCATCATCATTATCATCCGGTGGAATGAAGGTCTGATAAAACATTGTAGGCAGGATTTTTTGTCTCATGAGGCGATAAAACATTGTAGGCAGGATTTTTTGTCTCATGAGGCGAGTAACACGAAGTTTGTTCGTCGGGGCCAGATAACTTCTGTGCATCCTATTACCCGATAGAGATCTACAAGATGTCGAGGCCGAAAAGTATGAGAAATTAGAAGCATATTGACAGAGCACGCGATGTATCAGACGCACAGATTATCCAGGAATTCAACATTCTATCGACATCAGCACCGCACAGCTAAAATGCATCTATTAGATTCGACAAAATAGTGAGTTTAGAAGAGGGTGAAATGAGAGCCCAGACCTCATTTCGAACTGCTTTTTTGTTCGTGCATGTTACTTCAGCTGATTAGGTACTTTGCCGTTTAAGGTTGGGGCGGGGTTTGGTCCATACGTGAGACAGTCCTCACTTCAAGTGGTGAGATGATAACCAAGCCTTCTTTTAGAAGGATCCTTTTGCTTTTGGGCCACCGAGTTCAAATCAAGTTTTTTGGGTTATCTACTTCAAATCAGATATCTTGTCTAGCTTTAGGGCCCTCTCTCCCCAATGTCTACTTTATCACGCCTTCAAGCTCTATATGTTAGTAGTTGCTAGTTGTTTAACCCCTACTTTATGGGACTGAGAGGGTCTCATTGGTGTTATGCCCACTTTTGATAGTAGTTTTTACTTAAATAAATATTAATCCAAAGATTATATTTCAATGATCGAATTTCTAAAAAAAAAATCTAAACTTTTTAGTTGACTCGTTTAGATCCCTTGGGTGGAGCAAAAGTTCAATCTCATTGCCTCAACTCATTGGACATGTCCTCACTCTTGAGATGAAATGCATTAGTGCCCTTCATAGATGTTTCGCATTAGTCTATGGACATTCTCGTTTGCCATTATCGGTGGTAGCAAGGGCTATGCATGTTGTGACGGTGCTTGTCAATTCAAAGCAATCTTTTCGTGTGGCTTTAAGGTCATTTTTTCTTAGTTCTTATCATTAATCGATCTCTAAACTTTGTTCACTATTAATAGACACTACGTGTTCTACCCCCAATAAGAGATTGTAAGATTAATGTCCCCTTAAAATCATAAGAATGGAAGATTGATGCAAGAATCACAAGGACATTTACAATAGAGGACTTGAAACTATCATATGCAATGAGCTACTAACATAGGTTACATATTACTACCGACGAACCTCCCAATGATAGGAGGGAAAAAATATCCTACCCAAGTCATGAAGACAACCACCTACTAAGCTCCTCGTCTAAATCAACCATTGCCCATGGGGATCTCACTTCATTACTATCGCAAATCGATAGCAAATTTCCTACATTTAGGGGAGCATTCATTGAGGACCCTCATGATCATGTAAGAAGATTCATGGCACTATGCAAAAACAGAGGATTGGAAGGAAGGATGGATGCCTTCCTGGCTCTTCTCCCTACAACTTTGGATGGATTGGCAGAAAAGTGGTTCAATTGGTTTGAGGAGGATCACTTCCTCACATGTGTGGCATTAAAAGAAGAATTATCAGTGGCTTCAAGCCCAAGAAACTCCATTGAGCATCTTGTAAAAAAACACGAAAATCTCGAACTCAAGATGGGTGAGTCATTCCTAAACTAATAACGAGGACGGTAGCACCCGTAGCAAAGCTACCTTAATCCCTAAATGAGTTTTTGGTCAAGAAGTGGATGGAGAAAGCATTGCCCATCATCACAAGGCACAAGATCATGGACCTCTTAACACGCAATGCCTCATTGGATAAGTTTGTGGCCACAAAGATGCACATTGAGCAAGCACGAATCCACTTTGGAGAAACCTCTTCCCTTGTTGGATGATCCAACGATTGATGGTGCATCTCAAGAAGGAACTAGAATATCTTTAGCTACAATAGAAGGGGGTGCCACCACAAAGGATGGCATGGTAATGTGACTCTGCAAAGAGATGGAAGAGTTGAGAGATAAGGAGGTAAGGACAACTCTCTAGTGCACTGTGTGTAATAAACATGGTCATACACACATAGAATGCTGAATAAGGTAACTTGCCAAATTTTTGGAAAAATGGGACATGACGCCAAGGAGTGCTACTACCTCGAATGATTCATGGCACCACAACTCACAACATATTGAAGGCAACGTCCATGAATATTTGGGAGCACTCCATCCTTGAGCACACTCCAAGCACCCCCACTGTTCTTTTCCACCTCCTCTACCCTTGGCATGAAAAGTGGCCCCCTTGACTTAGATGGGGGAGTGTGAAACTGACCTAGGGGACCTATCATGTGCTATCAATGTGGTGAATATGGACACTTCCAAAGTAAGTGCTCTTTAATCTTCCAAAAAATGCACCACCATGTGTAAGTTGTCTGCACCATCATGATCACTATACAAAAGATTTCCCGAAGCAGACAAGGCGAGGCCATCTGAATAACCCTTTTCACATCTCCATATAACGAGTGCCAACCCAATGCATACCTATATCTTTGCCAACCGCTCATGTAGTATAGTTATAAGAATTACCAAAAGGAGTATAAACAAGGGCCCAACGAACCCTAGAGAAGGAGAAAGGATCTATGGCACCGAGGATTCCGGAATAGGTATGATTGAATGGGATGGGTAAGGAATCTACACCAGAGGGTTATGCATATACCACCAATACAAGAAAAGACAGGGATGAGGAACATCACCAAGGCAAAAGTATAGATGTTGATTTCCAAGCATCCTAATAAGAACTCAACAATGATACGATTAAGCCAACAATGTCTCTCCCCAAGACTCTCTTCTTGATGTGCAAGGTATTAAAAATCACCTATCGACAAGCAATTCTCTTGGACAGATTAATCCTACATGTTTGATTTAGGGAAGAAATTCTAAAATTTGTGGACACACGAAGTCCCCCAACCTTGTTAGTGGAAGTTGAGACGCTCACTTTATAGCACAAGCTCCGCTCATGAACTATCATAGAAAGCAGATAACCATCAACATTTTCGGTTACAAGCTCTTGGGAGTCACCACGATGGTGGATCCGGAATCAACCTTATGCTAGATACCACCATGCTACAACTAGGGCTCCAAACCTCCAAGGAAGCATAATTTCACAGTTACTATGGTAGATTAGAGCCAACAAAAACCAATAGGGGTAGTAGAAGTATAGCTCTAGTAGTACAAGGATCCAAATTTACACTTGAATTTGTGGTACTTGGGCTCCCTCTTACACCGAGAAGATTTCCCTTCTCCTCACATGACCCTTGCTTTGTCATGCCAAGGTGATCCATGACTTATGATGTGACTCCAAGTGGAAATAAGAGAATGAGGTACTAAAACACATGCATATGGAGCTAGGACTAGACCATACCATTCCAAGAATGACCAATCAATATCAGTAGAAGGAGAAACAAATTCAAATTTCCCATGGTTAAATGGTAGGGATTAGGAAGACAAAGTATTAGAATGGATGGGACTAGAATCTCCCCCTTGTTACACTATCATTTGCAATATGAAGGGAATGACAGAGGTAGAGCAAGTGCACGATGTGGAAACAATAGTTATGGGTGATCCCATGAAGGACCATAGGCGAGGAAAGAAAACTCCACTTTAGGAAATTATGTAGGCGATGAAGAATGGAAGATGCCACTCAATTAGAACGATCGAGAATGTTTAGATTGACTACTAGTGGGAAGAGATACCCATAGGATGGATACAAGGAAAAAATGAGTACTACATACGTAAGAGAGAACTATATGTACCCTAAAGAAGTCAGTAGTGATGAACCATTGAATGTCATGAAGGAATTCAACCCTAGACAACCTCTTAACAAGGTCACGTTCCTTGACGAGCTCCCCATGCCATTCTCAAAACAAATTATCAAGGATGTAGTTGGCCATGAACTAAACATTTTTATGGGTGGGTATAGTGGATATGGGCAGATATCTATCCACCAAGTAGATAGACCAAAGATAATTTTTGTGACTTCATAGGGTACTTATACCTACAACAAGATGGCATCTAGATATCTACCAAGTAGATAGACCAAAGATAATTTTTGTGACTTCATAGGGTACTTATACCTACAACAAGATGGCATCTAGACTCAATTCTATAGTAAATTTCAATCACATCGTGTCAATTATCCTCGGACACATCCTATTAGGTTCACTCAAAATCTTCATGGATGACTTCGCAAACTTCTTAGGAATTAGTACGGCTAGCTCGTTTGAATGTTTTGATGAATGCCTCGCTCACCTCTCCTACATCTTCATGAAATGCACAAAAACGCACCTCAAATTGAACCTTACTAGATATCATTTCTTGGAAACTCAAGGAACCTTACTAGCACATGTGGTGTTTGCTCAAGGCATGGCACCTGACCCGACAAGGTCAAACCCATTCTCAAGATGCCTTGATCCATCTTGAAAAAGGAATTTTAAGGATTCTTAGGTCATACGAGATACAACAAACACTTTATCACGATGTATACAAACATAACCAAACCATTTTTCACATTCACTAGAAATGATACCACCTTTCAATGGATGATGAAAGAAGAGAAAGATTTTTTAGAATTAAAAATGCAATAAGTAAATTCTCCAAACTTGATGATATTAGAATGGAATACTTTTTTCATTTACAAGTGGATGAAAGCCTCGAAGAAATTAGCGTTGTCCTCCAGATCTAGAAGATGGTGGAAAAATGGATCACTGGATCCACTATGTCTATCGATTACTATGTCAAGCCTAACAAAACTATGGCACTACAGAAACAGAAGCCTTGGACATTCTATTTATCTACAAAAATTTTGATATTAAATGCTAGGGCATCAAATTTGTTGTGATCACTTACCATGAACCCTTGAAATATCTGATAAAAAACCCCAAGTCACCAAAAGGATCTAGTGATGAATCTTGCTTTTCTAGGAATTCAACTTTGAGATTCTCTTGAGCTCAAGGCAACACCATGTCATTGTTGTTCATGTGTCTCACATTGTTACACGGTAGCATTGTACTACCATGCACAGGGGAGAAGAAAGTGATGGAGAGGAAGAGACAGAGTCGTCGCCATCTCTACGATCAGAACATCAAGAAACGGTTCAGCACGCATACCTAGACCTCAAGAAGTAACAAAACTACTTAACAAAAGAAATACAAGGAAACACGTCGGAAGCCATGAGTGGCGACGCAAAATGAAGAGAGCTTTTCATTAGAAAACTGCCATATTTATACAAATGAAGGTGGCCTTTAAGGCTCTTCCCACTCAATCTCTATCTCACCCTCCAAATGAACCTTAGTACTATAAATGAAAATGTGCCCTTAACACTGGCACGCACAGTGGACTTGAACTACCACATCCCTTGATAAGTGATACCCCCCTCAACAAGATGAAAATTACATGGAAACCATTTATAGGTTGGGAACCTTGATACAACATGTCATTCAACCAAAGGAATACACCTAATCTTGAACAGTGTTTCAATCCGCGAGCCTCCACATCACTCATGCCCGAGGACACCGGTTCCATCACACCCACCAAGATCAAATACATCAAGTCAAGCCCCCACATCAAGGCCAAAACAAATCCAAACAAATTCTAAAAATAAGAATCCAACCCATATATATCCTCCATGTCCATTTTCATAATGCTAAAGTGGTAGCACCGTTCTTGGAATTGAATAGTCCAACTCCATGTACATAACCAATGTAAGAGCAATCTGTCAAGCCAAAGTTATATGTGCACACATAATTATGCACTACCCTTATGAATCAATACTTGCAAACCAAAGTGCATGGTTAGACCATGGTATGGAATGCAAGTAAGGCTCATAAAATGTTCAAAACCAAGAGCAATGTAAGAGGCAAAGTGAAGTGCCTAGAACTTAATCCAAGGTTCACAAATACCACTCACATAACCCCTGATCTTGCCCTCCTATATGCACACAAATGGAAATGGCATCAGGTCATAAATTTAAGTAATTCCAAGAAGCTTTTCATGTTTTAATGAGAACGCCCATAACACATTTGATAACAAATAATGCACACTTCATACATATAGATTGCTCGTAAGAACACATGCATCCCATATTCACAAAAGGAAAACATCATGCCCTCGAAAAAAGAAATGAAGTTAAAAGTGTGCGCCCATCCTAAACAAATGTATCTAATTCCATCAATAGGTCGTTATTAGTCTTCATCCAACCAACGAATGTTGCATATGAATCTCCAGCAGATCACCATATAGCAGATATCAATATCGAAATGTGCAAAAGCGCTACGTCTAGATAGATACCATAACCACAAACTAAGAAAACAGATTCAGCAGCATCACCTAAATACATGTGCAAACTAAAAATGGATTGCACGACAAGCTTTGTCCAGCCATGGATAACAAATAGTTGCGCAGTACTCGCAGACAAAAAATAACAACTGAAATACCCAATGCTACCATTTTAGACCATAAACTGCTGAAACATAATACGAATTGTACAACATAAAAAGAACGTCTGCATCCAAGAACCCATCTGCCTCGTGCGATCCCACCACGAGCCAACATATCGTCGGGCACTAGGAATGGAAGCGATAGAGCCTCTGCACAAAATTAAATAAATCACCAATGTGTCGTGGAAAAATGGAGTTGTACAGATGTGCGCTCCTCACTCCTCATCAAGAGGAGTTTTCATCAACATCGAACAAGGCGCGATAAGATGCAGGAGCAGCAGATCCCATCCATAGGCTTGCACACAACATCTCTGATGAGCAATGTCTACAACCAGTGCATGGACACGACAACCAACAGAGCTATAGGTGCGCAACCCATAGGTCGTCAGAGCAGCACAATGCATTAGATGGACCGAAATAAATGTCACCGTAGCACCGTAATAGCACCGGAAGAAAATCATAATAGCACCGGAGTGAATATTGAAGCGATAGCACTTTTACGGGAGGGAAATCATATACACGCAGCTGGTCACCGGACAGCTACCGGACGGGCTCCAAACAGCGCATCTCGCTCTATTTTGGTGCAGCATCGGAATGCGCAGGGCAACCGTGATCAACACCAGTGTGCGAGGAGTGAAGCCAATAGAAGTCCGGTGAGCATTGATCGAATTTCAGTGGTCTTGGACAGCGTCATGCGTGATGGTTGCACTGGCAGAGAGTGGACAGTTGCTCGAATGCCAAAACAGACACCAGTATAAGGCACAACGTCAGAAGATGTGGCGCCATCACAGGCACCACCTACAGCCTTAGAAAAGACGAGGTGACAGTGCACAAGCATCAAACCAGAGATTCTGGGAACGCCATGGAGGATCGCCAGTGTTACACGGTAGCATTGTACTACCATGCACAGGGGAGAAGAAAGTGATGGAGAGGAAGAGACAGAGTCGTCGCCATCTCTACGATCAGAACATCAAGAAACGGTTCAGCACGCATACCTAGACCTCAAGAAGTAACAAAACTACTTAACAAAAGAAATACAAGGAAACACATCAGAAGCCATGAGTGGCGACGCAAAATGAAGAGAGCTTTTCATTAGAAAACTGCCATATTTATACAAATGAAGGTGGCCTTTAAGGCTCTTCCCACTCAATCTCTATCTCACCCTCCAAATGAACCTTAGTACTATAAATGAAAATGCCCTTAACAACATATTATAGGAGCAAGAGGTCATAAATGGAATTACCAATGACTTTCCAAATGCTTCATTCTTCATCATCAAAAGTCCATCATGGCATCATGAGATGTGAAATTTTTCAACTTTTGGGACATCTACTCCAAGTTCCATGCCCCTCAAAAAGAGAAGATTACTATTAGAGTGCAAGTAATACAAATACATTACAAGAAATTTCTATAGGAAAAGCTATAATGGAACTCTCAAGATTTGAAATCGGACACCATTTGGTCACTCATGTGTATGACCATAGATCTTGAGATTAGACTTGTTCATGTGCTCTCCACTTAGGCTAGTGGTTAAGTCTCAAGGTTGTGAAGGGGGAGGTCTTGGGTTCAACCCCCATGGGGAGCATGGGGAGAGCATTTTGCCCAAGGATCTCTAGAGCCTTCTAACTCAAGTTAACATGAGTTAACATTGTATCTTATTCTCTTTTCTTGCATGCATCTCAAACAATTGTTTCTGCGAGTTTTTTTTGGTTTGGCTCTTCCGAAGCTTGTGCAAAGCTTTCTATGAGACAAAAAAAAAGAAATTATCTTCACACAATTGAGATTCGTGAGCATTGAACCTACAAGCTTATCATAGGAATTACTATCCTAGCTACGCTGCCATGCTCGCTTTGTTGAACACTACATTCATGAGTTTTTAAGTATTTTGTTGTCCAAATTGCACCAAGCAAAAAGCAAAGATGTCAAAAGCCCGTAGAGCTGGAGTATCAAACATGAGACATCACGTAGCTAAAGACTCGCATTGGTGATATCCAACACCCTGATTAGCTTGATTAATAAAATATTGATAAAAAATATCCTGACAACTTTTAACTTCAGAGAGCGGTGGGATCCAAACTATGAACCTCTGATCCAGAGGTAAGACCCAAAGTCGTGTCACCTTGTGCTTCAAGTTGACACCTTGGAGCAAGATTCTGCTAATCCTTAGCAATCTTTATTTATCTTTTGTGGGATAAAAAAAAACTTCGACCTCACACTATAGAAAAGTCAAAAGGTCTCGAACTCAGAACATTGGAAGACACAGGTGATCATATGAACCAAGAGCATGAGATGGATGTTGGCTATCCATATATGAGAAAATGGTAGTGTTTCATGATCCAACAAGGTATTTTCTAGTCAATGGGAAGGGACTTAAGATTGGAACTGAAATTCTTGATAGAAGAAACTATTGCTCAATCCACATGAGCTACATATATAGATCTTGCATCTATATTCTCCCAATCCAAAGAGAAGGGTGAGCAAAAGCCATGCATATGGAGATATCAAGGATGGAGAATGGCTCTTCCTGAGGATCAATGGAAGGACCTAGCTTAATCGGGAGATAAGTATCTTCCAAGTTAATGATTAGTTTCAATATTTGTTTTTGCTCTATGCTTTCATATAGGATTCATTTTATCATCATTTAATTATGGTAGAAAACTAGTTGCCTTTATTATGATATTGATGCAAATTAATGAAACTTAAATGAAAGAGCATAAATGTATCGAAATACTCATTAAGCACAAGCATGCATCTATATATCACCGCATGGGAATGAAAGAATATTGGTGCATTTCTCCTTTTAAAAGACTATTTCATGCATGTAAACTTCCTTCTTGCTTGAAAAAGGTATAAGATGCACTCAAGTTTATGCACATGCATGCTTATATCTTTTTGAAAGGTATCAAAGGAAAAAACATGCAAACACATAAATGCACGCACATGCATTTGCATGCAAGAACATGCATTGTCATATGATGAAGCATGATTTTTTGTTAATTTTTTTGCTAAGTAGTTGAACAAATTACTTTCCTAATCATTACCTACTTTTTCTAACTCGAGTTAGACAGTTAGAGAAAATGGCAAACCAATTAGTTGCAAAGCTCTTAGTTTCTATGTGACTCAAGTAGCTAGTTCACTTTTTTCCAAAAGTGATACTTAGATATCACATATTAGGGGTCTTGCTTAGGAAAAGTAAGCTCGCTGAAAGTCAAGCACTCAATTTTCTTGCTCATTTGAGTGGCAAGAAAATAGGGCTATGTGCAAATTTCCATGATGACTCTAAGTCTAGGAAAAACTTAGAGAATCCTAAAGATAATCTTGGATGTAAAAATGTATGCATCCAAGTAGGATGTTTTGGAATGTTTTTATTTGATTCTATCCAAAGGCATGATAGCAATTAAATAAATCAAATAGAACTTAAACTATTTGAACTTTTAAAGTTTAAAAGATGGTTGAGATGTTCCAAATTTTTAAGAACCATAGAGTTTTGAATTTTTCACTTTGATTCCATCCTAAGGAGTGATGAAACTCAAAGAAGTGATTCAACCTTAGCATCAATTCAACTTTATCATTCAATAGATGGATGCTAGGTTCCATGATTGCATCTCTGGTAATGGTATGGGACACCATATTGTATACTCAAACTGATATAGGAAAGATGGTATGGGACATCGACTATGGGATGATAATTATCTTTTAGTCCTAGAATGGATTTTGAAGTTAGATTTGATCTTCAAGGGAATTAAAACTTCCAAAGAGAAGTTTAAATTCAAGGAGGATAATATAATGATCTCAAGTTACTTCAAGATTAAGTAAGTATTAAAGATAAGAAGTAAGAAACTTCCAAGATCTTCTTTTTCAAATAAGACAAACTTGTTCTTATTTGAATTATGAAAGACTTCAGGATAAAGCATTGTTGATTCAGAAATATTTCATAAAGTTTTGAAGAAGTAGGACTTTGATATTGAAAAGATCCTTTCAACTAAGTCCATGCATCATTTATGCCTAGAAATGGACTAGTGATTGGAATCCATCCATTTCATATGATTGTGCTTAGATCGCATATTGAGAAACAGTGAAGTGGCTAGGGATGTTTTTAGATCTACCCTTATTATTCATTCACTACTTTGTACTTTGATCATTTCATCAAATTACAAAGCAAGATGGTGCTTTGAATCATTTGGGCAGGGATCCCACCACAGAGATGAAACATGTTCTTCCAATTTTTAGAACATGAGGCTTGGGGGTTGCCTACGATTACCATATATAGCTTTATTTTCGAGGAAAAAAATCTTTCCTAAGGGAGAAAGAATGTAATAAAGTAAGTCTTTGATCTAAGGTTGGTTCAGATAGATATGAAATCGGACACCGTTTGTTCACTCATGTATATGACCAAAGATCTCGAGATTATATTTAAGCATAAGTTCATGTGCTCTCTTAAACAAGTGATCCACTTAGTCTAGTGGTTAACTCTCAAGGTTGTGAAGGAGGAGGTCTTGGGCTCAACCCCCATGGGGAGCATGGGAAAAGTGTTTTGCCCAAGGAGCTCTAGAGCCTTCTAACTCAAGTTAGACTTAACTCGAGTGGCAAGTACACCAACCACTAGTGGATCCTAGTCGAATGTACTAATGAAGTGGTGGAGATCACTCCAACCACTAGTAGACTCTGGTGGAAGATAGTAAAGGAGTAGAGGAGATTGCACATGCATTTGTGGACTCTAGTTACATTTGTGGTCCTTGTTGAATCAAGCACCTATATATACAGGCATAAGGTTAGGAGGAGAGTCATCTCTCTAGCAAGTGGTGGTCGTAATTGTTATTCTCTTACACCAAAGCCCTCCTAAAGACAACCCAAGACAAAAGGAAACTTACTCAAGACAAAACATTATGGTTGTCTAAAGTGCAAGAAGTATCTTTAGTGTTTCTCTACAATCGAAGACCTCAACAATTCATCTATTACTCTTCTATATCAGGAAGGGATGAAACAACACAAAGGAGGTCAGAGATAAAGAAGGACGGTAAAAAAATTCCTACTCCCCAATAGAACCTATGTTATTGTTTAGGAATAAGAATTGTGTATTTTTTGCATTGGGAAGGAGTGGTGCAAGGAATCTCTGTGAGTAGCATGGAAGGGGTTGGGGCTCCAATGGGTTGGATCTTGCATTGGCTTCGTAGAAGATTCTCTCTATGCATGTCCTACTCTTAGTTGTATACAATTAATCCCCATAATAGACTCTTCCCTTTGTCTTCCATACGTGCACACTCTCTTACTCTTGAGTGTATACACACATACAAACATAGATAGAGATATATGTTCACTTATACTTGGAATTAACAATTCCACTCATCAAATCTTAGAAAACCGGTTCTCTTTTTCTTGTAATGTTGTCTATAGTGTTGTTCAAATACATTTTGAATGGAATATTTTTAACACTTCATATTACTTTTGTATTTCAGGATTTTGATGTTGTTGTCGGGGATGTTACAATAGGATCAAATCGTGCAAGCTCGATTGATTTCACACAAAAATATATGGAGTCTGGAATAGTCATCGTTACAAAAGTTGTACAAGACCAAGCGTCACCATGGCTTTTATTTGCATCTCCATTCTCATGGCGCCTATGGTGCAGTATTGTTGGAACATTCTTTACCATTGGTCTACTACTATGCTATATGGAAAGACAAGAGCATCCTGAGTTTATGGAAGGCAGCATATCACATCGCTTGGGAAGCATTTTATGGTTAGAAACTTTCTTTCTACTTCTTTAAATATGTGATGCATGATATCACTTATTGTACATACATACATATATACAAACAAACATACATACATACATACATACATACATACATACATACATACATACATACATACATACATACATACATACATGCATGCATGCATATATACAGACATACATACATACATCTTGACATACATACATACATACACACATACATATATGCATATACACATATATACATAAATATAGACATACATACATAACTACGTACATTCATACATACATATGTACATACTTAAATATGTAATTACGTACAGACATACATCACAAATGCATACATACATAAACATCCAAACATACATTCATACATACACAAATGCACATACATAAAATCATACATATCTACATAATTGAATACATACATATAGACATACATACAAACATACATATGTACATACATAAGTGCAAACATAAAAATGTACATGTGTACATACAAACATACATTCATACATACACAAATGCACATACATAAAATCATACATATCTACATAATTGAATACATACATACATACAAACATACATATGTACATACATAAGTGCAAACATAAAAATGTACATGTGTACATACATACATACATACATAAACAAATGTGTGCATACGTTCATAAACACATCTACATACATGCATGCATACATACGTGCATATATACATACAAACATACATACATAGATGCATGTACATGCAATGCATTCATGCATAAATATACAGACACACACACATACACACACACGCACACACACACATACATACATACACACACACACACACACATATATATATATATATATATATATATATATATATATATATATATATATATATATATATATATATATATATATATGTGTGTGTGTGTATATACACACATATACATATATGTGTGTGTGCGTTTGTGTTTGCATATGCACACACGTACATACAATCATTCATGCTTCGTAAATTTAGTGAGATTCTCTTGTAACGCAATACTCATCATATCGAGTATATTCAAGTGTCAAGATGATACCTATTTATTTGCGTGAAGGAACGTTCTTAGAAGGTTTTTTTCGTTATTCTTTAACGTCATCTTGTTATAAAGAAATATTGATTGTTCAGGTAGCCAGTGGTTGGTGGTTCGAACGTTTGTGAGCGTATATCTATTTTATGGTATATTTGATTTGTGGATTTGATCCTTTATTTTTAATGGCAGGTTTATGATGGGAACATTGATACTTTTTGAAAGTAAGTGTCCCTTTGTGTAATGGTCAGATGTTTGGAGATGTTTACCTATGTTTTTTATGGTTTCTGTTTTTCATGTAGGGAAGGACTTGAAAAATGGCGCCTCACGTCTGTTGGTTATGTCCTGGATCTTTTTCGCTGTTCTAGTGGGATCAAGCTACACTGCAAGCTTAAGTGCAATTTTGACAGCTAATAATTTATCTTCAAGTAATGTTGATATTTTATCACTTAAGGATACAGGAAGAAAAATAGGTATTCGAAGGGGATCAATAGTAAAGGGCTTCATAGAAGAGAGGTTCAGTGTTCCTTCAACGCAACTTCTGGAAATGAGGACAAATGCAGACTTTATGAATAATCTTACAAGAGGTGATGTCATTGCTATTGTTGATGAGATTCCGTATGCAACCATTCTCCTTTCTCTCCTCTCTTCCTCCACATGCGACTTCGGAATTTTGACGCCTTCCTTAACAGACCAAGGATTCGGATTTGTAAGAAATGATTTCTTTATATCCTTTTTCTTATCACATAAGAATGCCTGTGAGTGGACTCACATGGATTAACAGTATTGGTTTATCTAAACAGGACTAATTTTAATCTTTATTTATTTTAACAGTATTAATTTTAATCTTCATTTATTTTGACAGCATTCATTTTAATCTTCATAGAATCGTGAATGATGCATCTTTGAATGTTTTTTGAATCCTTTATTGACATTCATACACTGATATTCTCAAGTTTTTCATGTTCATACGCGAGTCCAATATCCACTGATTACAGAAAAAATGCATGGCCACCACATTCAAAACAGTTTTAATGATCATAAATGAAGATATCTAACTAAGAATTTTAATATATACTTGCATGAAACCATTCACTTGGAAATAAACTTATATTTCATTATTAATCTTTATATATTCTATGCAGGGATTTAACAAGAATAGGGGGATTGCAAGGACCTTCTCAGTCGCATTGATGAACCTAACAGAGAATGGTTGTCTACAAAATATCCAAGAAAATTATGGATTGGATGGTAGTATTCCTTGCTCCCAAGATAATAGCTCTATTTCAAAGGTGGGTTTGAAAAACTCTCTTTCTGTATTCCTTCCTATGCTAGGATTCCTTATCCTATGCATTTCTGCCCACTACATTAAAGTTTATATACGTGAAAAACCTGTAATTACGCCCATTAGACTCATAAATGATGATGCCGCCGTTTATATCAAAGCATCATTCAATATGCGCAAGAGGTATAGTCAAAGATACGAAAAGTATATTAGTAAAAGAGTGTATGCATAACTACATGTACGTTGTATGTAGTCAGTTTCACTGTATTGTATTTATTACAGCTTCTAAAATTATGATTTTCATACACTATCCATAATCCTACAGAAGTTCAATTTTGCTCACAACTTCATATGTTTCTTGTATAAAGTCTCTTCCGTTTTTGGTAACCAATGAAGAAAATTTATGTTTAACTTTTCTTCCATGTGCGTGTCTGTATGAATTAGTCAGACAAACAATATTAATGTTATGAACAAAAGGGAAACATTCTAGAACTAGTCATCTTTAAATGAGTAGATTTAACAATATGCCTTTAGTTATCTCAATACATAGCATATGCATGATAATCAAATATTTGAGGACTTTGGGTACTTGTAAGTCAGAAAAATGTAGCCTTAAATCTTGTGAGTTCATCGTTTGACTAAGGCTCCAAATGATCATGGAATACAAGAAATGATTTAGATGACTAGGATTATCATGCTTAAATATCGTGTTCAAAAACAGAAGTGTGTATGAGAGAGAGAGAGAGAGAGATTGAGAGATTTTATTTATGCATCTGTGCACGTATGTTTGCTTATAAATCGAAGTGTTTAATATAAAAATTATATATATATATATATATATATATATATATATATATATATATATATATATATATATATATATATATATATATATATATATATATATATATATATATATATATATATATATATATATATATATATCGAAGTGTTTAATATAAAATGTTTAATATAAAAATCGAAGTGTTTAATATAATATGATTTTTACGCATATTATGGAAACGAGTTGGATGTGAGGGAGAAAATTTGTACTTCTGAAGATTCTCGAAGTAATGGTTGATTTAATATGTAACCAGAAATGTTTTGAAGCTATTTTGGCTCCAACTGATGTACAAAAGAGCATTTACTCAAATATAGGACGCAAGTGAGATGAGAAGAGGACAATTATAATCGGAATTAAAAATTAACAATGATGGTACATTGAGTTGAGTTTGGCTATAACCAGCATAGTGGACTACGATCAATACGTGGTTTATTACATAGGATTTATCGATGATAAGCATGTCAAAAAAATTAATCAAATATATGAATGACAAAATGAAACGAAAAAAAAATGACATATTGAGGTTGTGGTGAAAATTAAACTCAAATTTGCAATCCAAAACTATATTTTCATGAAGGTGGGGCTAAGTTAAATTATGCCAGTTTCATCTTGTATTTTGTACCACTTTATAGTGAGCTAAGTACACCTTAGTTATCTTTGATCCATAACAGGAAACACATACCTAAAATATAGTGAGCTAAGTACACCTTAGTGAGCTATGTACAACTTAGTTATCTTTTACAGTGAGCTAAGTACACCTTAATTATCTTTGAGCTAACTACACATGATGCCAATGAATGATTTACTGGTTTCAAGCGATATAGATCACACTTAAATTGTCAATCCAAGCACATAACCCAATCAAGAGTATGAAGGCATGTCCCATGAAGCTACAAAGCTCAAAAGAACATCAAGAGATGAAGAATCACTACATACATGCACAATAGAGTGAGCGATAAGCACAAAAATCATACAAACAAGCTCCTATTGGGTAAATATCGGCATGTGACACCTCAAAAATAGCACAAAAATAAATATATGATAGAAAATAGCACAAAAAGAGATGCACAAAACTATCAAGATCTCCTTTTCAAAAATGGTGGAAGCTTTTTTTAAATTAAAGGTTTTTATCTTGTATACTTAAAAGATTGACCCTATCTACACTAAAATGTCCTAGAAAATACTAAAATAGTTATCTATACTCATTTTATGTCTGATTTAAGCTCCACAAAATCTCATAAAATTTTAATAAGGTTAAAAAAAATCATTAGAGAAAAGGACTCTTTAGTCTTAACAAAAGTGGAGCTAAATACAAAAAAAGGGTTTCCAAATATGGTAAATAATGTCACATTCCTCAAAAATAGGCATATTTGACATGAGCCTTTAGACCCTAGTCCTTCTTTTTAGATACCCCTTATTATTTGGCTTGGATCCCAAGAGATCTTCTTACATTCCATAGCATTTAATCTGTTATAATCATTGCTTTATTTCAGTATTATGTCCAGAATGATCAAGATACTAGCAAAAATTCTATGTGGTGCCACCTGTTGTTTTCACTTCATTTGCTTGTCCAACATCTTCCCCCTCTCTAGACTCTCTTGGAATCAAAAAGCATGTGAATAGTGTTGTTATCATAGTTGTTGCACAACCTTGGCTGCTTTTTTGTCACTCTATCTATGTTTCTAGGCTAAACAAACCATGATTTAGTTTCATTTTTCTACCCCTCATTAGGAAAAAAGGTGAACCCTGCATGGGCCTTTTAGCTTAAGGAGTGATTAGTGATGGACCAATTAGAAGAGGGTGGTGGCCACAGTCTATACCCTATAAAATACTAGGCTGAAGGGGGAAGAGGGGACAAGATTCCTCTATTTTCAGGGTTGTCTTCTAAAGAGAGAAAAAACCTCGTAGTCATGTTGAGCCCAAAAATTCAAAATTTTTTAAAAGTTGTAAAACTCATCATAATACCATTAAATGACCTCCATATCACTTTTCAGGGTCAAAAGTGCTATTTTTGACTTCTAATTCAAAATCCGTGCATTTTTTTGAGCTAAAAAAGTGACTTTTTTCAAAATAACTCAAAAAACTCTACTTTCCCTCTTCAAACTCTCATTTTTCATACCCAAAACCCAAAAAGTCATATTTTTCACCTCTATTCCCTCCATACCATACAACAGAAGCATTGTTTCTCCTCCTACCATTCTCCCAACTTCTGCAGCAATGGCAACAACTCTTACTCCCATGGAAACCTATAGAGCTCTTAGGAGACCAAAAGACGAAGTTCACACAATGACGTGCCACAACATCAAAAAAATGGAAGGAAGTTGGTTACCACAAGAGTTTTGCAAAGGTGCATGGGTGTACATGCAGCCATCTGGACTTGGTCCTCATCGTGTTCGAGATCGTGGAAATTTGGATCTTCATTGGAAAGGTAAGCTCTTAGGCTTCAAGCAGCAAAAACATGCTGGGATGGTTGCTATTACACAACATGTCTTCACAGTTTCAACCATGAAGTTAGAAAACTCCAATAGAATTAGATATCCAATCCATTGTGAGTATTTCTATTTTTTCAATGCTTCGTGGTGTTAAATGTCTTAATTACTCATCTCATATGTTTTTCTTTGCTACAGTCATATTTCCTTCTAGTTTAGTGGAAGAGCAACCACTTCATAGTCTTACAGGAACTTTCAAAGCATTACATGCAGACATTGGGGCATTAGTGTTTCCAGATGTACCTCCTGCTAAACTTATTCGTGAAACAATCTTCTTTTACACTCACAAGTACAGTTTTCCTTCCACAGATGGTGAATATGGAAGGTTGGAGATTATCAAAGTTGATTCTCTTCTTAGTTTAGAGTGGCCAAAACCTGATTTTTGGTCCATATCATCTTTCAAGCGTAAGATGGTTATGGACATACATAACTCTTTGAAATTCATGCAAGTGTCTAGATCAATAGGTCTTCATTGGAATCTACCAATCCATTGCTTTGTTTTCATACGTCAAGGCATTCCTTTTGTAGAAACTCCTACAATGCTCCTATGTAAAGATATTACATACAAAGTAGTAGAAGGTTTGTTAGGGGAAAACTAGGGTTATGTAGAAGGATTGTCAAAAGGGGATAGATATCGTTGTAGAATTGGTGACACAGGTATAGGGTTTCGCTATTTAAAACATTGCACCTCTTTGTACATTAGATTTTATTATGATCGTTGGATGTGTAAACTAGGAGAGTGGATACCTTTGCAAAGCTCGGAGGGATCTTTAGCTTCATTTGAAATTAATGTGAACTTACCAAACAATGATATGGAGGTGGTTTTAGTTAATCAACACTGGAACTTGGCCAACTTGAGAGAGCACTTACTTATCATGGGATATGATGATCTTCATGATTTCAAATTTCGAATACGAGGGAACAAGGTAAGAGTTGTATTCCATATATATATATATATATATATATATATATATATATATATATATATATATATATATATATATATATATATATATATATATATATATATATATATATATATGTGTGTGTGTGTGTGTGTGTGTATATGTATGTATATGTATATGTATATGTATATGTATATGTATATGTATATGTATATGTTCTATCACTATTGTTCATGATTTCAAAATGTTTTACTCTTTTATGAATTGTCCATAGATTGGAAAGAGATTGGAAGACAAATTCAAGGTTCTTGCAGATTGGAGCATGGATGGAACTAAAATTTCATTGTCATAGCTCTTTTTTGTAAAGATAGTGTGAAACCTGTAAACAAACCTATTTTTGCAATGAAAATATTTTCACATTTGCTTCAAGGATATTTTGGCCACATTCTACTTGTATCTGTACATTCTCAAGGTTTTTCTTCAAAGAGCATTCTTATTGTTTATTTTCTTTGATGTGATCTCAAATGTCAAAGTTTTCCTTTCCAAGACTCTTATGTTTCAATTTAAGGAAAAGTCACTTCTATGAGAAAGTGGGACCCATCACTTAAAAATTCTAGAAAATTTATAAATAGGAGTCCTCTCTCCTCATTTCTCACTTTTGCAACTACATTGATTGATAGAGCAGTCCGCATTTGCAAGCTATGGCTTCCACCTCTGTACCTACTAAGAGTGCACGCCACAAGTTTCTAGAATTTTTGGAGAATTCAGATTATAAAGGTCAACATGACCTATATGATCTTCTCTCCAAGGTTCCTGACCTCCGTGGAACCGTGCAAATGAATGTCGATGCTTTGGAGGAGCTACTTCAATATATGCAAGTTCATATATTGTGTTTCTCCATCAAAATACCACCATATGATGGAACCTGGGTTCCATGTGACCTTCTCACCTACATTCACAAAGTTGATGAGGCATTTGCAAAATGATTGAAACGGTTCCAGGTAATTGCAGAGGAAGCAGGGCACCTTCTTGATGAAATTGTGCCACTTATAAATTCAATAGGAAATGCAATATGGGTGCAAAATATGTATCATTCATTGCTACCACAATTTTCTTTGTGAATGAGGAACCAGAACCAATTCCTCATGAGATCCCTCATCTTCTTATAGGTGGTTTTGTCGATGATAAAAAGGAACCACCTCAAGAACCCTTGAATCTCCTATTAGAGAGAGAAGCTATTGAGAAAAACTTATCCTCTTGGTGTGGATGATAAGTTGAAAGAAGTGTCGAAGCCATCCACCTCTTCGGAGCCAGAAGCGACTATTCCAGAGGTGGAGATTGAAACTTTTTCAGTGGTTCTTGTCGAGGGACAAGAATATTTGTTTTTACATGATGTAGAGAAGGCATTCGGGCTACGGCTCAATGAATGCCTAAGTTTGTTTTGTACTTTGTCAGAGTGTCCTTTGGATGGTACCTCTGACTTGTTGGAGAAAAAGTGTTTGCCATTTGGTGACTCAGTGGCCGACACAATAAAATTGGTTTGCAATGACATACTTACAAGTGAACATCAACATATCACAGAAGAACAATCTAGTAATGCACAAGAAAGGATATTGGAATCAGAAGTTCCTGCCTCCCCAGTAATCGGGCAGAGTGGGATGTCCCACTCCAGCATTAATTTACATCTTCAAGAGAGAGGAGAAAAAAAAGATAGAGTTCAAGATGTAAGTATCTTCAATTCATGTCATTCATTCTTACAACCACATGCAGCTACTAATCATAAACCAAATAAAGCCCTGCCATAGAAACGCGGGAGAAGGCCCTGCAAAACGTTTGCAGGGCCTTCTCCCGCATTTCTGTGGCAGGGCTTTATTTGGTGTCCCAATGCCCTAGATGACCTAACATGAGAGTAAAACTACACTAAATGGATGTTTTCAAGAATGTACATTCTCTAAGTTTCAAAATGGTGTGCTCATATGTTTCAAAGATATGTTTTTCATGTATGTATTTGGAAATTCATAGTGTAAGGTATAGGGAGGTCAAAAGTTGTCCATCTTCACTCCTCATGAACTAGTTTTACTCTTCATGACCCTTGATGTGAAAATATGGCATTTTAACAAAGAAATAAGCCCTGCCACAGAAACACGGGAGAAGGCAAATGTTGTGATAATCTCTCATATATCAGTGGTTGTTTTCTTATCTTGTCATTTTGGTCATTGTATATTGATTTAATGGTAAAACCAAGCCCTACCACAGAAACGCGGGAGAAGGCCCTACAAAACATTTGCAGGGCCTTCTCTCGCGTTTCTGTGGTAGGGCTTGGTTTTACCATTAAATCAATATACAATGACCAAAATGACAAGATAAGAAAACAACCACTGATATATGAGAGATTATCACAAGAAAACACATGGAAATGTATAATGACTGCTCATGTTTCATTCTTATAAAGAGAATGGAGGAGAAGTGCTCATGTTTCATTGAAAATGGCAATATTTACAAAAAATCTCTTGTCTGAAGAGATCAATTACAAAACTTAGCTACGATCACCCCTAATTCTCCTAGCTAACTGTATGTTCTTCGGTTGTATAGTGACTTGCTTAGCATGGATGGCACACAGGTTGGAATCCTCGAGCATTGATATCACATATGCTTCAGCTGCCTCTTATAAAGCTTCTAAAGCTAGAGCTTGGATCGTTAACCCTGCACAATACCTTTGTAACTCTTCTTTAACCACCATTACAAAGGGTCTTTTAGGTATTAGAAGCTCAGCTATCTTTTGATAGTGCCTTATCTCTGCAAATGCCTTCGTATATCTTCTTCTTCGTTGTGGTGCTCTAGCTTGTGGTGGTGGTGGTCTTCGTTGGACATTTCTTGTGGTCTTGGTTATATGTCCTTGAAAATGCAGTACGATAACACCAATTAAACATCTCTTCCATATAGTTTGATTGCATTGCACCACCACCATGTCGTGTGTTCTTGAAGTAAACACCTCTAGCCTTGTAATGTGACTTCTCCATTCCTTGTGTACTAAAAATCTCCAACGAACCATATCGATGCATAAAAAATGCACCATGTGCAAATAAAGTATGCTGAAATGATATAAGTACATATAACACACTCTTATCAATAAGAAAATTGAAAAAATAAGAAAACTTACAATGTAATGTGTAATATTGTTCTCTCCCCAATATAGGATGAAACACTTTGCAAACTCCATTAATGTATCTTGAAACAACTGGCGGTCATTTTTGTTGGAGCTATTAAGACTCATTAAGCCTACCAACTTATCTAAGCATGACCAAACCTTCTTTCGCCTATTACTAAGGTCAATTTGAGAATCATTATCAGTGGTGATCATGCACAAGTCTTTCCATAGCTCCCCACATTCATTTTTCTTAGGGCTCATACCTCTTCTGTAAAATTTTCTTGCCTTCTTCCCTGTCAATTGACACTTGTTGCAAACTATTTTGCAATTCACCAAGTTTTTTGACAACTAGACTTACATTACCACCATGACAAGCAATCGAATTAAGAAACTCTTCCAATTTTTTGATGGCTTGTACAGATTTATCAATTGGCTTCATGGAAAATGCATATTCTATGTGGAGCTTCAATAATCTATCAAATATTCTCACGAAAGCATGCAATGTGCAAAAGTGAACATTAACTAATGGAAATGGAATAATGGGATTCCAATCTTTATCTAATGTGTCACGGTTAGGTATTTCTAACATTGGATACCTTAACAAAGGCCTATCCCATTCTGTGGAAGTAGGTGCATCTATGTATTCAGCTAAGCTAGATAGTATTTTTTGTTGTCCCTTTGTTACTTTATAGCCTCATGTGCAAAATGGACATGGATAACGAGTAGATGCACCTTGCTTGCAACCTAACATGCATTTGATAGTTTTTAAATCCCCACCCAAGTGCTAATCTATCACAAAATCACCAAAGTTTTCTATGTGGTGCTTTGCACCATGAATTTGAGAAACTATTACCTTAGTGATCCATGGGGTCCTACTAAAAATCCATGAAAGAACATCATTGGATTCTTTAGGTACTTCAACAGCACCTAACCACCATATTTCTTTCTCGGATTGAACACTATATGTAGAGTTAGAGCTAGAGTTACTACTTTCATCAGATATGGCATTTGTCATAGCTTCATTCATGAGTGTCAAACTCAATCTCTCCATTTGTCGTCCCTTTATGATCTGGCATTCATCTAGCTTCAATATAAACTTTAATTCGGTATTACAATCTGCATAAATTACCAAAATTTTTATAACATCAAAATACAATGTATATCAAGGTAACAATAGTGGACATACCTTGTATAGTAGATTCGTAAAATCGAACCATTGCCTGTTGAAGCCTCTCCAAATCCACGAATATGTTTTTGTACTTTGTGTAAGGAAATCCATTTCTAGCTGCACTTTTCAACTCTTTTTTGGATGTAATAAATGATAAATAGACATAGGCATAATATCCTCTATATATAAGTAGTTTCCAAGAATACTAGCTATATCTTCATTGGACATTGACTTCTTAAGCGATACCTTGAAGGAGATGGAACCATACTCTGCAAAATAACTTCTCTTTGTAATGAATGCTTCAAAGGGTTGTACAATGCACTGTATCCTTTAGTACTAATTCCTGCTTCATCATATACCATCTGCACGTCTCTAGGAGTGATAACATCTTGTAACTTTTTTGTGAAATCTTTAATCACTTGCTTCTTGATAAGGTTTCCTATTTGTGACTCCAAAATACTAACCACTTGCTTGTTGGTCAAACAAGAATTTAATAACTTGAATTGATCCTCTATTGTTGATGAAGCACTAACATCTTCGACGAATGACCTACATAACCCTAAACCTCCTAAAGAGGGAAAAAAGTGCCCCGACGGTCCTAATGTGTTCACACACATCACTACCTTAATATATCAACAAGACTTATATATATATATATATATATATATATATATATATATATATATATATATATATATATATATATATATATATATATATATATATATATATATATATATATATATATATATATATATATATATATATAAGTCTTGTTGATATATTAAGGTAGTGATGTGTGTGAACACATTAGGACCGTCGGGGCACTTTTTTCCCTCTTTAGGAGGTTTTTTTCCCCCGGCTTGTATATACGCCTATTGCCCTAATGGGCTATTTTATCTTTGTACATTCTCTAGTAATAAATTTAGTATTGTGTGTTTGTGCTCCAAGCTTCTTCTTCTTCCTTGTGTTGTTCGCATGCTTCCGCAAACATCTATCTCCAACAGTTGGTATCAGAGTAGGTCGTTGCTTCATCTAGGGTGCCGTCGACACTCCACTCTTTGCAGTCTCAGAATCGTACGAATTTTGTTGAGCATACTCAAGGTGTTTCCAAGATCAAAACAGCTTTGCTGTGTGGTGCCGAAATCGCGATCTGAGCTCGTTTCGGCCTCCGAACGCACTATCATAGTGCTTGTGCAGGCTATTTGGTCTTTTTGTGCCAAAGGTATATACCTATTTCTGTTCGCTAGTATAAGCGTCTCAAAGTCTGCCACAGGTTTAGCAGAACTCGTCTAGGCAGTTCCGTTCAACTTTTTGAGATACAGTCAATTTTTTGCATCAAGGTATTTTAGTCACCGGCCATGGCTGAAAGCAGTGATGTATTCCGTGTGTTGGCTGCTGAGGATAAGTTGGATGGTACCAACTACCCATTGTGGGCTTATATGATGCGACATGTATTGGTTGCAAAAGGATTGTGGAACATTGTGCAGGGTGTTGAAAGACGTCCTGTTACACCTCTAACAACAGGTACTGCGAATATAGGTGTTGGAGCTGATGAAGATGGTGTCGAAGATGATATTGTGCAGATTCCTGTTCGTGCTGCTGTTTTTGCTGCACCTACTGCAGAGCAGATTTGTTGGGATGGCAGAGATGCCCAAGCACATGCATTGATAGCTTTGTCTGTCAAACGTGCCATTATTCCTCATATTCGCTCTTGCAAAATAGCTAAGGATGCTTGGGATACACGTACCACATTGTACCAAGCTAGGAATGAGGCTCGTGTTGCTTACCTCCGAAAACAGTTGGAGAGTGAGCACATGAATGAAGGTGATTCTATGGACAGTTTCCTAACAAAGATCAAAGATTTGAAGGAATAGTTGATTTCTGCTGATGAGGTGATACCAGATAGCTCACTTGTGCAGACCGTTGTGAATGGTCTTTCTGATTCATATCAGAGTTTTGCTTCTACTCTTCGGTTGATGATGAAAGGCAATCCAAATGCCTTGTCATTTGAGGAGTTAGTCTATGTTCTGTTGCAGGAAGATCAGTCCAGGCAAAACAGGTCCATTATGCGAGTTGCACATCAAGCTTTCCTGGCTAGTCAGAAGGGCAAAGGAAAATGGAGCTCTTCAACTAGTAAGCAGAAATCTGCTAATTCTGCATATTTGAAGAAGGAAGATAAAGATGAGAAGAAATCAGAAAAGCAGAAATTGTTTTGTAAGTACTGTAAAGGGAATGATCATATCATAAAGAACTGTCCAAAACTGGCTGCTAAAGAGGCAAAGAAGAAAGAGGCTGGAATGGTTGTTGTAGAGGCCTCTACACTAAAAATAGAGTCTGCAAATCTTGTGCAGGAAGAAGAATGGGCGTTTACTATTGTCTGCAGTTTTGACCCATCTTCTCATGATCAATGCATGTCTGCAGTAGACTCAGATGTTTGGTACTTTGATAGTGGGGTGACCAAACATATTACCTCGTAGCATAGTTTCTTCTCTTCACTCGAGCCTGCCCCTAGAGGGAATACTGTTACATGCGCCAACAACTCCTCTTATCCTGTTATGGGAGTTGGTAAGATCATTTTGACTACTGCTGATGGTAAATCTTTCACTTTGTCAGATGCTTTATTTGTGCCAGGGATCAAGAAGAATCTGTTATTAGTTTCTGCATTAGCCAAGATTGGCTTGGTTGTGAAATTTGTTGATGATAGATGTACAGTTCATGATCTGTCAAATGGCGATGTTATTATTGCTTCTGGCATTTATGTCGTGGGTTGTATAAGCTCATAGACTATGAAAGATATGTTAATGATTCGGCATGTGCAGTTCATGATTCTCAAGCCATGTCAGATGCAAAGCTTTGGCATGCATGCTTTGGTCATCCGAATTTCGCTAGTTTGCTACGCCTGCAGAAATCTGATATGGTGTCTTCTTTGCCCAAGCTTGAGGCACCCAAAAAACATGTATGTGAAGGCTGTATTTTGGGCAAAATGCAGCGTTCCTCCTTTCCAAAAGATGGTTCAGTTTGGGCTATGCAGAAATTGCAGCTTGTACATAGTGATGTCTGTGGTCCTATGCAGACACCCTCTTTTGGAAATTACCTTTACTTCATGACTTTCATTGATGATTTTTCCAGGCATGCATGGGTATATCCACTCAAAGTAAAGTCCAAAGTGTTCATGTGCTTTAAACAGTTTTTGGTTTTGGCTGAAAATCTGTCAGCATGTAAAATGGGCACCCTCCGTTCTGATCGAGGGGGGGAATATATGTCTTCTGATTTTAATGAATTTCTGGCTGAACGTGGGATAAAACACCAGTGTACAGTGTCGTATACACCTTAACATAATGGAGTTGCTGAACGAAAGAACAGGTCACTCATGGAGATGGCGAGGTGCATGGTCAAGAGTCATGCTTTAGCACATAGTTTTTGTCTTGAGGCTTTCATGTGTGCAGCACATGTACCGAACAGGTGTCCCACTAAAGCGTTGCAGTCTATCACTCCATATGAGGCTTGGCATGACCACAAGCCATTTGTTGCTCATCTCTGTCAAACAAAATATATTGACACATTATTGCAGTGTTTTGGTCTTGAATTGCCACTCCTATGGAGACAGGTTTACAATTGAGTCTTCATGATGCTGGAGATGCATTTGATGTTGTTCTCTATCAACAGGCTGTTGGATGCTTGATTTACTTATGCATTACTCGGCCAGATATTCAGTTTGCTGTCTCACAAATGAGCAGGTTTATGCATTGCCCAGGAGTCACGCATTGGAAGGCGGTTAAGCGCATCTTTCGCTATTTGAGTGGTACTCGACTACTTGGGTTGTTTTATCCCAAGGGGGGATCACTACCGCCAGATTTGCATGCTTTTTCTGACTCAGATTGGGCTGGTTGCTATGACACTCGTGTGTCCACCAGTGGTTTTTGCTTCATGCTTGGTAGCTCATGTATATCTTGGTTGAGCAAGAAGCAGCCTACTATCGCCACTTCCAATTGTGAGGTTGAGTATAGGGCAGCTTTCACAGCGATTGTTGAGTGTGTGTGGCTCAGACGCCTTATGGATGATTTGGGTGTTGGCCAGTCTTCTGCCACCACCATCTTCACTGACAGTCAGAGCGCATTGGCAGTTGCGAGGAACCCTGTGTTCCATGCTCGCACTAAGCACATTGAGGTGCATTATCACTATGTCAGGAAGAGGTTCTCTGCTGGGGAGATCAGATTGGCATATGTGCCCACACAGGAGAACATAGCAGACCTTTTCACGAAGGCTCTGTCGAGGGAGAAGTTTGAAGCTTTCCGCAAAGCTTTGGGCTTACTTCCTTTTGTAGAGTGATTTCCACATAGCTTGGCACTTCCTTATACATGAGTGTCAGCTTCTTGTTCACCACATCACTCCCAGGGTGGATTTGTTGATATATTTAGGTAGTGATGTGTGTGAACACATTAGGACCGTCTGGGTACTTTTTTCCCTCTTTAGGAGGTTTTTTTCCCCCGGCTTGTATATACGCCTATTGCCCTAATGGGCTATTTTATCTTTGTACATTCTCTAGTAATACATTCAGTATTGTGTGTTTGTGCTCCAAGCTTCTTCTTCTTCCTTGTGTTGTTCGCGTGCTTCCGCAGACATCTATCTCCAACAAGTCTTCCAAAAAGAGAAACAAATACGAGCCAAACCTTATCGCAAAGACTCGTCGTTTGCGTGCTCCACCAGCAATTGAAAGAGAGTCAAAGGATGTTAATGATCGTCTCCTACCTCACATCCCAAGTAGAGTCTCTCTCAAGTCTTGGACAGTGTTTTTTGATTTCTCAATTGTTCTCTCCTTTTCTTCCATATGCTTTTCAAGCTCTGCAAGCTTTTCTTGTAAAGATATGATTGTGCTTTCTAAAGTGACCAACTTTGTATGATTTAGTTGATATTGTTGAATCCAATACTTAGTAATGACAGTTGAATGTGTAGATAATCATTGACAATAACCTAAGAGCCCAGCTTTACCGGCACCGATGAACTGAAGTAAAGTTGAGAGGTTATGGAATGTTGGATGGTAAGAAGACATTGGATCAGGAGGCTATAATGAACCATGAGTCCAAAGATCAATATTCTTTTCTCCAACTTCTCGACGCTCATTTTGAGAGTTCACATAATTGTTGCACTATGTATTTGGAGCAAACACTCTGGGCACACGAACATGGATACTTGTTGATGCTGGGGCATGAGGACGTCCTAATGTGAGGTTTGTAATAGGTGTTAACACCATCTTTTCCAACAATTGGACAATACTGAGAAAGAGACCAGAAATTTGTTTGGAAGAGATGCTAGAGCATGATTTTCTCAGGAAAATTTTGTTTTCTTGGATGTGGATGGGTCACAGTGTGTTTTTCCACTGAGAATAGCCAAAAATGATGAAATTTTGAAAAAGACATTTTTAGGGTGAAGAGTAGTTACGGATTTGATGATGTGGTGCTCTACTTTTGGAGGGATTTTAAAAATATTACTTTTTCAAAAGGAAAATTAAAAACTAAACTAAAAAAAAGTCACTTTTGACATATATATTAAAAATGAGCCCTTTCAAGTAAATAAACACTGAAATTGAGACTTTGAAAAAAAAAATATTTTTTTATTCCCATACATGCTCAAGTTTGATGATGTGGATAGTAGATTCCCTTTCTCTCTCTCTATTAGAAGAGAGAGAGGAGCCTAGTAAGCCTTAAAAAAAGCCTACTCCAGCCTACTAAAAAGTGCCCTATTAAATGCACTTTGTCCCCTTAAACAACAACATAATTAGGCTTAATCCCTAAAAATTAGAGATCCTTACAAGGCCCATGCAGGGTTCACCTTTTCTCCTAATGTAGTGTGGTTGTTGAGGATAATAGATATAACTCTGGTAGGAAACTCTCGATGCCAATCAACTATCCAATGAAGGATGAATTGAATACCTTTCAAATATCTTTTAATGTTATTCACAAAATCCTAAGTTTGACCTAAATTGAAGACTACAGTCTTGATGCAATATCAACATATTGGTTGATTGAGTTGATGAGTTGTCTTTGGATGTCTTGACTTACTCTCTACTCTTCCTGCTTTAGATCTCATGATGTCTTTAGTGACTTGATGGACACTAAGAGGCTTCCAATCCACCCTTTGAAACTCGAATCTAGCTCATGGATCTCATCCTCAATATTGTCTATTGTGCATTTGACAATGTTTATGGTGACTACTTCAACCTATCTTGTTGTTTTTTTTGGCTCATATTTTGCTTCTTTTCCTTCTAGAGATGACATAGGGACTTGTAATATAGAGCAAGACAAGTTTGGCAATGTGTTATAATGAGGGAGGTATCTTCTATCTTTGATGTGTTAAATGTGACATGGCTTGTCTCTTCGCAATCAGATTTTTTGAAGCTGACAATACTGTTTGCCATTTTTCATTGACTAAAATTGATGGAGTGAGGTGGTAGAATGACTAATATTGGTGATGACAAAAGAGGTGCCCTGAAATGAATTGGCTCAGTGAGATTCAAGAAATACTTGGCAAATTAAAAAAACATGGAACTGAGATGGACAAAAATTATGCATGTCAAGCTTTGGCGTTCATAACAAAAGTGGTTCGAGACAATTCTGATGGCATGAGAGCTGATTACTTTGTGTGTGCTTGTGAGTGCACTTATTTGTGTCATGGAACTGCTTCATGTGGAAGATAAAATTATTGTTTTAAGTAGATGTTAGCTCAAGAAATGGTCGATTTTTATGCACTAATATGCTTTTGGGATGCAGAATACATGGTTAATCAGAGGTATCTTGAAGGAAAAGTGGGTGTTATGACGAAGAGAAGCACTAGGATGTAGTGCTAGAAGGGAGATTCTTTCTCCCACAAGTTAACTTCTCATGATGTAGTGATTTTGAAGCCAAACAAGGCTGAATCTAATAGCATACCTCTTGGTTAGGGCATTGTATATCGTGTTAAGGATACCTCAATTGTAGTTGCAGTTGATGATGTACCAGAAGAGGGATTGAATTCACCACTTCGTCTTGAGGAACTGGCCAATGAGGTGACATATAAAAGGATGAAGGATACCCTGGTCATGTTAAGCAAGGGCATTCAAAAGGGCCCAGCAGCTGATTTAATTTCTATCCTCTTCGAATCCAGCCCACCTTTGTTTTTTTGCAAAAGAGATAAGGGGCGCCGAGGGGAAGATAAGGGGGGGGGGGGGGGGGGTTTCGATATACAGGAACGAGAGGCCACGAAGAAGGGAGAGCCATCGGAATTGAAAGGAGGCCGATATATGTGATCCTTCTGAAAAATTTGAGGGGAGGATAATACTCTGTTTCTCCAATTCTGATCGGTGTTGGCGCCATCTTCTCTACCGTTCATTGATCAGTTCTCTGTCATTATATTTCATGCATTTGTTGACTCGTGATATCTGCCATGGGAAGGAGGAGGCACAGAATATGAGGAAGGAAAAGAAATGCTAATTTTTAAGGAAAAGAAGGCGGCAATGGAGAAGCTTCAGGAGAATCGGGAGGGCTTGTCGGTTGGCAGAGGTCTAGAGGTGCATGATTGAGAGGGAAGCATGAAGCGCTGAAGGGGGCTTCTTCGTCATTTTCGGGCTGAGCAGACATCGAGGAGGGAGGAGGGTCTCTGAGTGTTCATGTCCAAGAAGGGGAGTAGTGCTTCCTTTTTTTTGTCCTTGCCCATCCGGGTGCAGGTGTCAAGGGGAAGGTGTGGATTCGTGGGGGTATCCTGGAGGAATTTTATCGGTGTCAGCTTAGAACGAGGACTGCACAGAGGAGCTGATATCGAAGGGGGGGGACAGCCTATGTCTTGGAAGATAAGAGCACATCTCTTGGAAGGGGGCAGGTAAGTTCTTGGAGAAAAAAGGACGGCACCTTCGGTCCTGCAGTCATGGCACGGAGTCTGGAAAGAGAACAGGCAGAGTGGAAGAGAGATTATTGAAGGCTTTCACTTTCACTTTTATGAAGTCCTGGATGAAAGATATAAATGCAGAAGATAATCAATAAAGAGAAAGTGCACGATGAAGAAAGCTGGGCGTTTAGACAGGGACTTGGTGAAGAGCTTAAATCAGATCGCATATTTATCAATCAATTCAGATATGTTCTAACGATGCTAAAGCAGACATAGATGTGGGAGCAAGTAATCTTCATATCGAGGTAACAGCAGGTGTAGAAAAATGGTCAATATCTCCCTATTCATATAAGAAGAGGAGGTTTCTCACGGAAAGGGCAACAGCTTCTGTGGATGAGAGGAGTTGGAAGTGGAAAGGTTGGCTATGGAATGCCTTGCTTAAATCAAGCGATTAAAAAGGAGCATTGAAGATCTAGTCAGGGAGAAGTGGCTCTGAAGGAAAGGGGAGAATATTGTGGAAAAGGACTTCTGCGAGGAAAATCTCGAGCCAGTTAGAGAGAATATCCCCATCAGAGAGAGGTTGTTGTGTGGCTTCTGCAAAACGTTGAGGAAGCCGTGACACTGTGGGATACATTGTCGATATTATCGACAGGGATTTTCATCCTTAACTCCTACTGAAGCGTGCATTTTCAAAGAAATAGGCGGCATCAATCGAAGAATGCAACCACAGAAAGAGGGAAAGAAATGGATCTCGACTGTGGTGTACCCTGAGAAGTAGCTGTTGTGCAGATGAACAGGAATTGCTCACAAGAGTTCGCATGCATTATGGACATCCAAACGTCTTTGATCGGCTATTTCACCTTACACGTGGGGGTTTCAGTAAAGCATCGAAGGTTATCAACATCAGTGAAGACATATATGCAGGCTTCAATTCAACATTGCGCCAAGGGAATGTAACACATCATGAATATATCCAGGTTTTCAACTTTTAGCATGCATGAATGTACAGAATGGAATGCATGATGACTAAAGACATGTTTTGAGCTTTGTGATATAGCCGTTTTAGGGCAAATCTTTTAGTGATGTGATGGCACTTAATATCTTTTATCTTTTCTGAAATGCAAAATTGTCCAGATTTTGTTTGCGCTATCATATGATCCTGGTCTCCGGTTTCATCTTATGGTTTTCATTAACATTCTTATTGGTTCAGGTTGGAAAGGGACGTGATGGTGGATTGAACCAGATAGCTATGTTTGAGGCGAAAGTCTCAAGTGGAAATGGAGAACAATCACTAAGCAGAGATGTTTATCGTTTAGGACAACTTTTAGATTTTTTCCGAATGCTCTCATTTTATACAACATCGGTGGGCTTGTTCAAGGAAGTAATAGGGTGTGTAAGAGTATGGGGAAAGTGAAAGAGAGTGTTTGTGCATGAGAAGTGTGTATAAATAAGGAGTAGAGAGAGAGAGTGGGAAGTGAAATTGTGAGAAGTGATCCTTGTAGATTGGATCCTTGTGTGTGTGAACATTCCGGTCCCCATTCCTTCCACTTCACAACTATATTTGGATGCAATTGTGGACTTAAAGTGAGAAAAGGGACAGAGCACAAATAAATTTGGCAAGGTATAGGTACGTGTAAGACATTTTCTCGTGGGGTATAGGAGCCAAACATTTTGGTGCGTTATCGAGAAAGCAAATATAAGGCAAGGGAATTTTGGACAAAATAGATGGATATATTCTCGTCCGACCATGAAACATCATGTGAACCGAGGGTGGCGATTTGGCCCGATATCAAATTATGTGAGATGCTGGTGTTGCGAGCAGATTGGGCATATAGCCAAATATTGCCCTCGTGTATGCACCCCGTTGGATTTTGTCCCCACATGTGCGGACTGTGGGAAAAAGAGACTATGCGAGCACGTGTGTGGCTCAAAAGAGGTGATTGACCTAAAGGTCGCAACGAATGAACCAGATAGGGGCTTGTCCTTTTTGTATGTGGAAGTTGACAAAGGTGGAGTTACTTCATCGACGGAAACTGCGAGAGCAAGTGGAAGCAAGGACACTCGATCTCATGATCGAGACTTGATTGAACTTGTGAAGAGCTTGGAATGTCAAGTCAATTGGTTGCAGGTGGAGCAAGATAACGAGAGGATCAAAATAGAGAAATTAGAGGAAAATCAAGTGAAAATGGCCGAGATCCTAGGAACTTGGGAAAAGCAAGTACGAATGTTGAAAAATGAAAACAAGGAGTGGAAAAGAGTAAACAAAAGCTGGAGGCAAGATCTTGTGAAGCCCGAGAGTGAAAACGTGGTCTGGGACTTGAGATCCGGCTTGATGGTAGCCGACTGCTTTGGAGTTGCGATCGAAGAAGAGCTCTCAAGAGACGAGGATGACCTAATGAGGAGAGTCGAGGGAATGGAGCATGAAATTGAGAAGGTACAAAGCATAATCCATCGATACAGTGATCAAGCGGGTAAGGCATGTGAGGAGTTCCACCTAGAGTTAGAAAGAATGAAGAGTGCCCAAGCAGAGAGCGATGAGAAAATGAGACATGTAGAGAAAGAGAATGCAAGGTTGAGTAGCAAGCTCGGTAGGTGGATGAATCAGAAAGACGATGAGACTCGAGAACGAGTAGAAGATCCGAAAGTAGGTAGAATAGAGGAAGAGCTAAAAGTGATGTTGGACAAGTTAGAGGCGATAGGCATGGAGTTAGAAAAGGCGAAGGAGTTGTCGAAAAAAGTGGATGATCTGGAAGTAGAAAATATGAGTAGAATCTGGGAGGAGAGGTCGATTCGAGAAGAGGTTGAAAAGTTGTCTGGCCAAGTCGGGAGGAGCGAGGAGGTTCCTTTGGAAATAGAAAGAAAGATGAGCCATTTAGAAGAGGAGAAAAAGAAAATGTGGGTTCGGTTCCATCAAGTGGATGATGAGATTTTTCGACTCCAAGGCAGTGATGAGCGAAAAGAAGAAGGGATAAGGGATTTAGCTTTGAAGCTCGAGGCATTAAGAGGTGTAGTAATGAATGGTGGCCTTCCAGACCGTATCGCCTGGCTAGAGGACAATATCAGCAAGCTGTCGAATCATGTGGAATCTCTGCGAGGCAGAGGATGGAGATGAAAAAGAAAAAGATGATATGATGGATGCCGGTGAGGACGGCTTGAGTTTGATTAGGGTTTGCTTTGCGGATTGCGATTCAAAGATGTGAGGACGGGTGGACCAAGTGTGTTGTACACTTAGGAACTAAAGTGACACTTTTTGAGGTTTCAGGTCGACAAGGTGATTAGTATGTGCGGGTCTTGAGAGGAAGGGTTGACCATGGCATTAGCGGCTGGATTTTGGCTTGAGTGGCAGCAGAGAGGAGATATGTCTCATCGGGATGTCCATGGGGAGTTTATGTGTGTGTGTTGTGATCGGGATGGTTGGAAAAAGGGCCTTTCTTTTGTCTCCTAATTCTCGAGATGCAGGAATAAAAAAAAATAATAATAAATAAATAAATAAATGAAAAAATATATGTTTGTGTATGTGTGAGTGTGGCTACGCGCCTATGTGGGCCGATAGGTGGGTGGACCCACTTTGACCGGGTGGTCAAAGCCACGAACCGACGTCGGTTTCGCACAGGGCTAGCTGTCTGTGTGTCGCGCACTGCGTTGGGTTGGTAGATGGGTGGAACAAACTCGATCAGGTGGTCGAGTCCACGAGTCGCATCCAGCTTCAGCGTAGGCCGGCAAGTGTGAGTAAAGATGTGAAAAAAAAAATGACGAAAAAAGAGAGAAAAAAAAAATGTGAAAAAAATGAATGAGACAAATTCCTCGCTCGAGGGGGGACATAAGAGAGGTGAGAGAGCATGATGCTCGGATGGGAATATATATGTTTGTGTTGTGGGGATTTGGGTTATGTGTGGGCTCCCGATGAAACATGTCAAATTGAGGCTTAAGCTCGGCTAGGGTTTTGGTTGCGATGTGTCTATGGAAAGCTTGGACTTGAGGAATCCAATCGTGCTAGTTGCATTGTCTGTCTGCAAACCTTCTGGAAGTGTTCAATTTGGCTTTTAGGTGGTGCAATGACTTGTGAAGTTCGGAATCGCGTCGACGATGAGTGATCTTGTTAGGGTGAGCTCGTGTTAGGCTTGAGTGGTCTTTGTCGTGTGTCCATCAATTTAGGAGAGGTGGTGGCGACCAAGCATAGGATCTGATTGATGAACAAAAGAGCACAGAGTAGATGAAAAGGTAAGTGGGAATAGAAAACCCTAGGTGGGAAGGAAATGGGAAATTGGCAAGAGAACTCGGTTAGAAATGAGACAAAGGAATCAGCAAAACGATCGTGAAACCGGGAAAAGTATCGAAAACGGAACTCGGAAATGGTTTTTGATGGTGTGTGTAGAAAGTGTGTTGATATGTGGAGTAGAGATTCATGACGTGTTGAACGAACAGTCTAGAAGAGTGACGAGAGGGAATGTGGATGGGCTTTTTGCTTGCATGTGTGTTGTTCGTGATGAGAATGCATGTGTGACGCGGATCACGATGTGTGTGCTGAGTATATACGTGTGATGTGGATCAAGGATATGATTTTCTTTTCATTTTGGTTGTACAAATTGTGATTTGATGAAGAAAGGTTCTAATGTTTTAATGAAGTTTGCAGACAGGTGGACATGTCAATGAAGATGCGAGAAGATGGAAAAAGATGGTAAGCGAAATGATTGGATTTTGGTACTAACAAATGATTGTATGAGTATGATTTCAGGTGCTACATTGAGGAAGAAGAGTATAGTCATGTAAGGTAAAGATTTGTATATGACTGAGTGATGACCACATGTTGGATGATTTAACTGTAGGAACATATTTGGCTCGTCAGGGACGACTTCGCAAATAAGAAGAGGGGAGTATGTTAGCTCAAGAAATGGTCGATTTTTATGCACTAATATGCTTTTGGGATGCAGAATACATGGTTAATCAGAGGTATCTTGAAGGAAAAGTGGGTGTTATGACGAAGAGAAGCACTAGGATGTAGTGCTAGAAGGGAGCTTCTTTCTCCCACAAGTTAACTTCTCATGATGTAGTGATTTTGAAGCCAAACAAGGCTGAATCTAATAGCATACCTCTTGGTTAGCGCATTGTATATCGTGTTAAGGATACCTCAATTGTAGTTGCAGTTGATGATGTACCAGAAGAGGGATTGAACTCACCACTTCGTCTTGAGGAACTGGCCAATGAGGTGACATATAAAAGGATGAAGGATACCCTGGTCATGTTAAGCAAGGGCATTCAAAAGGGCCCAGCAGCTGATTTAATTTCTATCCTCTTCGAATCCAGCCCACCTTTGTTTTTTTGCAAAAGAGATAAGGGGTGCCGAGGGGAAGATAAGGGGGGGGGGGGGGTTTCGATATACAGGAACGAGAGGCCACGAAGAAGGGAGAGCCATCGGAATTGAAAGGAGGCCGATATATGTGATCCTTCTGAAAAATTTGAGAGGAGGATAATACTCTGTTTCTCCAATTCTGATCGGTGCTGGCGCCATCTTCTCTACCGTTCATTGATCAGTTCTCTGTCATTATATTTCATGCATTTGTTGACTCGTGATATCTGCCATGGGAAGGAGGAGGCACAGAATATGAGGAAGGAAAAGAAATGCTAATTTTTAAGGAAAAGAAGGCGGCGATGGAGAAGCTTCAGGAGAATCGGGAGGGCTTGTCGGTTGGCAGAGGTCCAGAGGTGCATGATTGAGAGGGAAGCATGAAGCGCTGAAGGGGGCTTCTTCGTCATTTTCGGGCTGAGCAGACATCGAGGAGGGAGGAGGGTCTCTGAGTGTTCATGTCCAAGAAGGGGAGTAGTGCTTCCTTTTTTTTGTCCTTGCCCATCCGGGTGCAGGTGTCAAGGGGAAGGTGTGGATTCGTGGGGGTATCCTGGAGGAATTTTATCGGTGTCAGCTTAGAACGAGGACTGCACAGAGGAGCTGATATCAAAGGGGGGGGACAGCCTATGTCTTGGAAGATAAGAGCACATCTCTTGGAAGGGGGCAGGTAAGTTCTTGGAGAAAAAAGGACGGCACCTTCGGTCCTGCAGTCATGGCACGGAGTCTGGAAAGAGAACAGGCAGAGTGGAAGAGAGATTATGGAAGGCTTTCACTTTCACTTTTATGAAGTCCTGGATGAAAGATATAAATGCAGAAGATAATCAATAAAGAGAAAGTGCACGATGAAGAAAGCTGGGCGTTTAGACAGGGACTTGGTGAAGAGCTTAAATCAGATCGCATATTTATCAATCAATTCAGATATGTTCTAACGATGCTAAAGCAGACATAGATGTGGGAGCAAGTAATCTTCATATCGAGGTAACAGCAGGTGTAGAAAAATGGTCAATATCTCCCTATTCATATAAGAAGGTGAGGTTTCTCACGGAAAGGGCAACAACTTCTGTGGATGAGAGGAGTTGGAAGTGGAAAGGTTGTCTATGGAATGCCTTGCTTAAATCAAGCGATTAAAAAGGAGCATTGAAGATCTAGTCAGGGAGAAGTGGCTCTGAAGGAAAGGGGAGAATATTGTGGAAAAGGACTTCTGCGAGGAAAATCTCGAGCCAGTTAGAGAGAATATCCCCATCAGAGAGAGGTTGCTGTGTGGCTTCTGCAAAACGTTGAGGAAGCCGTGACACTGTGGGATACATTCTCGGTATTATCGACAGGGATTTTCATCCTTAACTCCTACTGAAGCGTGCATTTTCAAAGAAATAGGCGGCATCAATCGAAGAATGCAACCACAGAAAGAGGGAAAGAAATGGATCTCGACTGTGGTGTACCCTGAGAAGTAGCTGTTGTGCAGATGAACAGGAATTGCTCACAAGAGTTCGCATGCATTATGGACATCCAGACGTCTTTGATCGGCTATTTCACCTTACATGTGGGGGTTTCAGTAAAGCATCAAAGGTTATCAACATCAGTGAAGACATATATGCAGGCTTCAATTCAACATTGCGCCAAGGGAATGTAACATATCATGAATATATCCAGGTTTTCAACTTTTAGCATGCATGAATGTACAGAATGGAATGCATGATGACTAAAGACATGTTTTGAGCTTTGTGATATAGCCGTTTTAGGGCAAATCTTTTAGTGATGTGATGGCACTTAATATCTTTTATCTTTTCTGAAATGCAAAATTGTCCAGATTTTGTTTGCGCTATCATATGATCCTGGTCTCCGGTTTCATCTTATGGTTTTCATTAACATTCTTATTGGTTCAGGTTGGAAAGGGACGTGATGTTGGATTGAACCAGATAGCTATGTTTGAGGCGAAAGTCTCAAGTGGAAATGGAGAACAATCACTAAGCAGAGATGTTTATCGTTTAGGACAACTTTTAGATTTTTTCCGAATGCTCTCATTTTATACAACATCGGTGGGCTTGTTCAAGGAAGTAATAGGGTGTGTAAGAGTATGGGGAAAGTGAAAGAGAGTGTTTGTGCATGAGAAGTGTGTATAAATAAGGAGTAGAGAGAGAGAGTGGGAAGTGAAATTGTGAGAAGTGATCCTTGTAGATTGGATCCTTGTGTGTGTGAACATTCCGGTCCCCATTCCTTCCACTTCACAACTATATTTGGATGCAATTGTGGACTTAAAGTGAGAAAAGGGACAGAGCACAAATAAATTTGGCAAGGTATAGGTACGTGTAAGACATTTTCTCGTGGGGTATAGGAGCCAAACATTTTGGTGCGTTGGCCGGGAAGCATATGAACTAGTACATATACAAAGGAAGGATTCGTCGAGGGATAATTATGGGATCCAAGTGATCCAATTGGACCGATTCTGAGGATTTTGAACAACATAAAGTCTCGGATAATCATTTTTTCCTTGGGCTTAGGAACCTTACAGTAGATCCCCAAGAAGATTAAAAGAGTTTTGAGCCAACCCAAAGGGTAAATAGTGGATGTAACACATGTTGGGGTTGCTTTGGGTGTAGTGGAAGGGATGGGATCCCCTTAAGATGTGAAGTGATAGGTTTATCAATGGTTTTGATTTTAGTGATATCTGGATCATTTGTGGTGGTTATGGTGATGGAGGCATCATGTCTAGAGATTTTGGTGATGGAGGTCGTGAGAGGGAGGCTTCAATGGAAATGGTGGTGATGATGGGCATTGGTGAAGGGGTTTGTGCATTGATCTCAGCAACAAGGGTCTAAGTTTGTGAAGTTTTTTCTTCTTTTGTCATAAGTAGAGTTTCATAGTATTCATAAGTAGTGTTTGAGGTAATGGTGTTAGGGAAGGCATGAAAACTCTCTTCTTTGTTTGCAAGGACTAGTCTTCATCTTGATTGTACACATCATCTATGTTTATGTGCAACTTTTCTTGTTGTGTGGTACAACAAGAAAAGTTGTACCACACAACAAGAAAAGTTTTTTTTCTTGCTTTTATTATCTTTTTGCTACATAGCTAGACCTCATATTTTTTTCTACCATATCATGATCCTCCCCCTCTATATCCATATTTTTAATTCTAATTTGAGAGGAAATTTCTAATCTTTTCTTCTTTGCTCTCTTGACATGAAGCTCTCTAGTTCTTTGTATATGTGTTTGTGTGTGGGCCTCCAACATAGCAATATCTTCAAGAGTGCTCATGGATACCCCTCCCACTCTTACCTCTTGTTTAGAAAGATTCAATTATCTCTTTTTGGTACGTTCCTTCTCTAATAATCCTTCTTCTGCTTTGCTTCTTGTGTCCAATCATGAGCCCCATATTCGTCAAGTAACTTGTGTCTAAGTGCTTTCACTTGATACTGTTGGGCATACTTGGCATGTTTTCTCTCTTTCAGTTGCATCTTGTCAATTTTATAAGCTAATGACAAAGATACATCTACTTTTAATGCTTCCTATATGATATATGTAATAACTTCAGTGTCATGAAGTATATATAGTATATTTTTCTAGCTATTCCTAGTGACTAACATGTGATTCAATGTCCATGCAATCATGTTAATATTTTTATTCTTCTTTGGCCTATATAGCATACAATGTAAGATCTTTTTGGAAGGGATCATGTGCTTGTGGGCCTTAATGAAGCTAAAATGTCGATGCCATTGAGCTAAGGCTACCCTCATGTCATGGTCGATTTCAAAGTTCACTGCTAATTCACACTAATTCTACATATTTTTAAAGCCCCCCTTTTTAGGCATGACAATTTGATCCATGGTCAAAATCTTGTTAATCAAATTTGAAGGCCCCTCTAACCACTTGGTGTGCCATCTTAGCATCCACAAACGGCCCTATGGATTCATGTTATTGGCAAGCATATGTCCATCTAACATGAAGAGAATTCATGAATTGGCCACATCTTTGTAGATCTGTCATGATGAGTGGTAGATGTAGATATAGCCCACATCCATGTTTGCTCTAGATAGAGACAACCCTTTCACTTGAAAACTAGAGGACACTAAATTCTTGTGAGAGTAAGAACATCTTGTGGCAATCAACTTTCTAGGTAGTGACAAAGATGTACACTCCATGTTTTGCAACTCATTCGTGTGATTTTAGAACCAATGTCCAATGGCCAACATAGAGGATTTGAGTGGCAATGGGCTTGATTCACAAAGAATGCTTGCCTTCAGCTACTAGCCATCTGAATTGTATCATCTAAAGAAGAAAAAGAAGGAAACATTCATGGAAAATCGTTCAAGCATGCACATCTGAAATGTTATGCGGAAATAGAAAGAACAACAAATGGTCAAAGAGAAAATAAAATGGTTTTTGAAGTCATGATTTTCAATCAATTCAAATTGTACCTAAAATATTCAAATTTTATTTTAGCAAAAAATACTAATTGATTGTTAGTTAATTCTCAGATTCTAAAAGTTAGTTCAACTTTTTTTATAGATTAAATTGGCAGCCTTGCGAGTTTGATTCAATTTGCATGAGTGCCATCAAAGTACTCCAAATTCTTGGAGCACTTTATCAACATCGTAAGGAAGGATTCGAGACTTTTTTTCGAGTTCAAATCCACTCTCAAGTTGCTAGATAGAAGAACCTCTCAAGTGAATGAGGAAAAGGAAAACTACATGCATACATCTACAAAGGAAAACTATTGATAGTGCAACATAAATAAAGACTTGATAGTCCAAGGCATGAAGAGTCCCATCAAATTTTAAAATTTGGGCTATGAAGGGTATGTTAGATCCATTGGTTAAATCCAAGAAATAAACAAGTATCAACTAATAGAGTTGGGAACCAGCAAAGGCAACACATGTCATTTTTGCCTATTTTTGTAACACTTTCATATATTTTTCACCTATTTTAGAGGCTTCCATGAATTCCAAATCCATTTTTCCAAAGTCCCTTGAGCCTATGGATTCATTCCAATCCTTTTATAATTATTCTAGTCATTTTAGCCCTCACATTCATGTTCCTATTAGTGCCAACACTTTAGTTCTAAATGTTTTGTCCAAAACAAAATGTGAAAGGAGGCAAATCCTTGAGTATATAGGATGAAATCCCTAAGTTATAATTTTATTTTTTAATGAAAGAGAGTGGAATTTCATGCATCTTGTTTGTTGGGCTCTTTCCTCTCTTATCCTTCTTCATTTGGAGCTTTCATGGTGTTTTTAGAGTGTCCCAACCCCATCTCTACCTATGGTAAGTCTTTTTCATGCTCTAATCATGTGTTTCTTTCTATTTCATTGTGTGTGCAGGTTGATCTTCTTCAAAATGCTATTGTTTAAATTTCTACTTGATATAAGCCACTAAAAGCTGGTTAGGCTTTGTGCTAGTAGGTCTACAAGAACTTTTGAAAGTGTTTCCCAGGATCGCATTGTTGTCCAAGATCTACATTCAAGCTTTAAGCTTTATAGAGTTGGTAAGATGCCTTAGTGAAGGTGTTGGTGAGCACTTTCTTGATTTCTTGAAGTTATTACTTTTATATTTTCATATTTTTTTCATCATCATCATCTTTAGGTTAGCAGTATATGTAGGTAGATAGTAGGTTTAACAGAACACAGGGTTCCTCGCAAGTGCCAATGCGCTCTGACTGTCAGTGAAGATGGTGGTGGCAGAAGACTGACCAACACCCAAATCAGCCATAAGGCGTCTGAGCCACACACACTCAACAGCCGCTGTGAAAGCTGCCCTATACTCAGCCTCACAACTGGAAGTGGCCACAATAGGCTGCTTCTTGCTCAACCAAGATATACATGAGCTACCAAGCATGAAGCAAAAGCCACTAGTGGACACATGAGTGTCATAGCAACCAGCCCAATCAGAGTCAGAAAAAGCATGCAAATCTGGCGATAGTGATCCCCCCTTGGGATAGAACAACCCAAGTAACCGAGTACCACTCAAGTAGCGAAAGATATGCTTAACCGCCTGCCAATGCTTGACTCCTAGGCAATGCATAAACCTGCTCGTCTGTGAGAGAGCAAACTGAATATCAGGCCGAGTAATGCATAACTAAATCAAGCATCCAATAGCCTGCTGATAGCGAACAGCATCAAATGCATCTCCAACATCATGAAGACTCAATCGTAAACCTGTCTCCATAGGAGTGGCAGTAGGCTTACAGTCTTCAAGGCCAAAACATTGCAATAATGTGTCAATATAATTTGTTTGACACAAAGCCATTCCACCATCAACGTGCATAAACTAAATGCCCAAATAATGATGCAAATGCCCCAAATCAGACATCTCAAATGAGGCATGCAAATCAACCTTAAAATCAGCAATATGCTTCTCAATAGGACCAGTGAGCAGCATGTCGCCAACATAGACAACAATGATCAGAAGCACATCATTAGCACGCTTAACATATAAGGTGCTTTCAGTTGGAATGTTCTCAAAACCATGTGCAATCAGATAGGCATGTATCTTCTCATACCAAGCACGTGGTGCTTGCTTTAAACCATATAATGCCTTCTTTAACCTGCACACCTGGTTTTCATGCCCTTTCTGCACAAAGCCATGGGGCTGAAAAACATACACTTCTTCATGCAAGTCACCATTCAGAAATGTTGTTTTAATGTCCAACTGATGTACATTCCAACCATGTTGGGCTGCAAGTGCACAGATGCTCCGAACAGTAGTCATACGACATGTAGGTGCAAAGGTCTCATCAAAATCAATGCCTCTTTCCTGTGCATAACCCTTTGCAATAAGGCTAGCCTTATACCTGTCAACTGCACCATCAGGTTTACGCTTCAGCTTGTATACCCACTTAGTGTCAATGGCCTTCTTGCCAGGAGGCAAGTCACATAAAGACCAAGTACCATTCTTCATTATTGCATCATATTCAGATTGCATAGCAGCCATCCAATTTTCTGAATTTTGTGCTTCATCAAACGAAACAGGCTCAGTCTCATCACATAGACTAGATGTAGCCATAGCATAGCAATCCGATGCAAAAGGGGCACTATGAGAGCCTGATCCAATACGATATGACAGAGGTGCATCTAATTTGCTATCATGCAAGGTCTGCACCAGCCATTTTGGCATAAATCTTGCCTGCTCAATATCAGCTCTCTCATCAATAAGTGCATCATGTAAATCTGCATCAAAAATGGAATGATCTGCATCATCACATGAAACCTGCAAAGGCTGAGAAGTTGCCTCATTAGGACCAGCACTAGACTGTCCACCTGCAAAAAGAGGAAGCAAAGTATCATACATGTCTTTGGAGCTAACAAATGTCTAGAGGACTTGCGGTCATGCAAAGCCTCATATGGAGTGATAGACTGCAGTGCTTTAGTGGGACACTTGTTCAGTATATATGTTGCACACATGACAGCCTCAAGCCAGAAACTATGTGGTAAAGCCTGACTCTTGACCATACACCTCGCCATCTTCATAAGTGACCTATTCTTTCGTTCAGCAACTCCATTCTGTTGAGGTGTATACGGCACTGTACACTGGTGTTTTATCCCACGTTCAGCCAGAAATGCATTAAAATCAGAAGACATATATTCCCCCCCTCGATTAGAACGGAGGGTGCCCATTTTACATGCTAACATATTTTCAGCCAAAACCAAAAACTGTTTGAAGCACATGAACACTTCGGACTTTGCCTTCAATGGATATACCCATGCATGCCTAGAAAAATCATCAATGAAAGTCACGAAGTAAAGATAATTCCCAAAAGAAGGTGTCTGCATAGGACCACAGACATCATTATGTACAAGCTGTAATTTCTGAGTAGCCCGAACTGAACCATCTTTTGGAAAGGAGGAACGCTCCATTTTGCCCAAAATACAGCCTTCACAAACATGTTTACCAGGTGCCTCAAGTTTGGGCAAGGAGGACACCATTTTAGATTTCTGTAGGTGTAGGAAACTAGAAAAATTCAGATGACCAAAGCGTGCATGCCAAAGCTTTGCATCTGACATAGCCTGAGAATCATTTACTGCACATGCCAAATCATTTACTGATCTTTCATAGTCTATGAGCTTATACAGCCCACGACATAAAATGCCAGAAGCAATAATCACATCGCCATTTGATAGATCTAACATGCTTGTCATGTGGAAATGATGCTCTTGGCTGTTTACCAAATTGACATGCTGCATATGCCTTTTGCATTTCTGCAACTTTGAAATTTGGTAGTCCATGGACAATCTCCTTTGACTGCATCAATTTCAGCCTTCGCAAGTTTGCATGTCTGTAGCTCAGTGATGAGTAGCACCTCCTCTAATGTCAATCCGGGAAGATGTGAGGATGGTATGAAGACCTCGAGCAAGTGAAGGCACAAGTGCGTGAGTGAGAAGCATAAGAACATGCACATGCATACACACACACGCACACACACGGCAAGACAAAGAGTGAGAAGCAATGGGGTTCTTAGATTACTTTCAAAAAGCTCTTACAAGTTCAAAACTATTACAATCTAACCTCAAAAATGAGCTCTCTAGCTCCTTTTATAGTTTTTGACTAGCTTTGGCCCTGTCCAGACCTAATGTCCGGCCTAGTTAAAAATTAGGTTCCAGGACTTTTTTGAGGGCTCAAACGAGATCCAAAAAATATGAAAATTGGCAGGTAGATACTTCTAAAGCTCCTCAAGCTCAAGAACTCCTTGGCTTGCACAAAATGGAGCTACAAAAATACGAAATGGTATTTACAATGGTTTTTAGTGATTAAAATCACTATTTGTGTAGGGATTTTCTCTGTTGACTTGTCGTACACATCTTTGAGCTCCCTACTTGCTCTTTCTTCTTGTGTGCTCAACTCCTTGATGTCTGAAAAATTTAGATGGCCTACTTGCCAGATCTTCTTTGGCTACTGTGTCTGCTTGTGCTATCTCTTCGTTCTGACCCTCTTTGTCTTGTGGCTCCTTCGGTTCCCTGACTGCTGCCAACACCCCCCCCACTCTCGCGTCTGTCGCCCCTGACAGACCCTTGTCTAGATGTTTGTTGAACGTAATATTGGACAACATCGAAAGCGAGGTGATGTTCTTCTAATCTGAGCCCCCGTGCTAGATTTGTTAATAATGCATCCCAATTCACTGGTCCTGGTACGTCCGGATGTGGCACCCGCAGTTGTTCTGAATGGATGGTTCTCTCCACAGCAAATAAGTGGAGGAGATGTGAGGGCCTGGGTACAAATATTTCTGAGTGATATTCCCAGAATCCCGTTATGAACATCTCCTCGAATGTCTGTTTAAAACAAGCTGGGAGGTACTTTATTCTGGCGTGCCAAGCATATATTACCTCTATGGATGGGGTTGTGCTCATGTCGTATACCAGATCTTGGTTTCCTGTAAGAAATCCGACACCTGAGAAGTGGGGGTCTTTAATATTCTTGAACGTCCTGAAGGTGATTAGCATTAGTTCAAAGATTTTCATACACATTTGTGCCATCACATCGGGGGTATTCCATAGTCGAGTGCTCCAGTGTCTGATGGTAGAAATTATGTAATTTACAGTGGGAGGGCCTTGTGGCGGTGCTAGATAAACATAATTTAACCACTTTGCGCAACCCTTGACGTTCTTGACAGCAATGGTAAACTCTGGCCAAGTGCGCCGGCGGAATACTGGAACATAACAAGGATTGTATTTAATAAAAAGGGGCATGCTAGTCCAGGTACGAACCATTTCCGGGTAGGTTTCAAGAAGACGGATTCTCCAGGTTGGTTGATGAATGGAGCCTTTCTTCGCACTTTCGGGGATATCCTCTGGCCCAAATTGTGTGGCAAAAGTTGGAGGTTTGCCACAACTGCGTTGAATCTCTACATTGTAATCCGCAAGGAGCACACAATATGGCACACATTGATCATCGTTGGTGCCGATCCATCTATGATGAGACATGCTTCGAAAGTATTCAGACTTGATGATGGTGTCTTCTAACTTTGCCATAGATTGGATTTGAATGGCCACTCTATCTTCATGGGTTGTTGCTGTCTTCTCGAGTGTTTGGAGCCATTCAGGTACTTCAACTTCTAATGTGTCCATTCCTTCTGAGGTCTGTGCACCACCTGGCATCGGCATAGGAACGTATGGTTCCTCATATGTTTCATCCACCTCAATGGGTACTAATTCCTCCGGTTCGGGTTCTACAACTGGGGAGGGCTGCCTTTCATATTCTAGTAACTTTTTCTGGAGCTCAGCCACCTGCTCTGTCAATGCCTTTACTTCCTCTGAAGTAGAGGCCGTTTCTATTACCTTGGTTGGACCCTCCTGTTCCCTGAGCTGGCTACGTAGCTCATCTCGTTCCCTTTCCAAATCATCATATGCTTCTAATAAATCCGCATAACTTTCCAAGATGGTTTTCCATGTTTCTGTGGGAACCGCTTTGAACTGTTCTGGATCGATCTCATGGGGGGAACCTTCCATGGCTGCTTCCAGGTTTTCTTCATTTTGTTTCTGCAACCGTTTATTTTCTTCAAGTGTTGTAGCCATATGCTTTCGAAGTAGAGTTAAATTACGCCGGACTCTCTGGTTATCTGTTTGGTACACCTCCAGCAAGGCTTCGAGTTGTTTGACACCGGGTTCTGCTGATGGTTGGGGTGTCTCCAGGAGTGTTTGATGGGCTTGCTCGAGAGTGGTGTGGCGTTGGTTGAGTTCCACATTTTCTTCTTCTAGCCTTAAGAGTCGTGTGTGTAGTTGCTGATGGTTTGTTGTCAGCTGATGATGGAGGCTTTCTAGATCCCTGTACTCGCGCTGAAGTTGATATACACAATGATGTAATGACAGGAATATACTATTTACATTAAAAGATGCAGTTAAAGAAGAAGATGCAGGGGGAATGGGGAAGGGGAAGGGAGTTGTGAATGCTGTGGAGTCAAGTGGTGAAGTAGGTGGAGGGGGTATGGGAGATTGAGGTTGTGTGAGGGGTGGGGGTGGTACTGTGGCGGGTGATGTCTCCATTGTGTCAAATGTGTGTGTGACAGTAAAGAGGGGGACTGTGGCTGGGGTGGAAGTGATATTGGTGAAGAGTGTCGTGAAGGTGGGCATGGAAACTCCTCCGAATTGGATGCCGGGAGAGAGAGGAATTCCCATGACGACTGTGGTAGCGGTAGAAAAGGGCGTGGTCGTGCCGGGTGGTGAGGTGAAGTGTGTAGTGAGAGGTGAGGTGGGTGGGGAGAGTTGTTCCTCCTGATGTTCTTCAGTTGGTGTGCGGCCTCTCGGTTCTGACACATTGATGTGTATTTGTTTTCCAGATTGCATGGGTCGAGCAGGCACACGTTTCTCGAATCGATTAATGTATGTCATGGCTGCATGTATGGCTTCATCTAAGCCGACCGCCTCTGCGTGTAGGTTCATGGATTCGATAAACATATCGTCCACACCTTCCTCTACCAATAGTTGGCTCATGAGCACCTTGCCTGATTCAAGTGACATTTTGTGTTGTTCCTGAACTCGCTTCATGGTTTGGTACAATCTTTTTATTTGTGCCGAATATGCTGGGGCACTTGCTAGCTCTGAGAGTTCATCATATTCTTGATGTTGTTCTTCGTCAGCTTCTTCTTCTTCTCCTCCTGCCTCTTGTTCATCTCCTTCGACTTCTACGACGACTGGTTGTGTCGGGGCTGGTGTTGTTGTGGTGGGGTGTGGTTCCTGGGTCTGGTCTGCTTCTGTTTCAAGATTAGATTCGTAGATCAGCCTGGCAACTTCTTCATCCGTGAGGTCATTGAGAGTAAATCCCTGTGGAAATTCCAAGTCTGATGGAATGGGGGGAAACACCAAGTTGGGTCCTTCTGTACTTGGTCTGGGAAGACGAATGGTGAATGGCCGAACACGCCTAGTTTGAGGAGGAGTCACCTCAGGTGTGGTAGTGGCTCCCCTTGGTTGAGCACATGGTAATTGGACGCCCCCTCTCATCTTCTTCGATGGAGGACCCGCTGTTGATAGTCGCCTTTGGAATTCTTGGGCCCTGGACCACACTAGTGCTCTTTGAATGGGCACGTCATATGCTAGGCACCTGTAAATTATTCTTGTTAGGGCACAACAGCCATGAAGTACATTTTTCTGCTTCTTATTCCAGCGCTGATGGGCTAGGTGTATCTGATCGATGACCCAGTGCGGTATGTTGAGGGTGAGGTTCTCTGTTTCTGCCAAGTATAAGCTGACCATGTTTTCTTAGGGGGCATAGTGAATCGTTCCTGTGCGGGAAAAGCAAAATGTTGCATAACAGTTCGTAAGTGGAGAGCGATGGTAGGCGTCATTGCCACCATGTCCTTCAATTTATTGAGATCCTTATGCTTCATCCTACCCGGGACCATTGTTTCTTTCTCGGTGGGAATGTGCATACCTTGCATGTTCAATGCTTCCCGTACCAGATTGAGGGTCAGTTTGAATCTCTTGAGTTCGTGTCCTGGCAACAATGATGGTAGTACAAAAGTACTATCGCCTCCCTTGGCCCTGCTGGGAGTGATGGTGCTGATAAAATAGGAGCAACGTAGAAAATCAGGTTTAGGCAAGTGTGCCTTGAAATATCTATCCAGGCCTGCCTTGGTCCAAACTGATCGCATTACCTCTGCATTCTGATAGTTCTCGAATTCCCGAGTGAAAAAGTGGTAGCGTCCCCATTTGCCATTAAATTCAATTTCTGCTTCCCAGAAGTAGGTGTCGTCACCCAATGGCCCTGCTACATCACTAAACCAATGAGCATGTTTCCCCACTTGAGAAGTGTGTCCCTGAGGAGGGTCCTGGATAGGAAGGACATGCACCGCTTGAAGTTCTTGAGGCCTTTCGATGAGTGGCGGTTCCAGAAGAATGGTTTCAATGTCCACAATCTGTGCGCTGGACCCTGCCTAGGAACTGGTGCCTCCAGCTTCTGCCATCGTTATTGCTTGCTAGCTGATTCTGACGAGAATATAGAGCATGCGTTAATATTGTAATGGACAAGATAGAACACGTTTTGCCCCCGTTACAATATTATTGTGAGGTGAGTAATGGGTTAGTGGGTCAGTGAGTGCACGATGACAATGTGTGTAGTTAATGAATGGATAGTCCTAGGAGCGAGATGGAAAGATGTAGTGTCTGACTGATGCAGTTAGTAAGTGGAGATGAATTTACAAATTGGAGTCGAGGGATTTATTACAAGTGTTAGGTTGCCAAACGCAATGGGTGGCTCTTGGTTTTGGTTTTGTGGAGACTCTGGAGGGTTGCATGAGTAATTCTGCTCGGGGGTGATGCGTCTTTGGGACCCATTTACGAGTGAGTCTGTGTGTGCTTCTAAGTGACTGTGTGTTCGAGTGTATCAGGCAAGAGTGGGTGGCGGCTCCTTGAGTGAGTGAACTCGGTCGTGTATGATGTGAGTCATGTGGGACTAGTTGAGCCCGCAAGCAAGCCTTAGGCACCCAAATTTGTCTTGATTGTGGGTCAGCCTTCATCGACTTCTTGGGCACCCAGATAGATTTCACTTTCTCAACAGAGGTTTTAGGAGTCCTCTTATTAGTATCATGTCGTTGATTACTAATAGGTAGTTGAGACAGTTGTCGCGACTTGGCTACAGTCGACAGCTCGTCTTTTCGCACCCACATTTGTTTCACTAGCTGAGTTGTTCGGCTTCGCACGTTCTTTTGGTCTCCCGCATAGATAGTCTTTAGTAATTGATCTTCCCTTAGTTGCTCCCTCCTTCTGGCCTTTCGAAAAGAAGGGAATTCCGCCAACGCCTTGACTTTTCTATTGAGATCTCCATTCCTCTGCATCACATAGCTTTGGACAAGAACAGCATGGTCAACTTCATGTGTACCCCTGGAGGGACCAGGAGTCTGTGCCTTTCCTAGTTCCGGAAGTGCTCCATTATCTAACTCAACTGTAATTCTACTCTGATTCACCCATACCTGAAGAAGTCCACTTCTTAGGTTTAAGTTGACTGCTTGGTCATAAATCCAGTCTTGACCCAAGACCAGAGGCTCAGTGAGGTCCTCATCTTGACACACTAGTACTCTGATTGTCAATACTTCGTCTTGAATGGAGATGGGAAGATCCACCTCGCCCAGGCAAGGGGTTTCCATACCTCCCAATCCTATGAGATATGCTTCTATAGGATTGACAGTTAATTTCAACTCTTGACAGTAAGACAATTGAACAGCACTAGTGGCTGCACCTGAGTCAATCAAGGCTCTTACAGTCCTTGCACCTTTTCCTTGTCCTATATCTAAGGTTATAAAAGGACGTCGATCAATTATCCTATGAGAGCTGATACCTAAAACTTCACACATAGCCATGTGATATCCTTGATCTGCATCGGCATCTTGCCCAGGTTGCTCTCTACCTTGTCTTCTTAATTTCATTCTCCGTATGCGCTCTAAGGCTTCTGCTTGAGCTTCTTCTCCAATTCGCTTTTCTTCTTCTTTGCGTTTCTTAGCAGTGTTGAGTCGACTTAGCATTTCCTCTGTGAGAGGTTCCTGATACAACTTGACTCTGCATCCGCTAATGTAGCTCGGGAGAACATCGCCTTCTAATGTGGCTAGTTGTACTGCTCCACTTGTTGAGATTCTATTAATGATCATGGGTCCGTAGCCTCTTTTCTCTAGCTTCCTCGCATGTTGTTTCAAAGTGTAGACTAGTACTAAGTCTCCTGCTTTCAAGCCTTTATCCTTAACATGGGCATCAAAATATGCCTTCTGTCGTTTCTTAGCTGCATATATCCCTGCAGCCGCCCTCAATCTTGTTTCTCCTAATTGTTCAAGGTCAAAAAGTCTAGAGGAGAGTTCATGACCCGTCCATTCGTGCTCTTGTGCTACTTTCAATGTAGGTATTAAGAAGTCCAATGATAGCACTGCATTTTGACCAAATACCATCTGAAAGGGGGTGGCTTGGAGTACCGTTTTGTAGGCGACTCGGTATGCCCAAACAGCATGGTGTAGTTGTTTGTCCCAATCAGAGTGTTTATTATTCACTAATTTGGTCAACACATTGCACAGAATCTTGTTGGTGCTCTCAGCCTGGCCATTTGCTTGAGGGTGGTAGGGGGCAGACTTTTTATGTACTACCAAGAACTCTTGGAGCAGATTTTCAATAACTTCATTCAAGAAGTGAGTGCCTCTATCACTGACTAGCTCTATAGGTAACCCGTATCTTGTGAATACATTCTCAAACAAGAATTTAGCAGTTGTTTGAGCATCGTTCTTCGTTGTGGCTTTTACCTCTACCCACTTTGTTAGATAGTCTGTCGCAACAATGATATATTCTGCATGGGAACCCTTAGCTGGGGGATTAATAGGACCTACGAAGTCTATTCCCCACTTAGAGAATGCACGTCCACCCATCATAGGTTTCAGTGGCATCTCATCTTTACGTATAGGATACTGAGTTCTCTGACAGACATCACATCGTTTCACATAGGTATGTGCATCCATGTGAAGGGTCGGCCACCAGAAGCCCGCAAATAGTATTGCCTTGATCACCCGATCTCGTCCAAAGTGTCCTCCTGCTACACCTTGGTGAGCAGTTTCCAAGATCTTAAGATATTCACTCTCATGGACACATAGTCTCAGGTAACCATCTTTACCACGCTTGTATAGATTATCACCAATGAGTGAGTAATCCTGGGCTTCTTGTTCTAAACTCCTTTTCCTAGCCAGAGTCATGTCTGGAGGGAATGTTTTCGTCCTCAGAAAGGATACTAGTGGTTCACTCCAATCCGGCACTATGGACACTTGATAAAGAGTGGCATGTTCCACAGGTGGTTTAGTGCAGCAGATTGGGCATTCCTTGCACAACTTTTGGGCATCAGCTTCCATAGTCGGCCAATGCACTCCGAGTCTCCTTAGTGTCTGTAGGGTTCGTTGCTTTGAATAGTGTTGCTCTAATGCACCTACATGTGCTAATTGCAACCATTTAGCGTACTCATCCTCTTCCACACAACAGGCCAAGATTCCTTGATCTGTGTGCTTGTACATACTTCCTGCCATGATGTGATACTTCTAGGCTTTTACTACCTCTCTATCCTGTGTGTTTATTACTGGGTGATTAGGCCCATATGTCAATACTGGCACTAGTGGCTTAGCCCACTGTGGCACCACTTCCAAATTAAACAAGTAAGCATCAGGAAGGTCATCTGACACTCCTTGTGGGGCCTCTCCCGATGTGAGCCTAGAAAGGTGGTCAGCTCTCAAATGAGTCTTCCCTTTCCTTACCACAACCTCGAAATCATATTCCATTAGTAAGAGAAACCATCTTACTAATCTTCCTGTATTGCATGGCTTGTTTACAAGATATAACAATGCCTGATGGTCAGTAAAAAATTTAAACTTATTTGCAAGCAGATAATGTCTAAACTTTTTAACTGCATATACCATGCCTAGTCCTTCTCTCTCAGTAGTGGTATAATTTCGTTCAGCTGCATTCAATTGTCTACTAGCATAGGCAATTGGAAGATCCATATTACCTTCACCCGTAGGTTGTGCGAGTACACACCCAATAGCATAATTGGATGCATCCACGTGAACATGGAATGGCTTGTTCCAATCCGGGGTGGTCAAGATTGGTGCTGAACACAATCGTCGTTTGAGCTCATTGAAGGAGTTCTCACATTCATCAGTCCACTCAAAGTTAGTCAAGAGTCCATACATGGGCTTTGCAATGATAGCGTACATATGAATGAACCGGCGGTAATAACCACAATGCCCCATGAAGGCTTGCACTTCCTTGACGTTCTTTGGTCTAGGTAACTCGGCTATGGCTCTCACTTTCTCTTCATCGGTGGATATGCCATTCCTTGACACTATGTGTCCGAGAATCTTGCCTTGCCTGACCATGAAAACACACTTTTCTAGGTTCAAGCAGACCTTATATTCTCTACATTTGTCAAAGATTTCTCTGAGTTCAGGGATATGGGTTTGTCTAATGTTGGAATGAGCACAAAGATCATCAACATAGACTTCTAAATTCTTCCTCAGGAACTCCTTAAATACATGGCACATCAGCCTCTGGAAGGTTGCTGGTGCATTGGTAAGCCCAAATGGCATTACTCTAAAGGCAAATATGCCCCATTCAGTGGCAAATGCCGTCTTATGCTGATCTTCTGGAGCTATGGCTACTTGATTGTAGCCCGAAAATCCATCGAGGAAGCTGTACACTTCCTTGCTTGCTACTCTTTCTAAAAGATGCTCTGTGATAGGAAGCGGATAGTTATCTCGAATTGTGGCTGCATTAACCTTCTTCAGGTTAATGCATACACGCAGCTTTCCATTTTTCTTGGGCACCACAACAATGGGGGATACCCATTCAGTGTGCTCAATTTCATAGATAAATCCAGCTTCAACCAGTCTATCTATCTCCTCTTTGATCTTGGCAGCGTAATTATCATTGTATGTATATGGCTTTTGCTTAGAGGGTTTGGCATCTGAGGTCATGGGGATGGTGTGTGAGCATATGTAAGGGTCCACACCTTTCAAGTCCTTGTAACTCCAAGCGAATACATCGCTACCACTATTTTCTTGGTGGTTTCTTTGTTATCATAGGCCTCCCCTGATTGCGCCTCCCGTTTGGGCATTCTGATCATGACTCTCCTGTCATCTATTTCATACTTCTTAAAATTTTCTGGGACCTCAAACAAAGATTCTTCCTCTTCTGGTGTGACTTCTCTCTTCTTTCTTTTCTTTCCTTCTTCCTTAGGAGTTACATGCGTGGCTAGCCTTACATCATTTGTAAGCTCTCCGTGCCTCTGAGGTTGAAATTCTACTTCATAGGAGTATTCTTCATCTGATGCAAATGGTGGGTCCATAATGATTGACTCTAGATCCGAGTCACTTGCATCCTCAAATGCATCAGGGCTAGGTTCACATTCTTCTAACACTGCCTCTCCCATGATCGGCTCTATGGAGAAGACTGAAATGTCATAGCCATCTTCGTCACAGTGCGGTGTCCATTGTTCTTCATTGATGGCTACATCCATTGTTGCTAGGATTTCTGCCCAGCCATGGGGTTCAAATTCTTCGTCCGGAAAGACTACAGGTGCATAGGCTGGGTCTTGAATGGATCTATGGGTTTCGTTTGCACCTATCTCTCTGGCCTTTCCTCTTTTCTCTTCTTCTACTGCCACTTTGCACATCCATAGGTGAGTGTCTTCATGCATCCATGAGGATCCCGATCCTATGGAATGCACAGATTCCATATCCTCTATCTCGCTAAGCTCTAGTCCTTTTCTTGGTTATGCTCTCAGTTTCACTAGCCTCTGGGCCCTTTTCCTGGCTTGCCCCTTGGTTTTGCTGCAGTGCTTGAGCTCTAGTGACTACATGTACGGGTGGAGTGGACGTCACACTCCCTGTAGAGTCTACTACTAACCCAATAACGTTAATAGGAGTGATTTTTGGCATATTATTAGGATTCTTAGGGCAGTCTCGTAAGAGATGCTCCTTTCCACACTCTTGGCAAAAGCCTTGAATTGTCACTGACTGGGGTTGTGTAGGTGGAGGTAAGGGGCAATCACGAATGAGGTGATCTCCCTGACATCTGTAGCACGGTCCTCTTGGGAATGGAGGTCTTACCTGCCTAGGTTGGGGCTTGAGTTAGGGTTTGTATACATTACATTTGTGTACTTCGGTTCCCAACTAGGTTCATTTGGCTCTTCACTATAGTAGGACTCACCATGTTCAGGAGACTGCATGTAGTAAGCCTGGGGGCTATCAATGTGAGTAGAATCAAAGTTATGATCGCTCGGGTCACTTTCTGAAAGCAGTGGTGTTACTGGCACTATAGCTCTATTCAAATTTTCCTCAGCTGCTGTATACTTTACCGGAATTACATTAGCTGGGGCAGGGGGTTGTTGTGCTAACACAGGCTGAGGCCTTTGTTGGTATTGGGGTTGGTAGGTTTGTTGAGGCCTAGCATACTGCTGCGGTGGGTACTGATTCTGGTATCTTCCCTGCTGAGGGTATGGCTGAGGGTAGGGTTGCCTAACTGCTTGCTTATTGTATGGACAGTCTTGTGCTGTGTGATTTGTGTATCTCCGTTCTATGGTACAGTATTGGCTACTCGGATTTACTTGGGGTTGAGCCGTAATGGGACAGACATTCGCCATATGGTCGCCTCCACAAGTATAGCACCTTTTGACTGGGGCGAATCTAGGAATTTGCTTACTAGAGACACCTAGTTTTTGAGCTACTTTCTCCGCAAGTTCCTCAATTGATGTGGATTGCGTGGAAGAGAGGCTAGAGGCACTATCTGAGTCCTTGTAGATTTTGGAAAGCTCTAGTTCTTCCCCTAGGTTATCCTCGATGTCAATGCACATGCGTACACACTCTTCTATGGTCCTAGGGTCCTTCAAGTACACATATGATCTTAATTTGGTACTTAGCAATCCGTCCAAGAATAAAGCCACTTGCTTAGCTGGTGTGGGGAGCTCCGTAACAGGGCATCTTTCAAGATATTGCCTAAATCTTCTTCCTGCAAGTCTCACGGTCTCTTGCGGGGTCTGCTTGAAACTGTGAATCAATGAGGAGGTATTATGTCTTATGCCACTCTTAGAGAATTCAATAATGAAAGCCTCTAGGAGTTGGTCTATGCTCCTGAACTGTCTCTCATTCAATGGTTGAAACCACGTAAGGGCTGTGTTCCTAAGGGTTAGACCAAAGGCATTATATTGCGTGAATAAATCCTCCACTTGTTCAGCTCTCAAGACTTGCCTGAACTCGGCCACATGATTGTATGGATCTCCAGTGCCATCGAAGTAATTCTTCATGGACTTGACTAACTGAGTTGGTCTCAAAGTCCTTGTGTGCTCTCTAGGTCGTGGTAGAGGGAACTCATCCGCATTTCTTTGATTCCTGTGAGTTCTAAATACCTCAAGCTCCACTCTATTTGTTTCCGTCCTCGTTCTTTCTCTGCCCCTTGGGTTGGCAAAGCTTACTTCTGGCCTATCTCTACTTCGGTCTCTTTGAGTTCCATGAGCTTGGGATGTTCCCGCTCCATGGTGACCATAGGACACATTAGATCTTGGTTGGGGGAAAATAAATTCACCCTTCCAAGTGTAAGCATGCCTATCATTTTCTGTCACCACAAAGATCCTCTCTGAAGCGAGATCTAAGTAGGTCACTCTGCCTGGGCTATCAGGATCCTTAAACTCATAGATCATGATTGTTCCTATATCGATTGGCCGATCAGATTTATACCTCCAAAAGGCTTCGTCCGTTTCTCGGTTCAGAAGCAGATCTATGCTCTTGTTGTCCTGGGGAACCCATTCTGGTGTGATAATCCTAGTGAGAACAGATTTGCCTCGGGGGGTCCTAGGTTATGCACCCATGTTTCCCTGCTCTAGGTCACCTAAGTCCGATTCTGGGATTACATTCCCAAATTCATCAGTCCTTTCTGGATGACTGGTGACTACGTATATTGTCCCTTCCTTGTCTAAGTACGCTCCGTTTTCAAACTTGACAGCTGGGCGCTCTAGTCCAATGGATTGGTCAGGATTCTTCACCTGTACCACAGATCTTCCTAGGCCGTCCTCATAGATGCTAGCACCCAATCGGTTGGTCCTAAGGTATTCCAACTGCGTTTTGTAAGGGCCTTCTACCCTGTGCAAGTATGGCACTCCTGAACTTCCCGTAGGTCTGTCCATGCCTTGAGACATCTCTGATTCACTAGTCTCAGAACTAGGGTAGTATGAGTGGTGGCTCAACTGTTGGGCCCAAGACCTAGCAGTGTGGTTGACACTGGCCTCTGAAGACCTAAGGATTTGTCTATCTCTCCCTAGATGTTGCCCTGATATAAGGTTCATAAGCCTAATTGAATAACCCAAATTTGCCCAAGTACAACCTCGTTGCGGATTCCTTTTGTATCAGTTACTTGATTCTTTTTAGTTGATTACCGTGTTAACATTCTTGTCTGATATCACGTCGTAAGGTATATTTGAGCGTAGTTCCGCACTTAAAGTTGATCGTTCCACGTTAAGTTCTTTTCCTTTAAAGTTCTCGACAGTACAAAGATTATATCCTTAGCTTGAACTTGAAAGTTTAGGTATTCTTCAACTTGATAATTGCCTATCGTTGCCCTGACTTACTCCTACCTCTAGTCGTTCTTAGCCTAAGCTAGGAATTGACGAAGGGGAGTTGAGAATATTCCGACCTTTCCTGCTGATCCTTGTTCTTTAGTGCTCGAGAAGTTGATTCTCAAGCTTGCACAAAGCCCTTGCTTGGATGCTCTCAATTGCTTCTCAATAGACCTGCATCAGTCCCAAGATTAGCTCCAGACTTAAATTCAAATGACAGACTAGACCACTTTCATGCATGTAACTCACAGACCAAATTATCCCTTGCCTTTATGAAAAACAATCCCAAGGATCCCTCAGTTTTCCTACCTCGGGTATGGTTAACTTCAAAAAACCCTATCTAATAATCTTGATCTTAATTTTCACATAACCAGTGGAAGTTTTGGTTGTACTTCCCACGAGCTTTCCAACAAAACAAGAATCACAGCAATTGGATTTTGTATGAGGAAGTTATGTCCGATCAGGGTTTAGGTGCTAAAACAGGGTTCAAAACAGTTTACTCAGGCAGGCAAAAATTCTTGAATTACTTGGGTTGCGGCCTCACAATGCAATGCTAAACCCTCAAAAGTTCCCCAAAAAATTAGACCACTATTTTTTTTGCCCTTAAAAATTGGCCAAATTTGCCCTTCTATCGCGTTCGCAAGTTCTGTCAGTCGCGATTGACAGGTCAATCGCGATTGATGTGTCGATCGCGATTGACAGGTCCGTCGTGGCTGTCAGCCGCGATTGATGGGTCAATCGCGATTGACACGTGGCTCGAAAAGTAAATCAGTCGTGATCAAAGGGTCGTTGGCTCTGTCAGTCGCGATTGATGGGTCGATCGCGATTGACAGGTCGGTCGCGAGGGTCTGTCCGTCGCAGTCAAACAATCGTTGACTGTGTCGATCGCGATTGACAGAGCCGTCGTGGGCTGGCAGTCGCGATTGATGGGTCGATCGCGATTGATGACTCGATCGCGATTGACACGTGTCACGCGTATGATCTGTCCGTCGTGGTCAATCCGTCGTTGACTCTTGCGGTCGCGATTGACACAGCCGTCGTGGGCTGTCAGTCGCGATTGACTGGTCGATCGCGATTGACAGGTCTGTCCGTCGTGGTCTGTCGATCGCGATTGATAGAGCGATCGCGATTGACTGAAATCTGATGAATTTCAAAAATCTAAACACAGTTTTGGGAAGCTCTAGGCCTGTAGATCATGGTTTTGTACTTTGTTTGGCAAATGGAACATTTTTTCTGTCGGTCGCGATTGACAGAGGTCGGCGACACAGAGACACATTCGTGACGTTTTTTACCTGTGCGGAGTGTTGGAGATGATGATGCAGCATGTACCTGTAAGAAAGCTCAAGAAACATGCAAAAACAGCACATACAATATCGCTCTCTCGCTCTCTCTCACAAGTGGAATGAGGGAAATGGAAGGAGGAAGGAAATATAGTCAAAAAACTGAAATTTTTGCGATGATGGAGATGGAGGTGGGAGATGGTGATGATGATGATGGTGATGAAGAAAACAAAAGGAAATAGATAAAAGTGAAGAAAATACCTATAACTCCAACGCTTCAACTCTACGTCTTACCATCACACGCTCGTCCTCAAAGCTTGGTCCCCGGCAACGGCGCCAAAATTTGGTGTAGCTCAGTGATGAGTAGCACCTCCTCTAATGTCAATCCGGGAAGATGTGAGGATGGTATGAAGACCTCGAGCAAGTGAAGGCACAAGTGCGTGAGTGAGAAGCATAAGAACATGCACACGCATACACACACACGCACACACACGGCAAGACAAAGAGTGAGAAGCAATGGGGTTCTTAGATTACTTTCAAAAAGCTCTTACACAAAACTATTACAATCTAACCTCAAAAATGAGCTCTCTAGCTCCTTTTATAGTTTTTGACTAGCTTTGGCCCTGTCCAGACCTAATGTCCGGTCTAGTTAAAAATTAGGTTCCAGGACTTTTTTGAGGGCTCAAACGAGATCCAAAAAATATGAAAATTGGCAGGTAGATACTTCTAAAGCTCCTCAAGCTCAAGGACTCCTTGGCTTGCACAAAATGGAGCTACAAAAATACGAAATGGTATTTACAATGGTTTTTAGTGATTAAAATCACTATTTGTATAGGGATTTTCTCTGTTGATTTGTCGTACACATCTTTGAGCTCCCTACTTGCTCTTTCTTCTTGTGTGCTCAACTCCTTGATGTCTGAAAAATTTAGATGGCCTACTTGCCAGATCTTCTTTGGCTACTATGTCTGCTTGTGCTATCTCTTCGTTCCGACCCTCTTTGTCTTGTGGCTCCTTCGGTTCCCTGACTGCTGCCAACAATGTCCAATCCCTTTGCACCACATCTCTATATCTGCAATAACTCCTTCACCTTTTGCAAACATGGCTGCATTCATTTCAGGAATCTTCACATTTAAGGTGAACATCCTACCCACTTTGTTTCCTTTGGCAACCAATCGTCCATCCTGCTTGTACTCTTCTACATATAATCCATCAACATTGAACCTGACTTGTAATCCCTGTTCAACCATTTGCCCAATAGAAACTAGATTCTTTGTTATATTTGGAACATGCAGCACATCAGCAAGATGTTTTACCTTCCCATCCTCCATAGACAATGCTATGTTTCCTGTATGCTCAATAGGATGCGAAGTGTCATCACCTGTTTCAATATATCTAGGAATTGGCATTTTTTACAAACTACTAAGCCATTCTACATGATTGGTCATGTGATTTGAAGCACCTAAATCAACATACCAGACATTATCATTCGATTTTGAAACACCAGCAGACATCGTATTCATCATGTGATGTTGAACCATGAACAGCTTCTCAGAATCACCTGCACTTGTGCATGCATAGTTATTCTGTTGCCTTCTGTTATTTTGATTCTTCAACCTGTAATCACGTTCAAAGTGTCCAGGATTACCACAATTCCAATATCCTTTACTGTCATTACCTGAATCATTTCTTTGAAAATTTCTGCGGCCTCTTTGGCTCCCCCTACCTCGAAACAAACCTCTTCCTCCTCCATGATTCTGTTGTTGACTTTGGTCTTGGCTATTGCTTCCTCTTCCGCTTCTGAAGCCTCTACCGTAGAATATCTACTCAAAACTGGGCTTTCCTTGGGAGTTTGAATCCTCACCAAGATTCTTTTCTTCAATAATCAACATAGATACCAGATTTGCAAAATTTGGAATATTTTTCCTAGTCTGTATAGAAGTTCTGAATTGCATATATGCAGCTCCTAAAGCACGAATACACACTTCCACCTTATCATGATCATCTACATTCACGCCAATAGATGCAAGTGACTCACATATGCTTTTGATTTTCAAGGTGTAGTCACTTACCGACATGCTCTTCTTCTCCAATGTATGCAGCTCATTCTTGAGTTGCAATTTCCATGCCTTTGTATTGGTCTCATACAATGTGACCAAACTATTCCAAGCCTCTTTTGGAGTCTTGGCATCCTGTATGTGTCAAATCATGCTATCATGTATGCTAATAGATAGCCAGTACATTACCTTTCGTGCTCCTTGATTCCATTCCTCATATGCTCTTACTTGATCTGCAGTCCGATTCCTTTCTGGTAACTACGGAGCATTTTCATTCTCTCCTTCGATGTACTTCTAGTAGGTTTTTCCATCAAGAAATTCTTCATTCTGAATCTCCAAGCATGGAAGTTGTTCTTGTCCAGCTTATTGCTCATAAGCTGACTCATTCCATCTACCTTTGCCATTTCTGCAGCAATTCACAACACTGCAAAACACTACAAGCAGCACTTCTGCTTGAACACTGTCGCACTATGATGTGACAGTTCGATCTCAGAAAAACACAGTTTTCGTGTATCAATAGTACACGGAATCGCTTGAAATTCTGGATCTGGAATATATGAGTGTCCTCAAACATGACACAAGTTACAGTTTCTGAAACTGACCTGGTTTTTTTGTGGGCCCCACCTTGCGAGCTCAAAACGGAGGTCAAGATGGCTCCAAAACTTCGATCTGACGAAAGCAAGTGACCCTGTCTTCTATCTTCACGCCGATTTTCATAGAAAATGGAGGTCATTTCTGAATTGCATTTTCTCCACGCCTTGCTGCATATTCTTCACCATCGCCTTCTCCACGAGCTCTCTAAAGCCACGCTGGCTCTGATACCATGTCACGAGGAAGGAGATACGAAAGAGAGCTCACACACACACTCTCACAATCAAAAAGAATCACACACTCAAATTGAGGCAAGGAAGAATGATCTTCTTCTTCTTGTTCTATTACATAAAAAGGAATGTACAAGAATGACCTAAAAACAAGAATACAACAAGTGCAATATATAAAGACCAGTACATAAGGAAAAAACTAATGTCCGCGAGGGAGTGAGCTGGCAAGAAACAGATGTGCCATCACTCTCGGTAGATAAATCTAATAAAGCTCAATGAAGTATCCCTCACATATATTGGTGTGACCACTATACATGTCAGAGAAATGAAAAACTGATACGTGTCATCCTAGATCATCACATGTTGAGCTTGATATCTCAACAGCTCCAACCCTTATGAATTGAGAACTTTTCAAACCTTGATATACTGGTCAAAGAACTTATCAGAGAATTATTTCGTATGGGTGGGTTTGTTGACGATAAAAAGGAACAACCCAAGAACCCTTGAATCCCCTATTAGAGAGAATCAATCCAAGCAACTTATGCTCATGGTGTGGATTATACTTTGGAAGAAGTAGGTGTACCATCCACCTCTCCAAAGCCAAAAGGGACTATACCAAAGATGGATTTAGAGGCTTTTTTAGTGGTTCTTTTCAAGGGACAATAATATTTATTTTTGCATGATGTCAAAAAGGTATTCGGGTTATAACTAGATGAATGCCTAAGTTTATTTAGTACCATATTAGAGTGCCTTTTGATATAAAATTTGAATTATTGGAGAAGAAGTGTTTGTGATTTGATGACTCAGTGGCAAATACAATAAAATTGGTTTCTGATGACATGCTTACACGGAACAGTGAGGTTTTGTGTAGAATATAGGGCCCTAGATAATGTGATGATAAAGAATAAGTTCCCAATGTTTCTTGTGAAAGATCTCTTTGACAACTTAAAGGGAGCTACAATATTTTCAAAGATTGATTTGTGTCAGGGCTATCATGAGATAAGGATTAAAGAAGATGATATACCCAAGACAACATTTAGATTAAAGTATAGTCACTATGAATTTTTATTATGCACTTCCAACATTTATGAATTTAATGAATCATGTTAAAGCCATACTTGGGGAACGTTTTTGTTAGAATTAGACATCTTCAGAAGCACGCAAACAACACAAGGAAGAAGAAGAAGCTTGGAGCACAAACACACAATACTGAATGTATTACTAGAGAATGTACAAAGATAAGTAGCCCATTAGGGCAATAGGCATATATACAAGCCGGGGGAAAAAAACCTCCTAAAGAGGGAAAAGAGTGCCCCGGCAGTCCCAGTGTGTTCACACACATCACTACCTAAGTATATCAACAAATCCCCTTTGGGAGTGATGCGGTGAACAAGGAGCTTGCACTCATGTATAAGGAAGTGCCAAACTATCTGGAAATCACTCCACGAAAGGAAGTAACCCCAAAGCTTTGGGGAAAGCTTCAAACTTCTCCCTAGGTAGAGCCTTCGTGAAAAGGTCTGCAATGTTCTCTTGTGTGGGCACATATGCCAAGCCGATCTCCCCAACAGAGAACCTCTCCCTGACATAGTGATAATGCACCTTGTTGGCAGTGGTCAGGGTGGTCAAGGACTTACAAGACAAGGGAGCCAACGAGAAGGGCCAAGCAGGCAAAGTAGTCAAAGAAGATCTGGCAAATAGGCCTATCAATTTTTCCTGAATTAATATTTCCCAAATAGTGATTCTAGTCACTCCACACCATTGTAAATACCATTCCACCTTTTTATAACTCCATTTTGTGCAAGCCAATGAGTCCTTGAGCTTGAGGAGCATGAGAAGTACCTACCTATCAATTTTCATATTTTTTAGACTCCGTTTGAACCCTCAAATAGGCCATAGAACCTAATTTTTAACTAGGCCAGACACTAGGTCTGGACAGGGCCAAAGCTAGTAAAAAACTATAAATAGAGCTAGAGAGCTCATTTTTGAGGTTAGCTTGTTGTAGAATTGAACTTGTAAGAGTACTTTTGAGTAATCTAAAGAACTCCATTGCTTCTCTCTTTGTCTTACCTTGTGTGCACGTGTGTGTATGTGTGTGCATGTTAGTGTGCTTCTCACTCACACATTTGTGCCATCACGTGTTCGAGGTCTTCATACCATCCTCACGTCTTCCCGGATTGACATTAAAGGAGGTGCTACTCATCACTGAGCTACATCAAATTTTGGCACCGTTGCCGGGGATCGAGCTTTGAGGACGAGCGTGTGATGGTAAGACGTAGAGTTGTGACGTTGGCATTGTAGGTAATTTTTATCCTTTTCCTTATTTTTCTCTTTCTTACTTCATCATCATCATCACCATCATCATCCTCAACATCTCCCACGTCCATCTGCATCATTGCAAAAAATTTCAGTTTTTGATCATATCACCTCCTCCCTTCCATTTCCCTCATTCCACTTGTGAGAGAGAGCGAGAGAGCGATTTGTGTGCGTTGTGTTTGCATGTTCTTTTTGAGTGATCTTGCAGGTTGTAGCTGTATCATCGTCTTCAGTAAGCTACGCAGGTACGAAAAAGCTCGGCCATGTCTTTGTGTCGCAAACCTCTGTCGATCGCGATCGACAGAAAATCTCAGCTTTTGGTAAAACAAAGTGCACCACAATGACAAGCATGATGAGCACATTCTAAACCACAAATCACAGTAAAAAAATTCTGTGTTTCTTTGTCAATCACGACCGACACTGTGGATCGCGATCGACAGCCATGATCGACAAACTCTGTCAATCACGACCGACAGAGTCTGTCAATCGCGACTAACAGACCCCAACGGACTGCCATGTAGGACTCAGTCAATTGCGATCGACACCATCGATCGCGACCGACTGAAATTTCATGATTGACATTAGGATCCATGTGTACACGTGTCCCTCGCAATGAATAGAGCCCCGACTGACTGAAATCACGGCGAAAATCTCAGAAAAAGTGTCGATCGCGATTAACACCATCGATTGACAGAACTCACGACCGATTCTGTCGATCGCGATTGACACTGTCGATCGCGACTGACAGCCACGACGGACACCTCTGTCAATCGCGATTGACAGACTTGTCGATCGCGATTGACAGGCATTTTCGGCCAAATTTCTAGGGTTTTTTATTCCAAGTTTTTGGGGTAAATTTTAGGCATACTTATCAAGGAATTAGTGATTTGTGAGGTCCCTACACTAGTAAATTGAGAAAAAACATGTTTATCTAATAGCCTGTTTGAACCCTGTTTTAACCATAGAACCCTGAACAGTCATAACTTCCTCATACGAAATCCGTTCGGGGTGATCTTAGGCTCGTTGAAAAGCTCGTGGGGAGTACTACCAAAACTTCCACTAGTTACAGTAAAATTAACATCAGGATTATTAGATATAGTATTTTGAAGTTGACCATATCCAGGGGGAACAAAACCAAGGGATCTCTAGAATTGTTTGCCATAAAGACATATGGCAAATTGATATCTAAATTGCATGAATGGAAGTGATTTGTTATGTCATTAGAAATTAAGTCTTGAGCTAACTTTGAATCTTTTACAGGTCCATTGAGAGCACTAGAGAGTATCCAAAGCAAGGGCATTCAGCAAGCTTGAGAACGGGGTTATTGAGCATCAAAAAGCAAGGGATCAGCAAGTGAGGTTGGAATACTCTCAACTCCCTTTGTCAATTCCTAGCTTAGGCTACACGTGAATAGTGCTAGAAGTAAGTCAGGGCAACGATAGGCACGAGACAAGTCAAAGAATATCTAAGAAATCAAGTTCAAGTCAAGAGATAAACTGTGTGTGATCGATAACTTAAAAGAAAAGAACTTAACGTGGAACGATCAACTTAAAGTGCGGAAATTAGCTCAAGTATTCCTGACGATGTGATATCAGACAAGATCATAAACACGATATTTAACTAAAAAGAACCAAGTGACTGATACAAATTGATCAGCAACGAGGTTGTACCATGGGTAAAAATTGGGATTGCTCAGTTAGGCATATGAACCTTAGATCAAGATGACACCTAGGGAGAGATAGACAGAGTCTTAGGTCTTCAGAGGCTAGTGTCAATCATACTGCTAGGTCGTGGGCCCAGCAATTGAGCCATCATTCTCACTACCCTAACTCTGAAACTAGCGAGTCTGAGATGTCCCACGGTATGGAGAGACCTACAGGAAGTTCAGGTGTGCCATATTTACATAGGGTAGAAGGTCTCTACAAGACGCAGCTGGAATACCTTAGGACCAACCGATTAGGTGCTAGCATCTATGAGGATGGCCTAGGAAGATCTGTGGTCCAGATCAAAAACCCAGATCAACCCATTGGACTAGAACGTCCAGTAGTCAAGTTTGAAAATGGAGCATACTTGGACAAAGAAGGAACCATATATGTAGTCACCAGTCACCCAGAAAGAACAGATGAATTCGAAAATGTGATCCAAGAAACGGACTTAGGTGACCTAGAGCAAGGGAACATCCCTCAAGGCAAATTAGTTCCCACTAGAATTCTCACACCAGAGTGGGTTCCCTAGGACAATAAGAGCATAGATCTACTCTTGAACCGAGACACCGATGAAGCCTTCTGGAGGTATAAGCCTGATCAACCAAATGAGGTAGGAACAATCACAATCTATGAGTTCAAAGATCCTGATAGCTCAGGCAAAGTGACCTATTTAGACAATACCTCGGAGAGGATCTTTGTGGTCTCGGAACATGGTAGGCATGCCTACACTTGGAAGGCTGAACTTGTTTTCCCCCAACCTAGATCTAATGTCTCCAATGGCAACCTAGGAGCGGGTACATCCCAAGCTCATGGAGCTCAAAGGGACAGAAGTAGAGATAGACTAGAAGTGAGTTTCGCCAACCCATGGGAAGAGAAAGAATGAGAACGAAAACGGATAGAGTGGAACGTGAGAGACCTCGAGCCCCAAGAAACCAAAGAAATGCAGATGAATTCCCTCTGCCAAGGCCTAGAGAACACACTAGAACCTTGAGGCCCACCTAGTTGGTTAGGTCTATGAAGAACTACTTTGATGGAACTGGAGACCCATATGATCATGTGGCCGAGTTTAGGCAAGTCTTGAGAGCTGAACAAGTTGAGGACCTATTCATGCAGTACAATGCCTTTGGCCTAACCCTTAGGAACACCGCCCTTACGTGGTTTCAACCACTAAATGAGAGACACTTCAGGAACATAGGCCAACTTCTCGAGGCTTTCATCACTGAATTCTCTAAGAGTGGCATATGACATAACACTTCCTCACTGATTCACAGCTTCAAGCAGACACCTCAAGAGACTGTTAGACTGGCAGGAAGAAGGTTTAGGCAATACTTAGAGAGATGCCCTATGTCAGAGCTACCCACTCCAGCCAAACAAGTGGCTTTATTCCTAGATGGACTGCTAAGTACAAAGTTGAGATCATATGTGTACTTGAAAGACCCTAGGACCATAGAAGAGTGTGTACGCATGTGCATCGACATCGAGGGTAACCTAGGGGAGGAATTAGAACTTTCCAAAATCTACAAAGATTCAGATAGTTCTACTAGCCTCTCTTCCTCGCAGTCCACATCTATTGAAGAACTCGTTGAGAAAGTAGCTCAGAAGTTAGGACTATCGAGCAAACAAATACCAAGGTTTGCCCTAGTGAAAAGATGCTATACTTGTGGAGGTGACCATATGGCGAACGTATGTCCCATTATGACTCAACCCGAAGTGAATCCTAGTAGCCAGTAATGCACCATAGAACGGAGGTACACAATCATACCGCACAAGACTGCCCCTACAATAAGCAACGAGTGAGGCAAACATATCCACAGCCCTACCCTCAACAGGGAAGATACCAGAACCAATATCCACCACAACAATATGGCAGACCACACAACCCTATCAGCAACCCTTCTAGAATCAGCAAAGGCCTCAGCCTGTGTTAGCCCAACAACCTCCAGCTCCTGCCAATGTCATTCTTGTAAAGTATGCAGCTGCTGAAGAAAACTTGAATAGAGCTATAATCCCAGTAAATCCATTACTTTCCGAAAGTGACCCTAGTGACGATAGCTTTGATTCTACACATATTGATAGCCCTCAGGCTTACTACATGCAGTCTCCTAAACATGGTGAGTCCTACTATAGTGAAGAATCAAGTGAACCTAGTTGGGAGCCAGATTATGCAAACGTCATGTACGCAAACCCTAACTCTAGACCTCAACCAAGGCAAGTAAGACCCCCATTTCCTAGAGGACCATGCTATAGATGTCAGGGAGATCACCTCATTCGTGATTTCCCTATGCCTGCACCTACACAACCCCAATCGGTGACAATTCAAGGCTTTTGTCAAGATTGCGAAAAGGAGCATCTCTTACGAGATTGCCCAAAAAAACCCAATAATATGCCAAAAATCACCCCTACCAACGTTATTGGGTTAGTAGTAGACTCTATAGGAAGTGTAACTTCCACTGCACCGGTGCAAGTGGTCACCAGAGCTCAGGCTTTGCAGCAGAACCAAGGTTTAGGCCAAGAAAAGAATTCTGAGATTAGTGAGACAGAGAGCACAACTAAGAAAAGGACTAGAGCTTGGAGAGATAGCCGCGAGAGAATGAAAAGACAATGGGCAAAGAAGATGAGTGAACTTGAGGAAAGTCTAAGAGAAACAAGAGCCAAGATAATTGAACTTACATCTCAACCTCCCTCTCACACTACACCACCACCATTCCCATCTTCATCCGATCCACCACCTTCCAACCCACCTCACATGACCCCACCACCCCCTAGAGTAGGATCAGTATTAGCAGATCCCACTCTCGAGGACCTAAATATGATGCTTAAGGCATATTAGGCCAGAATCCAAGAAGAGCCGAACTAGAGATTGAACGAACTAAAATTTGTGCTAAGATGGTGGAAAACAAAGATCCAATATCTTATTGGTCAATTATTGGTCAAATTACTCACAAAGTAGAGAATGTCTACAAGTGCTTTCTAGCTTTTGTACAAACTAAAGCGCTTAGCAAGTTGGCTAAGTCGTCGTCCTCCTATCCTTGGTGCGTGAGTTCGAATCCCCTGGAACTCAATGGCGGCAACGCGTAGCAGTTCTTTGATGTATAATGATTTTTAGGAGATAAAGCTCACGGTGGACAACAGCAGGAAAAAACACGTTTTTCTTTATGCTTTTACGGACAGCGAAGGCGACACGATCGCATAGATTTATTCAATATGTGCTTTATTATCAGCTTTTCAAGAAGAACACAATACTATATAAGAAGAGCCTCATGCTCATTGTATTCATCCTTCACCAATTTCAACACAAGCTTTCTAAAGCTTGGACCTCAATAGAGGTGGTGTTTTGTCTAGCACATGGGGCAGCCATGGTGCTAACTTGAAGCATGTTGAGGAGCAGCTATGGAGTTCTTCTTAATGATTCTTCTTGGAGAAGATGAAGGGTGTGCTCACACTCTAGCTCATGGAGAGGAGGTTATCTCTTGTTCATGGCAAGAAGACTTGGTCATTAGCAGCTTGATGGTGAGGATCGGCCATCTACATGGTGTATTTGAAGATTGTCTTCTACAAGAAGATATCAGGTTGAAGATTGGCTTCTACATGAAGATGTCGGGCTACTTCAAAGACATTGGATGGTGGTTAACATAAGATTCACATCTTATGTTAAGTATTCAGGTACATATTCTCTTTATGCACACAGGTACTACTTGAATTTTATGGAGGTCGTGGTGTTCATATCAGAAGGAGTCCTATTCAGCATAGGTACAAGAGAAACAGTACGTATATGCTTTATGCATATTTGGATGAGGTGTTTGAGAAGGTGTGTTCACATGAGTTTAAGGATTTCTAGCAGCAAACTTGTTAGCATTCTATGCTACTTTTTAAGTATGTGATCTTTTCACACACGTATCTGACTTACGGTCTTCCATAGCCTAAGTTCAGATGAGGGTTTGTTGACTATCAGTTTCACACTGATCCTTCCTCTTTCAATCACTCATATTCACTCTTCTATAACCTATAAGGTCACACATCTCATGTATATTATTCAGATTACTGCCCATACATCTGAATATGTTTGTTACATTGTACATTCACTCATTCATCTATTTCTCATCACATAGAGTGGTTGAGAGTTTTGCTCCCACATTGTACATTGAACATTGGTATATATGATACTATGAGTAAGCGATGGCTTACGTAACACCTTACACATGTCGTCTATTCTTTCTCTATCTTTGTCTCATCATCTGTATGATTAAGTTGTGGTATGTTCATGTTTTGTCAATATGGAAGATTGCTGGAATTAATGTTGTACATGATTGGAACTATGGAACCATGGACCTGTGATAAGAGCCAAGGGCCTACCTCACTTCCAACATTTGGTATCGGAGCACTAAGGTTTTGGTTACAGAACTTTAGATCTTTGGCATCAATGCATTAAGGCTCATTCATATCTCAGGTTCCCAAACTTCCAGATTTACAACATATGATTTGAAAGCATCTTCTAACATTTGACATTTGACATACACACTTAATCTAGATGAGTAGAGATTTGAGAATTAGACAATTCAGTTACATGTGTATTCATCAGTGTGGAGTATGAAGTTGATGATCTGTTAGCAGCCGAATATTTTTGGAAGAGTATGCAAATACTTTACAAAAGATTAGACTTTGAGTCTAATTCTTTACATGAATTACCCCACTTCACAGGTCCATGGGAAGCTAAGTCTACTTGTATGAGAGCACCCACGGTCATGGTACGAAACGAAGACTTAGTCATACCTAGGAATACGGAGGTAGTAAAGAATACTAAAGTGCAGTGCAATCTCACTTTAGAAGAGTTACTCAAGGTTAGGCCAGAACTGTGGAAACATGTAGCCAAACAAATACCAGAGATAGCTAAACCGTGTTCCCAGGTAGGTTCTCATAGAACAGTGCCAGAAATTCCTCTAGACAAGATAGGAGATATGAGTGAAGGAGAAGAAGGAAACACCTATCTTCCCATCACCCATCAAGGATACACAACCAAGGCAATTCTGGACTCAGGTGCAGGAGTTGCAATTGCTACTACTTCCCTATGGAAATGTTGGGGCAAGCTAGCACTCAGGCCGACAAGAATGAAATTGCAGATGGACGATGGTCACATTGAAAGACCCTTAGGGCTGCTAGAGGGAATAACTCTCACCACTTGTGGTGTAGAGTTTGAGCACACATTTGCTATCTGTGACTTTAGCAAGAACCAGGCCTATGAGATGATTTTGGGAAGACCATTTATGCGACAGTTGCAAGTGGTATAGGATTGGGGCACCAATTCCTTGTATTTGCAACACTTAGGTGTCACGACCAAAGTTAATCTCAAGGATTACTCTCACAGAGATGTACCCCCTATCCAATGGAATCCCATCCATAGAGCTAAAGATGATACTGAGTCGGTGCATTCCATAGGATCAGGATCCTCATGGATGCATGAAGATACCCACTTATGGATGTGCAAAGTAGCAGTAGAAGAGGAGAAGAGAGAAAAAGCCAGAGAGGTAGGTGCGAAGGAACCACATAGATCAATTCAAGACCCAGCCTATGCACCTGTAGTATTTCCTGACGAAGAGTTTGAACCTCGTGGTTGGGCGGAAATTTTAGCAACAATGGATGTAGCCATCAATGAAGAACAATGGACACCCCACTGTGATGAGGATGGCTATGACATTTCAGTCTTCTCCATCGAGCCAATCATGGGAAACTCAATTCTAGAAGAATGCGAACCTTGCTCTGATGCATTTGAGGATGCAAGTGACTTCGACTTAGAGTCAATCATTATGGAGCCACCATTTGCATCAGATGAAGAATACTTCTATGAAGTAGAAGCTCACCCTCAGAGACATGGAGAGCTCACAAATGACGTAAGATTAACCACACAAGTGACCCCTAAGGATGAAGGAAAGAAAAGGAAGAAGAGAGAAATCACACCAGAGGAAGAAGAGTCTTTGTTTGAGGTCCTTGACAATTTCAGAAAGTATGAGATAGACGATAGAAGAGTCATGGTAAGAATGCCTAAACGTGAGGCACAATCAGGGGAGGCCTATGATAACAAAGAGACCACCAAAAAAATAGTTGTAGCCATAGAAGAAGGAGAGGAGAGATGCACTTACATAGGACATGACCTGACAGAAGAAGAAGAGCACGAGCTGATAACCTTGCTAAGAGAATACAGAGATGTATTTGCTTGGAGTTACAAGGACTTGAAAGGTGTAGGCCCTGACATATGCTCACACATGATTCCCATGACCTCAGATGCCAAACCCTCTAAGCAAAATCCATACACATATAATGATAATTATGCTGCCAAGATCAAAGAAGAGATAGATTGCTTGGTCGAGGCTGGATTTATCTATGAAATTGAGCACACTGAGTGGGTATCCCCCATTGTAGTGGTGCCCAAGAAGAATGGAAAGCTACGTGTGTGCATTAACTTGAAGAAGGTTAATGCAGCAACTATTCGAGATAACTATCCGCTTCCTATCACTGAGCATCTACTAGAAAGGGTAGCAGGCAAGGAAGTGTACAGCTTCCTTGATGGATTTTCTGGCTACAATCAGGTAGCCATAGCTCCAGAAGATCAACATAAGACGGCTTTTGCCACAAACTAGGGCATATTTGCTTTTTGGGTAATGCCATTTGGGCTTACCACTGCACCCGCAACCTTTCAAAGACTGAAGTGTCATGTGTTTAAGGAATTCTTGAGAAAGAATTCAGAAGTCTATGTTGATGACCTATGTGCGCATTCCAATATTAGACAAACACATATACCTGAACTCAGGCAAATCTTTGACAAATGTAAAGAATATCAAGTCTGCTTGAACCCAGAAAAGTGTGTTTTCATGGTCAAGCAAGGCAAGATTCTAGGACACATAGTGTCAAAGAATGGCATATCCACGGATGAGGAGAAAGTGAGGGCCATCGCAAAACTACCTAGGCCAAAGAATGTCAAGGAAGTACAAGCTTTCATGGGGCATTGTGGGTACTACCGACGTTTTATACACATGTATGCCATCATTGTAAAGCCTTTGTACGGACTTTTGACTAACTTTGAGTGGACTGATGAATGTGAAGACTCTTTCAACGAGCTCAAAAGAAGATTGTGTTCAGCACCAATCTTGACCACACCAGATTGGAATAAGCCCTTTCATGTTCACGTGGATGCATCCACTTATGCTATTGGATGTGTACTCGCACAACCTACTGGTGAAGGTAATATGGATCTTCCAATTGCCTATGCTAGTAGACAATTGAATGCAACTGAACGAAATTATACCACCACTGAACGAGAGGGATTAGGCATGGTGTATGCGGTTAAAAAGTTTAGACACTATTTGCTTGCAAATAAGTTTAAATTTTTTTACTGATCATCAAGCACTGTTGTACTTGGTAAACAAGCCATGCAACACAGGTAGATTGGTGAGATGGTTTCTCTTGCTAATGGAATACAACTTTGAGGTTGTGGTGAGGAAAGGGAAGACTCATTTGAGAGTAGACCATCTCTCTAGGCTCACATCTGGAGAAGCCCCACAAGGAGTATCAGATGACCTTCCTAATGCTTACTTGTTTAATTTGGAAGTTGTACCTCAGTGGGCTAAGACATTAGCGTCAGTATTGACATACGGGCCTAATCACCCAGTCGTAAACACTCAAGATAGGGAGATAGTAAAAGCCAAAAAATACCAGATCATGGCACAAAGTATGTACAAGCATACAGATCAAGGGATCCTAGCTTGTTGTGTGGAAGAGGACGAGTACGCAAATGGTTGCAATTAGCACATGTAGGTGCATTAGAGCAACATTACTCAAGGCAACGAACCCTACAGACGCTAAGGAGACTTGGAGTGCATTGGCCGAAGATGGAAGCAGATGTCCATAAGATGTGTAAGGAGTGCCCAGTCTGTAGTGTTAGACCACCTGTGGAGCACGCAACTTTGTACCAAGTGTCTCTAGTACCGGATTGGAGTGAACCACTAGTAGCCTTCTTGAGGACGAAAACATTTCCTCAAGATATGACCCTGACGAGGCAAAGAAGTCTAGAACAAGAAGCCCTAGACTACTCACTTATTGGTGATAATTTATACAAGCGTAGTAAAGATGGTTACCTGAGACTGTGTCCATGAGAGTGAATATCTCAAGATCTTAGAAACTGCTCACCAAGGTGTAGCAGGAGGACATTTTGGACCAGATCGGGTGATCAAGGCAATCCTATTTGCAGGATTATGGTGGCCGACCCTTCACATGGATGCACATACCTATGTGAAGAGGTGTGATGTATGTCAATGAACTCAGTATCCTATACGTAAAGATGAGATGCCTTTGAAACCTATGATGGGTGGACGTGCATTCTCTAAGTGGGGAATAGACTTTGTAGGCCCTATTAATCCCCCAGCCAAGGGTTCACATGCTGAATATATCATTGTTGCCCCTGATTATCTGACCAAATGGGTAGAAGTAAAAGCCACAACGAAGAACGATGCTCAAACGATAGCTAAGTTCCTCTTTGAGAATGTATTCACGAGATACGGACTACCCATAGAGTTAGTTACTGATAGAGGGACTCACTTCTTGAATGAAGTCATTGAAAATCTTCTTCAAGAGTTCTTGGTGATACACAAGAAGTCTGCCCCCTATCACCCACAAGCTAATGGCCAGGCTGAGAGCACAAATAAGATTGTATGCAATGTATTGACAAAACTAGTGAATAATAAATGCTCTGATTGGGACAAACAACTACATCATGTTGTTTGGGCATACAGAGTTGCCTATAAAACGGTACTCCAAGCCACACCCTTTCAGATGGTATTTGGCCAGAATGCAGTGCTCCCATTAGACTTCTTGATACCTACACTAAAGGTAGCATAGGAGCATGAGTGGACGGGTCATCAACTCTCTTCGAGGATTTTTTATCTTGAACGGCTAGGTGAAACAAGACTAAGAGCTGCAGCAGGTATATATGCTGCTAAGAAAAGACAGAAGGCATACTTTGATGCCCATGTTAAGGATAAAGGATTGAAGGCCGGAGACTTAGTTTTGGTGTATACCCTGAAACAACATGCAAGAAAGCTAGAAAAGTGTGGCTATGGACCCATGATTTCAATAGGATCTCCACAATTGGAGCAGTTCAATTAGCTACACTGGAAGGTGATGTTCTTCCTAGTTACATTAGCGGATGTAGAGTCAAGTTATATTAGGAACCCCTCACGGAGGAGATGTTAAAGCGACTCAATACTGCACAGAAACGTAAAGAAGAGGAAAACCGAATTCGGGAAGAGGCATAGGCAGAAGCATTGGAATGCATCCGAAGAATGAAGTTGAGAAGACAGCGTAGAGATCAGCCTAGGACCGATGCCTATGCAGCTCAAGGATATCATATGGCTATGTGTGAAGTTTCAGGTATTAGCTCTCATAAAATAATTGATTGACGTCCTTTTGTAACCTTAGAGATAGGACAAGAAAAGAGTGCAAGGACTCTGAGGGCCTTGATTGACTCAGGTGCAGCAACTAGTGCTGTTAAACTTTCTTACTGTCGAGAATTGAACTCAAATGTCAATCATGTGGAAGCATATCTCATAGGATTGGGAGGTGTGGAAACCCCTTGCATGGGCGAGGTGGAACTTCCCCTCTACATTCAAGATGTTTTAATGATAGTTAAAGCACTAATGTGTCAAGATGAGGATCTCACTGAATCTCTTGTCTTGGGTCAAGACTGGATCTATGATCATGCAGTCAACCTAAACCTAAGAAGTGGACTTCTTCAGGTCTGGGTAAATCAGAACCGCATTACACTTGAATTAGAGAATGAAGCACTCAAGAAACTAGGAAAGGCACAAACTCCTGGTCCTTCCAGGAGTACACATGAAAATGACCATGTTATTCTTGTCCAAAACTATGTGATGCAGAGGGATGATTATCTCAACAAAGAAGTCAAGGATACGATGGAACTCCCTTCTTTTCCAAAAACCATAGGGATGCAGCAACCAAAGGTGGATCAAACGCAGAGGAAGCAGAGGACTTATGCTCGAAGCCAAAAGAAAATACGAAGCACGATGTCTCAACCATCAAAACAAGTGTGGGTGCGGAAAGGCGAGCATCTTATTGCGGTCAAGCCACAACAACTAGCTCAACTTCCTATTAGTGATCGACGACACAACACTAATAAGAAGTCTTCCAAAAATTCTTCTGTGAAAGTGAAGTCTATCTAGGTACCCAAGAAGTCGATGAAGGCTGGCCCACACTCAAGACAAATTTGGGTGCCTAAGGCTTGCTTGCGGGCTCAAATAGCTACACAGAGACCACACCCTGTACAACATGGTTCACTCACTCAAAAAACTGACACCCACTCCTATTGGACACGCATGAACACATCTTCGCCCATGAGCACGAGCAGAATCACTTGTAAATGGGTTCCTAAAAAGCCTCATATCCAAGTAGACAAGCCCTCCAGAGTCTCCACAAAACCAAAAGCCATTCACTATGATTGGCAGCCCAAAGCTTGTAACAAACCCCCCGACCCCCATTTGTAAATTCACACCCACCTACTAACTGCATCATTCTCACACTGCATCTTTCCATTTAGCTCTTAGGACAATTCATCCCCTAACTACACCCACAATCACCGAGCACTCACTGACTAACTAACATATCACACTCATGTTAATGTTGTAATGGGGACACGTGACCACTTGCTTTCCATCTGCAATGTTAAAATTCATTTGTATATTCTCACAGAACCGGTGACCAGTCCCTTCAATATGGCCGAGGCTGCAGGAACAAGCTCCCAGGGAGGCACCAGTCCTCAGATTGTGGACATTGAAAGTCTCCCCATTGAGGAGGAGTTGAAGGAAAGACCACTGGCATTGAGAGCTTTACATGCCATACCTGTTCACAATCCTCCCCAAGAGCACACATCACCAGTAAGCAAAAACTAGCATTGGTTCAGTGATGTGGCAGGACCCTTGGAGAAGGCACTTACTTGTGGGAGGCAAAAATAAAGTTCAACGGACGCTGGGGCAGATATCATTTCTTTACCAGAGAGTTCGAGAGGCTTCAAAACAATGAAGGGTTGAAATCAATATGGAAGAAGGTGGGACTATATGATTACTTCAAAGCCCAGTTACCAAAGCCGGACTTTCTAAGGTTTTCATACTTGATTAGCACCCTCACTCCCAGTAAAGAGAAAAAGGGGTATAGTGAAGTATTTCGATGGCGTGCACCACACTGGACTCTCCTTCTCGAGAGCTCCACGACGATATGCTCAAAGTAGAAAACCGAGCTCCTGTCGCCACACACAGTACTCCGCACAGATGTTGTAGAATACGCAGAAAACGTAGTACACAGGGAGTACGAAGACAGACTTCTTAGGTCTTACAAATGCGTTCGAACTTACAGTCTGTGACTGACCAGGCCACTATATGTTTTATTAAAGAACATATACAAAGAAGTGTCCGGTGGCCATTTGGCCTTTCACATGGACACTAACGGTAACATATAGCACCTTTGTCCTACCATCTCTTACAAGAGGTAATGAACTGAAGCGCTTCAAATTGACAAACAATTTGGTAAGGGAAGCTCTCGATATGAAAGGCATGCATATCCCCACAGAGAAGGATTCAATGGTCCCAGACAACACGAAAAACAGGAACCTGACTAAACTAAAGGACATGGTGGCAATGACACCAACTATTGCCATTCACCTCCGAATGTGCATGCAACATTTTGCGTTCCCTGCTCAAGAGAGATTCACGATGCCACCCAAGAAGATCTGGTTCAGTCTATATTTAGCAGACGCCTTCAATTTGACAATCAACATGCCACATTGGATTATTGACCAAATACACTTGGCACATCAACGGTGGTATAAGAAGCAAAAGTCAGTACTATATGGATGTTGTGGTCTCACAAGGATTATTTACCGATGCTTGGCATATGATGTGCCAATTCAAAGGGCACTTGTTTGGACCAGGATGCAAGAATTCCAACAAAGACTATCAGCCGCAGGGCCTCCATCCAAGAAAATGAGGGGAGCAGTTCAGATGCCCTGTGCACAGGCCCGTGGTGCCACACTGACACCGGACACAACTCCACGACTTCTAAGGTGAGTGCAACCTTTCATGATCAGATTTCCAAGGCATAGCGCAGAAAGACCGAATCTAGTGTTCCCACCAATACCCACTGATTTGGAGTTCCCTCATGGCTTCACGCTAGAGGATCTAACGGATGAGGAGGTAGCAAGAATAATTAATGCCACTAATTTGGAAGTTGAGGCAGAGCAAGCAAGCGAGCAACAGACAGTCATGGACCAACCCCATCCAATCCAACCAGAAGTCGTCGAAGTAGATGAAGATGAAGAGGAGACTGCAGAAGAGGAGCAAGAGGATGAACAAAAAGGACTATCCGATGAAGAAGAGCATGAATATGAGCAAGAAGTTGTTCTGGAACTTGAAGGTGCCCCTGCTTATACGAAGCAATTGAAGAGACTGTATGATACATCAACCGAGTTCAAGAACAACACAAACTATCCTTGGCAGCAGGAAAGGCCCTAATGAACCAAATCTTGGAAGATGAAGGTGTGGATGAGCAATACAGGGCAACCCTTGACATGATTGCTTTGGGGGTACCTGAGACTGTGCATACCGCTCTCACACACTCGCGAAGATCGAAGCGAAGATATGGCAGATGTCCCCCTAGTCCAGGGAAACAAATGAATGTCTTTGTATCAGAACCACAAGGAACCACATCCACAACCATAGGCATAGCTCATACCACTCATCACACTGAGGAAGCCCATACTTCAAGTGCACCCCCATCACCCCCTTTACCACCCTCCCCTCCAACTCCACCACCTTCACCTCCTACCACCAGTGTCACCACCACTGTCACAACCTCAGAGTCCACTTCTCAAAACGAAGCACAGACTGTGATCCAACCCTCACAATCTGCACAACCTATCACCACCCCCATTGTAAATGCCACCATTGACACTGTAATTCTAATCGTCGCCACTGAAAACCCCATTCCCCCTATCACACTTCTTGGTGGTTCATATTCACAACTGCACACACCACTTTACACCTTCACAACCATCACCACACCGACAATTCCCATGTTCACAATCACTCCTATGACCGCATCCACACATGACTTCATGGACATCTCACCCACTTCTGCACCTCTACCTCCCCCCATATTCCCACAATCTCCCATTCCCCCACCACCCACTTCACCCTTCTCAAGCACAGCATACACACTCCCTTTCCCCTTTCCCTACCCTCCTGCATTCAACACCTTCCCTGCATCCATTCCTATTAATAATGTATTTAATACTTTATATCAGTGTATGTCTCAACTACAACAGCATTACCAGCACCTAGATGCTCAGCATACGAGCCTATTCAGAAATCATGAAACGCTACAAGAAAGATTCATTAATTTAGAGAAGGAGAAGAGGCTATTATAGCAGCAGTTTAATACCTTACAGGCACAACATGATCAATTAGTAGCCAATCCACCCCAGCCAGATACTGAAGAAAAACAACAACTCGATGATATGTTACACGCTTAGATAACGGACAATCTCAAGCTTTGATGCAACCTCGCCTTACTACAAAAGCACATGTCCGCAGCACTCAAAGAAAATAAACGACTATAGAAACAGAACGAAGAAAACCTGGAAGCAGCAATGGAGGGTTCACCGCAGGAAATCAACCCAGAGCATTTCAAGGCCATCCCATCTGAAAATATGCAAATAGTGTTGGAAACACACGCCGATCTCCTGGAAGCACACGCAGCCTTAGAAAGAGAGAGGGATGACCTACTAAAGCAACTGGCAGCACAGCAAGAGTCACCAAAAGAAGTCATAGCCGCAGCAGACACATCTGAAGAAGTCGCAGAACTCAGAGCACAACTGGAAGAACTACGAAATAAAGTTCTTCAATATGAGCGTCAACCCTCTCCCCTCGTGGAGCCGAAACCTGAGGACTTAGTTCCAATTGAAGTTGAGGAGATTTTTGAAGACCCATACGTACCCATGCCTGCACCAGGGGGTAAGCAAACGGAGGAAGGAATGGACACCATTGAGATCGAAGCTCCTGAATGGATGCAAAAGTTAGAGAAGGTTGGTGCAACCCATGATGAGAGAGTGGAAGTACAGATACAGTCTATGTCTCGATTGGAAGACGTCGTCATTAAATCGGATTACTTTAGAAACCTCTCCCTTCATCGGTGGATTGGCACGTCCGATGATTTGTATGTTCCATTCTGCGTATTAATGGCAGATTATAATGATGAAATAAAGCAACGCACAACAAAAGAACCAACCTCGGCAACACATTTTGCACCAGATGACATTCCTGCAAGCGCCACGCATGGGAATATATTTCAACCAACCTGGAGGATACGTCTGCTTGAAACATACCCTGAGATGGTACGCACTTGGAATAACATGCCTTTATACATCAAGTATAACCCATGCTAATGCCTTGTCTTTCGAAGAAGGTCTTGGCCAAAATACACCAAAACAATTTTGACAGTTAAAGGATGTGAAAAGTGGCTAAACTATGTGTACTTAGCACCCCCTCGTGGCCAACCCACAGCCGGTTACATGATTTCAACCATCCGACACTGGGCAATCAAATTCAAAAATGTACTAGATATCATGGCATAGATGTGCCTCAAAATATTTGAGTTAATGCTAATCACTTGCAGAACTTTTAGAAATGTCAAAGCACCTCATCTTTCGGCTCTTGGATTCAATGAAGGCAACCAAGACCTCGCCTACGATATGAGCACAACACCACCCATCAACGTTGTCTATGTGTGGCATGCTCATATCAAGTATCCACCAGCCTGCTTCAAGGAAACATTTGAGGAAATGTTTATCACAAGGTTCTGGGAATATCATTCCAAGATATTCATACCCAAACCATCTCACCTATTACAGCTGTTTGCGGTTGAACAGGCTCTACACTCAGAACAGCTATGCATGCCACATTCAGAGGTACCCGGGCCAGTGGACTAGGATGCCCTACTCACTAATTTGGCCAAAGGGCTAAGAATAGCAGAACATCACTTAGCCACAAATGTCTGGAGTACTACATCCAACGGTCCACACAACAAGGGTCTGTCAGAGACGACAGACGCGAGAGAGGGGGGAGTGTTGGCAGTGGTCAGGGCGGTCAAGGACTTGCAAGACAAGGGAGCCAATGAGAGGGGCCAAGCAGGCAAAGTAGTCAAAGAAGATCTGGCAAATAGTCCTATCAATTTTTCCTGAATTAATATTTCCCAAATAGTGATTCTCGTCACTCCACACCATTGTAAATACCATTCCACCTTTTTGTAACTCCATTTTGTGCAAGCCAAGGAGTCCTTGATCTTGAGGAGCATGAGAAGTACCTACCTATCAATTTTCATATTTTTTAGACTCCGTTTGAGCCCTCAAATAGGCCCTAGAACCTAATTTTTAACTAGGCCGGACACTAGGTCTGGACAGGGCCAAAGCTAGTCAAAAACTATAAATAGAGCTAGAGAGCTCATTTTTGAGGTTAGCTTGTTGTAGAATTGAACTTGTAAGAGCACTTTTGAGTAATCTAAAGAACTCCATTGCTTCTCTCTTTGTCTTACCTTGTGTTCACGTGTGTGTGTGTATGTGTTTGCATGTTAGTGTGCTTCTCATTCACACATTTGTGCCATCACTTGTTCGAGGTCTTCATACCATCCTCCCGTCTTCCCGGATTGACATTAAAGGAGGTGCTACTCATCACTGAGTTACACACCTCAATGTGCTTAGTGCGAGCATGGAACACAGGGTTCCTCGCAACTACCAATGCACTCTGACTGTCAATGAAGATGGTGAAGATTGACCAACACCCAAATCAGCCATAAGGCGTCTGAGCCACACACACTCAACAATAGCTGTGAAAGCTGCCCTATACTCAGCCTCACAACTGGAAGTGGCCACAGTAGGTTGCTTCTTGCTCAACCAAGATATACATGAGCTACCAAGCATGAAGCAAAAGCCACTGGTGGACACACAAGTGTCATAGCAACCAGCCCAATCAGAGTCAGAAAAAGCATGCAAATATGGCGGTAGTGATCCCCCCTTGGGATAAAACAACCCAAGTAGCCGAGTACCACTCAAGTAGCGAAAGATGCGCTTAACCGCCTGCCAATGCTTGACTCCTGGGTAATGTATAAATCTGCTCATCTGTGAGATAGCAAACTGAATATCTGGCCGAGTAATGCATAAGTAAATCAAGCATCCAACAGCCTGCTGATAGAGAACAGCATCAAATGCATCTCCAGCATCATGAAGACTCAATCGTAAACCTGTCTCCATAGGAGTGGCAATAGGCTTACAGTCTTCAAGGCCAAAACGCTGCAATAATGTGTCAATATATTTTGTTTGACACAAAGCCATTCCACCATCAACTTGCATAAACTGAATGCCCAAATAGTGATGCAAATGCCCCAAATCAGACATCTCAAATGAGGCATGCAAATCAGCCTTGAAATCAGCAATATAGGACCAGTGAGCAACATGTCGTCAACATAGACAACAATGATCAGAAGCACATCATTAGCACGCTTAACATATAAGGTGCTTTCAGTTGGATTGTTCTCAAAACTGTGTGCAACCAGATAGGCATGTATCTTCTCATACCAAGCACGTGGTGCTTGCTTTAAACCATATAATGCCTTCTTTAACCTGCACACCTAGTTTTCATGCCCTTTCTGCACAAAGCCACAGGGCTGAAAAATATACACTTCTTCATGCAAGTCACCATTCAGAAATGTTGTTTTAATGTCCAACTGATGTACATTCCAACCATGATGGGTTGTAAGTGCACAAATGCTCCGAACAGTACTCATACGGCATGTAGGTGCAAAGGTCTCATCAAAATCAATGCCTCTTTCCTATGCATAACCCTTTGCAACAAGCCTAGCCTTATACCTGTCAACTGTACCATCAGGTTTATGCTTCAGCTTGTATACCCACTTAGTGCCAATGGCCTTCTTGCCAGGAGGCAAGTCACATAAAGACCATGTACCATTCTTCATTATAGCATCATATTTAGATTGCATAGCAGCCATCCAATTTTTTTAATTTTGTGCTTCATCAAAAGAAACAGGTTCATTCTCGTCACAGAGACTAGACGCGGCCATAGCATAGCAATCTGATGCAAAGGAGGCACTATGAGAGCCTGAACGAGTACGATATGACAAAGGTGCATCTAATTTGCTATCACGCAAAGTCTGCACCATCCATTTTGGCATAGTTTTTGCCTGCTCAATATCAGCTCTCTCATCAACAAGTGCATCATGTAAATCTGCATTAGAAATGGAATGATCTACATCATCATATGAAACCTGCAAAGGCTGAGAAGTTGCCTCATTAGGACCAGCACTAGACTGTCCACCTGTAAAAAGAGGCATCAAAGTATCATACATGTCTTTGGAGCTAACAGATGTCTCCTTAGTACATGAAAGCAATGGTTGAATAGCATCTTCCACAAATATAACATCACGGCTAACCAGAATGCATTTAGTCTGTGGATGATACAGATGATAGCCTTTACTTTCAGAGCTGTACCCTACAAAAATACATTTTACTGCCTTATCATCCAATTTTTTGCAATGTTGTTCAGGCACTAGTGCATATGCCAAACAACCAAAAACACGCAGATGAGCAACAGATGGCTTGTGGTCATGCCAAGCCTCATATGGAGTGATAGATTGTAGCGCTTTAGTGGGACACATGTTTAGTACATATGTTGCACACATGAGAGCCTCAAGCCAGAAACTATGTGGTAAAGCCTGACTCTTGACCATGCACCTCGCCATCTCCATGAGTGACCTGTTCTTTCATTCAGCAACTTCATTCTATTGAGGTGTATAAGGCACTGTAAACTGGTGTTTTATCCCACGTTCAGCCAGAAATGCGTTAAATTCAGAAGACATATATTCCACCCCTCGATCAGAACGAAGGGTGCCCATTTTACATGCTGACAGATTTTCAGCCAAAACCAAAAACTGTTTAAAGCACATGAACACTTTGGACTTTGCTTTGAGTGGATATACCCATGCATGCCTGGAAAAATCATCAATGAAAGTCACGTAGTAAAGGTAATTTCCAAAAGAGGGTGTCTGCATAGGACCACAGACATCACTATGTACAAGCTGCAATTTCTGTGTAGCCCGAACTGAACCATCTTTTGGAAAGGAGGAACACTGCATTTTGCCCAAAATACAGCCTTTACAAACATGTTTTCCAGGAGCCTCAAGTTTGGCTAGAGAGGACACCATTTCAGATTTTTGCAGGCGTAGCAAACTAGCAAAATTCAGATGACCAAAGCGTGCATGCCAAAGCTTTGCATCTGACATAGCCTGAGAATCATTTACTGCACATGCCAAATTATTTTCAGATCTTTCATAGTCTATGAGCTTATACAGTCCACGACATAAAATGCCAGAAGCAATAATCACATCGCCATTTGACAGATCTTGAACTGTACACCTGTCATCAAAAAATTTCACAACCAAGCCAATCTTGGCTAATGCAGAAACTGATAATAGATTCTTCTACGTGTATGGTCATCAATGAAGGTAACATAAAACCTGCAACCGCCCATAGATGTGGTCTTTGCTAGACCCCAAACATCTATATCTACTATTTCTAGTACATTCTCAGTAACATGCTTGTCATGTGGAAATGATGCTCTTGATTGTTTACCAAATTGACATGTTGCATATGCCTTTTACATTTCTGCAACTTTGAAATTTGGTAGTCCATGGACAATCTCCTTTGACTGCATCAATTTCAGCCTTTGCAAGTTTGCATGTCCAATCCCTTTGTGCCACATCTCTATATCTGCAATAACTCCTTCACCTTTTGCAAACATGGCTGCATTCATTTCAGGAATCTTCACATTTAAGGTGACCATCCTACCCACTTTGTTTCCTTTGGAAACCAATCGTCCATCCTGCTTGTACTCTTCTACATATAATCCATCAGCATTGAACCTGACTTGTAATCCCTGTTCAACCATTTGTCCAACAGAAACCAGATTCTTTGTTATATTTGGAACATGCAGCACATCAGCAAGATGTTTTACCTTTCCATCCTCCATAGACAATGCTATGTTTCCTATATGCTCAATAGGATGCGATGTATCATCACCTATTTCAACATATCCAGGAATTGGCATTTTTTACAAACTACTAAACCATTCTACATGACTGGTCATGTGATTTGAAGCACCTAAATCAACATACCAGACATTATCATTCGATTTTGAAACACCAGCAGACATCATATTCATCATGTGATGTTGAACCATGAATAGCTTCTCAGAATCATCTGCACTTGTGCATGCATAGTTATTCTGCTGCCTTCTGTTATTTTGATTCTTCAACCTATAATCACGTTCAAAGTGTCCAGGTTTACCACAATTCCAACATCCTTTACTGTCATTACCCGAATCATTAATTTGAAAATTTATGCGGCCTCTTTGGCTCCCCCTACCTCGAAACAAACCTCTTCCTCCTCCATGATTCTAGTTGAAGAGCTCCATTTTCCTTTGCCCTTCTGACTAGCCAGGAAAGCTTGATCTGCAACTCGCATAATGGACCTGTTTTGCCTGGACTGATCTTCCTGCAACAGAACAGAGACTAACTCCTCAAATGATAAGGCATTTGGATTGCCTTTCATCATCAACCGAAGAGTAGAAGCAAAACTCTGATATTAATCAGGTAGACCATTCAAAACGGTCTGCACAAGTGAGCTATCTGGTATAACCTCATCAGCATAAATCAATTGTTCCTTCAAGTCTTTGATCTATATTAGGAAATTGTCCATAGAATCACCTTCATTCATGTGCTCACTCTCCAACTGTTTTCGGAGGTAAGCAACACGAGCCTCATTCCTAGCTTGGTACAATGTGGTAAGTGTATCCCAAGCATCCTTAGCTGTTCTGCAAGAGCGAATATGAGGAATAATGGCACGTTTGACAGACAAATCTATCAATGCATGTGCCTGGGCCTCTCTGCCATCCCAGCGAATCTGCTCTGCAGTAGGTGCAGCAGAAAGAGCAGCACGAACAGGAATCTGCGGAATATCATCTTTGACACCATCTTCATCAACTCTCGAATGTGTTATTTGTGCTATTGTGCTAGGGATCAAGAAGAATCTGTTATCAGTTTCAGCTTTAGCCAAGATTATCTTGGATGTGAAATTTGTTGATGATAGATGTATAGTTCATGATCTGTCAAATGGCAACATTAGTATTGCTTCTAGAATTTTATGTCATAGGTTGTATAAGCTTACAGACTATGAAAAATCTATGAATGATTCAGCACGTGTAGTACATGATTCTAAAGCTATGTCAAATGGAAAGCTTTTGCATGCATGCTTTGGTCATCTGAATTTTTCTAGTTTGCTACACTTACAGAAATCTAAAATGTTGTCCTCTTTGCCCAAACTTCAGGCACCTAGTAAACATGTATGTGAAGGTTGTATTTTGGGCAAAATGCAGCATTCCCCCTTCCCAAAACATGGTTCAATTTGAGCTACTTAGAAATCGCAACTTGTTCATAGTGATATTTGAGCATAAAAATAAAGTGTGCAGGTTGAAAAAGGCATTATATGGTTTGAAACAAGCACCACGTGCTTGGTATGAAAAGATACATGCCTATCTGATTGCACATGGTTTTGAGAACAATCCAATTAAAAGCATCTTATATGTTAAGCATGCAAATGATGTGCTTCTGATCATTGTTATCTATGTTGATGAGATGTTGCTCACTAGTCCTCATGAGAAACATATTGTTGATTTTAAGGCATTGTACATTCTAGTGGAAATACATTCAGTATTGTGTGTTGTGCTTCAAGATTCTTCTTCTTCCTTGTGTTGTTCGCGTGCTTCTGTAGACCTCAAACTCCAACGCATCTTCAGTAGGAGCAATATTAACCGATAGCTTTGGAAAGTAGAAAGTTAGGTCCTCCTCAACAAAACTATTCTGCCTATGACAGAGAAATGTTCTCTATCATTAATGCTCTTAAGAACTAGCACCAATACTTTATTGATCAAAGTTAATGATCGTACTTGATCAAGAGAGCATGAGTTGGTTTGCAAACCAACTAGACTTAAAAAGGAGAAAAGCTAGATGGGTTGAACAAGTTTAAGAATTTGATTACAAACTCACATATAGAAAACAAAAGCTCAATGCAATAGCAGATGGCTTAAGTGAGATGCCTATATTGAACAATCTAAGTTTTGTACAAGTTCAAACTGAATTTATTTGTAATTTGAAAGGTGATTGCAAAGATAACCCAAGCTATAGTCAAGCACGGAAAGTAGTTGAGGAAGCACAAGCAAATGAAGCAAGTACTTTTGAAGAAAAGTTTAAACAATACTCCCTCAAAGATTGGCCCAAGTAAATCAAACATACAAAATCAAGTACTTTTTAAATGTCATGATGCCCCAAGTTTTGGATAGCTACAATTTAACCGAACCTTCCAACTAGTGAAATAATATTTTTATTGGCCTAGTATACATCGAGATGTACAACATATGTATCTAAATGCCATAAATGTCAAATGAATAAGTTTCAAAGATTGAAAATTTGAGGATTGTTGCATCCTTCAGAGATTCCCAAAGGAAAACAGGAATGCATCTCCATGGATTTCATTTCAAGATTACCCTACACTCAAAAATTCTATGATTCATGTTGGGTTGTAGTCAATTGGTTGAATAAGTTAGCTCAATTTATGAATAAGGCTCCTGAATTGGAAAAAATATTTGTAAATCAACTTTATAACTCTATGTTCTTGTAGTAGACAGTCTCTAATAAGATGCTAGATTTACAACTCACTTTTGGGGAGGAGTCTTTAATAGACTTCAAATTCAGCTAAGCCTGAGTATAGTTGAACATCCCTAGATGGATGGACAGGTTAAACAAGTTAATCAAAGTTGAAAGACATATTAAGGGATTATGTTATGTCAAACTCCAAGGAATCCCCCATATTTTGTCGTCTTCCTTTGCGCACCATTCAAGACTGTTAGCTATCCTAACTCAGACGCACGGAGATATTCGATGCTCATGAACCGCCTAGCCACATGGTAGTATTTCATATTTACTCTCTCTCTCTACTTACCCAAAATGGGTCATAGTCAGAGCTCCTCCAATGAGTGCCACTTGGCACTCATAAGAGTATCTCACTTAATATGAACAAGAGGAGGGTCTCACCTCAAAGTCCTATTCATATTAGATACTCCATGTGACATTTCCTTCCCCTTAATTCCATTTTTGTCCTCAAAAATGGTATTGGAAGGTCTGATAGAGAGAGACCTAACATAGAACTACCACTCCCATTATATCCCCATGTATAGAAATACATGGTCCTGTCTCCGTGTTGTTTCCCCATATCCTTCCCCTTAAGAAGACTCTTGGGAAGGTAGTCTAAAATTGGGAAACCGTCTCTGAAGGGTGCTAACCCGCTCCCATGTGGCACTGTCTTCTGAACCATCTTTCCACTTTACTAGATACTCTTTATACAAGTGACTTCTCGTCCGTTTCTCTCGAGTGCGTAGTATGCTCTCAGGCTCATGTGGAATAGATTGAACAAAAATAGGCTCTACTACCTCACTATCTGGAATGAGGTTGTCAGATTCACCCAGCCTTTTCTTAAGCCGGCTAGCATGAAAAACTGGATGGATTTGACTTTTCTCTGGAAGTTGGAGCTGGTAAGCCATCTTTCCTATTCTCTTAAGTATTTGGAAAGGTCCACAATACCTAGGAGATAGTTTTGGACAAGGTCCCATCTTCATGGTTTCAGATCTAGATGGAACTCTAAGATAGACCTGCTCTCCTACCTCAAAGTTGATATCTCTCCTTTGAGGGTCAGCATAGGCTCTAGCTCTATCCTGAGCTCTCCTAATGTTGTCCTTAGCAAGCCTAAGCATATCATTCATCTCTTCCAAGAAGTCCTTTGCAGCTTGAACTTTCTCATTCTGCAAGCCTACTACATAAGGAGCTCTTGGCTGAAACCCATACATAAGCATAAATGGACTATGCCCAGTGGAAGAGTGCTTGGCACTATTATATGAAAAATCTACTATAGGTAAGTACTCTTCCCAATTATTTTGCCTTTCATTTACATATGCTCGAAGCATATCCTCTAGGATTTGGTTAACCCTCTCTGTTTTCCCATCCGACTGTGGATGCTCGGCCGTACTCATGCTAAGTTTCGTATCCAACCTTTTGAAGACTGCTCTCCAAAAGTGGCTAGTAAACTTCCTATCCCGATCGGAAAATGTTGGAAGCAGTCAGAGGCACAGTCAGAGGCACAGACGACATGGAAGCATGTAAGGACGGAGCAGGGAGCCAGTCGGATTATTTTTTCAAACAATTATGTTTTTATTACCTCTTCAAATATTCAACAGTGATTTTCATCACTCTTGTAACATATGTAATATAGACAAAACCCCGTTTTGTAATTCATAGCTCCATTTTGTGCAAGCCGAGGAGTCCTCGAGCTTGAGGAGCTTAGGTAGAATGCGCGTACCAATTTTCGTTATTTTTAGACACCGTTTACCCTTCCAAATAGCATCTAGGACCTATTTTTTAACTATGCCGGTCACTAGATGTGAAACCGGTCAAAACTAGTCTAGAAACTATAAAAAGAGCTAGAGAGCTCATTTTTGAGGTTGGTTCATGTTGGCTAGTGTGAGCTTAGAGCTAGTTTGAGTTTGTAAGAGTATTCTTGAGTAATAGAGCTAATTTCCCACCTTCCATTGTGTCTTGCTTGTCTCTTCATTGTGTGTGTGTATGTGTGTGTGCATCTTTGTGCTTCTCACCTTCACTCTCACATCATCTCTCATTCACGATCTTCATATCACTCCTACCTCTTCCGCGGATTGACATTAAGGAGGTGAAGCTTCTTAACGTGGTTCTCACCATTGTGCTAGAGCAACACCAAATTTGGCGCCGTTGCCGGCGATCGAGTCTAGGACGAATGTGTGATGGTAAGAGTATAGCAAGAAGTGGCGTTGGAAGGTAAAAATTTCAGTTTTTGTTGTTGTTTTTATTTAGTTTTTAGTGTTTTTCACCTTCCCCACACTCCATCTTCATCATCGCATCATCATCTTCATCTCCAAAAAAATCAGAAAGTTCACCATATCCACCCATTCGCCTCATTTCCCCTCATTTGTGCATGCGAGAGAGCGAGAGAGAACTTTTGTGCTTGTGTGTGCTTGTGTTTTCTTGAGTTTTCTTGCAGGTACAGAGCTCCAGTGCATCAGGAAAGCTTGGAAAAGGTAAAAATTCACTCTCTGTCAAAGATCTGCCGAGTGTGGCGGACCATCGCGATGGTCTGCAACTTTCGGAATTCTTGGTAGGCGACCACACCACGAGGTAGGCGATCCTTGCGCATTCACGAATCCACAGGCGCATCTCAAAAATTCGTACTTTGGTGGACCATCGCGATTGGCTCGGACCATCGCGATTGTGTCGCACCATCGCGATTGGCTCAAGCCATTGCGACGGCTCGGCCGGACCATCGCGACGGTCCCGGACCATCGCGACGGTTCACTTGAGCCATCGCGACGGTCCACTTGGACCATCGCGATTGTTCAGCTGACCCCGGACCATCGCGATTGGCTCACGCCATCGCCATGACAGTGCCACGTGTCACGATAGACCATCGCGACGGTTCATTTTTTGGACCATCGCGACAGCCCAAAATCGGACCATCGCGATTGGCTCATGCCATCGCACTTTTGACCATCGCGACGGTTCACTTCGGACCATCGCGATTGTCCACCTTTGACCGTTGACCCGCGTCATCGCGATTGTCCGCCTGATCACGCCATCGCGACGGTTCATTTTTTGGACCATCGCGACGGTCCATTTCCACGCCATCGCGATCGTTCACTTCGGGCCATCGCGACGGTTCGACCTCACGCCATCGCGATCATTCACTTCGAGCCATCGCGACGGTTCGCCTTTTCGCACCATCGCGATTGTCCAAACTCCACGCCATCGCGACGGTTCACTTGGACCATCGCAACGGTCCCAGACCATCGCGATTGTGCACCCCCATCGCAAATTTTGGGCTCCAATTTTTGACCAATTTTGAGGGTATTTTTGAGAAATTTTTGGACCATTAGACTCATAGGAGACCCCTTAGCTCATATTTGAGGGAAAACTGGATTGTCAGTTTTTACCCCCCAGGGCCTGAACGCTCATAATTGTTTCATCCGAAGTCCGTTTTTTGAGCTTAATAGCTCGTTAGAAAGCTCGTGACGAGTACTACGTGACCTCAACTGTTTTTTTCATAAAGGATACATCTATTTTTAGATAAACTATTTGAGGTTCACCTAGTTTGGGACGAGGAAGCCAGGGGGCACACATTGAAAATTTGGGCAAAAAGGGAAGGGACTTAAAAGGTGTATATACTCAAGTGCTTGATCATTCAATTGTGAATTGGTTTAATATTGGATTTCTCCAGGTCTAGCAAGAGCAATCAAAGGCAAGCAAGCAAGGCAGTGAAGACAGTAAAGCTTGGGAAGCGCGGCTTCTTGGGCAACAGGGCATCAAGAGCAACCAGAAAAGCCGACTCGAGGTTGGAAGATTACTCAACCCCCTCAGTCAATTCTTAGCTTAGGCTAAACGGTAGCATTGTGGATTAACGACGATAGGAACGCCCCAAGTTCAAGATACCTAATTCTTTCAAGTTCAAGACTAAAGATAAAGGTGTGTGACGAAAACCTAAAGAAAAGAACTTAAGTCTGACGGAACGAGAACTCAAAATCATAACGGAAAGTCGAATTCCTGACGCATATATTAAGACAAGAATCCAAAGAAAATAAAAAAAGAATTAAGAAAGTAATAACAAAGAACTATTGACGATCTAAGCGTGTACTGAGTGTGCAAGGAAGAAAGTTAATGAACCTTAGATCGGGCAAACATATAGGTAAGTCAGACCGACGAAGCCTTAGATCATCAGAGGCTAGTGTAAGAACCACTGCTCGATCGTGGGCTCAGCAATTGAATAGTAATTACCCCTACGAGAGCTCAGAGTCTAGCGAATCAGAAATGGCATTTAGCGCAGACAGACCAGAAGGAGGGTCTCATGTAGCATACCTAGAAAAACCAGAAGGACCCTATAGAACGCAACTAGAGTTTCTCCGAACCAACCGATTAGGTGCTCGCATCTATGAGGATGGTTTGCAAAGGCAAGTGGTGCAACTGCACAACCCTGATCAACCCATTGGATTGGAAAGACCAGTGGTGAAATTTGAGAGAGACGCTTACATAGACAAAGAAGGAACCATGTACGTTCTAAGTACGCAGCCAAACGATACTAATGAGTTTGGCACAATTCAATTAGAGACGGAAGCGAAATTTCAAGGAAAAGAACCGTTAGAAGAACCTAGAACACCTAGAGGGAAATCCGTATTAACAAGAATACTCATCCCAGAATGGATCCCTCAAGATAACAGGAGCACCGAGTTGTTTGTAAATAAAGAGACAGATGAAGCCTTTTGGAGGTACAGAAAGGAACACCCTGGTGAGATAGGCATCATCACAATTTATGAATTCAAGGACCCAGATACACCTGGAAAGGTTGTATACCTGGATGAGACTTCAGAAAGAGTCTTTGTGGTGCCTGAGCGTGCTAAAAACACATACACATGGAGAGGTGAATTGATATTCCCTCCATCTAGAACGAACATAACTACAAGTCAACAAGGGGCAGGAACATCCTCAGCCCATGGAAATCAAAGAGAAGGAAATAAAGAGAGACCAGAAGTAAGCTTTACTCATCCCATAGGGAGAGATAGAACAACCACGAACACTAATAGAGCGGATAGACAAAGAGATCATGGAATACCAGGTGGTAGAGATGATTTTCCTCTACCTAGACCACGCGAATACGCAAGAGTATTGAGACCCACACAGTTAGTAAAATCAATGAAGAATTACTTTGATGGGACAGGAGATCCCTATGACCATGTCGCAGAATTCAAGCAAGTACTAAGAGCAGAACAAGTCGAGGACATGTTCACGCAGTACAATGCATTTGGACTAACGTTAAAGAATACAGCTTTAACTTGGTTCCAACCATTGCAACAAAGGCAATTTAGAGACATCCATCACTTTTTAGAGTCATTCATCACTGAATTCTCTAAAAGTGGGATTAGACATGACACGTCTTCGTTGATTCATAGCTTTAAACAGACCCCTCAGGAAACAGTAAGACTGGCAGGTCGTAGATTCAGACAATATGTTGAACGATGTCCAATGCAAGAGCTACCCTCACAAGCTAAACAAGTATCACTGTTCCTAGATGGCTTGTTGAGCGCTAAACTACGCTCCTATGTGTACCTAAAAGAATCCAGAACGCTAGAGGAGTGTGTAAGAATATGTATAGACATCGAGGACAACCTAGGAGATGAATTAGAACTCTCAAAGGTCTATAAGGACTCAGATTGTTCTTCTCTAGCATCCACAAAACTGTCTAGCTCGATAGAGGACCTAGCAGAAAAAGTGGCCCAAAAACTAGGAGTTTCTAGTAAACAGGTGCCCAAGCTACCAACTAATGTATGTTGTTACACTTGTGGTGGAAATCATTTGGCAAACGCGTGCCCCAATGCACCTCAACCTCAAGCCAACCCTAGTAGCCAATATTGCACATTTGAGAGAAGATACACGAATCATACGGCTCAGGACTGCCCATACAACAAACAAACCGTGAGACAGAACTACCCGCAAGCATACCAGCAGCCAGGTAGGTATCAAGGCCAATTCAATGCTCAGCCTTATTACTATAGGCCTCCTCAGAACTACCCATACCAGGCTCAACAGAGACCTCAACCCGTCTTAGCTCAGCAGCCACTCCCACCAGCGAATGTCATCTCAATCAAATACGCTGCTGCAGAAGAGAACCTAAGTAGGGCTCTAGTGCCTTCTTCACCCTTGATCACAGAAAGTGACCCGAACTCAAACAGTTTTGACTCTACTCATGTAACTAGTCCACCCGCTTATTACACGGAGTCACCAGAACATGTGGAGACATATCATTATGATAGTCCACCAATGGAACCTAGTTGGGAGCCAGACTATGCTAATGTGATGTACGCAAACCCAAACCCACGGCCCCAACTGAGACAACAAAGACTACAGGGCCCTAGAGGACCATGCTTTAGGTGCCAAGGAGATCACTTCATTAAGGATTGTCCACATCCCCCAATAGCAAGGCAATCCCAGTACTATAACATACAAGGCTTTTGTGTCGATTGTGGCAAAGAGCACATAATCAAAGATTGTCCTAAGAACCCAGTTAACGCTTCGAATGTGACACCGCTCAATGTGATAGGTATTGTAAACAACGCAGATGGATCCAACCCTACATACGTGCCTATCCAAGCTATAACCAGAGCCCAGGCGCTCTTACAAAACCAACAGCTTAATCAAGAGAAAGTAGCCGGAACTAGTGAAGTTGCAGAATCGAGTAGTAAAAAAATGAAATCTTGGAAAGATTCTAGAGAAAGAATAAAGAGAAAGTGGAGTAAAAAGATAAGTGAGTTGGAAGGAAGTTTAAGGGAATCCAGAGCCAAAATACAAGAATTGGCTTCACGAGAATTGAATCAAGAAGACCCTGCTCTAAAATCAGGATCAGTTTTAGCGGAACCCATACCCGAAGATCTAGACATGATGTTTCGTGCATATCAGGCTAGAATAAAAGAGGGACCTCAAGTCACGGAAATGAGTAAAAACTACCCTCGAGCTGATCTAGAAATTGAGAGAACTAAACTTTGCATGAAGATGGTAGAGTTAGCACAAGCTTTGTTTGAAGCCTCTAGATATCTTAATTGGAATAACATGGCAAAACCAGAACTACACTTTCAAGGACTAATGGAGAGGCTAGAACACTTGATAGAAAGCAAAGAGAAAAAGGATCAGCATAGGAACCCTATTGTCCCAGAGACACAGGAAAGGAATGCACCATCCCTGTCTCAAGTGCCCAATACAGAAAGTCAAGACAACTTGTCTTCCATACATAGGTACTCACATGAATTTTTGAGGGAGATCCAAGAAGAGAAATGGAGAAAAGAACAAGGAACCCACCCTCCTATTCAAGAAATAGACGACTTGCAGGAACAATTTCCCCAAGACATCCCATCTATATACGATGAGGTAGAGGTGGAACAACTGAGTGAACACACAGGATTTGAATCTAATTCTTTACAAGAATTACCTCAGTTCACAGGACCTTGGGAAGCAAAGTCTATTAGTATGAGAGCACCCACGATAATAGTGAGGAATGAAGAATCATTGATCCCTAGGAACACGGAAGTGATCAAGAACACTAAAGTACAGTGTAATCTCACTCTGGAGGAATTGTTAAAGGTAAAACCAGAATTGTGGAAGCACGTAGCAAATCAATTCCCTGAGCTTGCTACCACACCCTCTCAAATAGGATCACATAAGAAGGTACCAGAGATACCCGTGGAAAAGATTGGAGACGTAAGCGAAGGAGAGGAAGGTAACACATATCTTCCAATAACCCATCAGGGCTACACCACGAAAGCCATCCTAGATTCGGGAGCCGGAGTAGCCATTGCTACCACCGCTTTGTGGAAACGTTGGGGTAAGCCAGCACTCAGACCCACTAGGATGAAGCTACAAATGGCTGATGGACACATAGAAAAACCGTTAGGCTTACTAGAAGGCATATCTCTCACCACTTGTGGTGTAGAATTTGAGCATACTTTCGCCATTTGTGACTTTGCAAAAAATCGTGCTTATGAGATGATATTGGGACGACCATTCATGCGTCAGTTGCAAATTGTACAGGATTGGGGAACTAATTCTTTGTACTTGCAACATTTAGGTGTGACTACCAAAGTCAATCTTAAAGACTATTCACATAGAGATGTACCCCCAATACAATGGAATACCATCCATAAAACACCAATAGAGACGGAATCCGTGCACTCATTAGAATCAGATCCTTCTTGGTTGCATGAGGATACCCATTTATGGATGTGTAAAGTAGCCAAACAAGAGGAAGAACGATTAGAAGCAAGGACCTTAGGTGCAGAACAACATCCACGAACCCTTCAAGATCCAGCCTACGCACCTGTAGTATTCCCAGACGAAGAGTTTGAACCCCATGGTTGGGCAGAAATACTAGCAACCATGGATGTAGCCATCAATGAAGAACAATGGACACCCCACTGTGACGAGGATGGCTATGACATTTCAGTTTTCATGATAGAGCCAATCATGTGCGATGCAATTTTGGAAGAGTGTGAACCAAACACTGATGCATTTGAGGATGCAAGCGATTTTGATTTAGAATCAATTATCATGGACCCGCCCTTTGCATCCGAGGAAGAATATTTCTATGAAGTAGAGACTCACACTCAGAGACACGAGGAAATTACGAATGAAGTGAGATTAGCCACGGAAGTGACTACCAAGAGTGAAGGCAAGAAAAGAAAGAAGAAAGACACCATGACAGAAAAAGAAGAATCTTTATTTGAAGTACCCGAGAATTTCAAGAAATATGAAATTGAAGATAGAAGAATCATGGTACGAATGCCCAATAGAAAGGCGAATGACGGACAAGTGTATGATAACCGAGAGAAAACCAAGAAAATAATAGTTGCCATAGAAGGAGAAGAAGAAAAATGTACCTACATAGGACATGATTTGACGACTGAAGAAGAAGAAGAGTTAGTTGCCCTATTGCGTGAATATAGAGATGTTTTTGCTTGGAGTTACAAAGATTTGAAAGGAGTGGATCCAGATATATGTTCTCATAGAATCCCTATGACTCCAGATGCAAAACCGACAAAACAGAAACCTTACACGTATAATGATAACTACGCTGCGAAGATTAAAGAGGAGATAGATCGCTTGATAGAAGCAGGATTCATTTACGAAATTGAGCATACCGAATGGGTATCCCCCATTGTGGTTGTGCCCAAGAAGAATGGAAAATTGCGTGTGTGTATTAACCTTAAAAAAGTTAATGCCGCCACGATTAGAGATAGTTATCCTCTTCCTATCACGGAACACCTATTGGAAAGAGTTGCGGGCAAGGAAGTTTACAGCTTTCTTGATGGATTCTCAGGCTATAACCAAGTAGCCATTGCTCCAGAAGATCAACACAAGACGGCTTTTGCCACTAAATGGGGTATATTTGCATTTCGTGTAATGCCATTTGGCTTGACAAATGCACCCGCCACTTTCCAGCGACTCATGTGTCACGTTTTTAAGGAATTCTTACGCAAGAGCTTGGAAGTTTATGTCGATGACTTATGTGCTCATTCAAATGTGAGACAGACACATATCCCGGAGTTAAGACAAGTATTTGACAAATGTCGAGAATATCAGGTTTGTTTGAACCCAGAAAAATGCGTTTTCATGGTCAGACAAGGCAAAATTCTAGGACACATTGTGTCAAAAAATGGAATCTCCACGGATGAGGAAAAGGTGAAGGTAATTGCGGATCTACCCAGACCAACTAATGTGAAAGAGGTACAGGCATTTATGGGCCATTGCGGATATTATAGGAGATTCATACACATGTATGCAATCATAGCCAAGCCTTTGTACTCTCTTTTAACCAACTTTGAATGGACAGATGAATGTGAAAATTCATTCAATGAACTTAAACGACGCTTGTGCTCAGCACCTATACTGACAACCCCAGATTGGAGTAAGCCATTCCATGTACATGTGGATGCATCCAATTACGCCATAGGATGTGTGTTAGCACAACCCACGAAGGAAGGTAACATAGATCTCCCCATAGCTTACGCTAGCAGACAATTGAACGCAGCAAAAAGAAATTACACCACGACAGAACGAGAAGGACTAGGGATGATCTACGCGGTAAAGAAGTTTAGGCACTACTTGTTGGCCAACAAATTCAAGTTCTTTACAGATCATCAAGCCCTATTGTACCTAGTCAACAAACCATGTAACACAGGACGACTAATACGCTGGTTTCTATTACTCATGGAGTATGATTTTGAAGTGGTAGTCAGGAAAGGAAAGACGCATCTTAGAGCTGACCACCTTTCGAGATTAACCTCAGGAGAAGCTCCTCAAGGGGTAGCGGATGAATTACCAGACGCATACCTGTTTAACCTTGAGATAGCACCAGAATGGGCTAAGCCTATAGTCCCTATTCTGACATACGGACCCAAGAATCCTAGGATAAAGATCAAAGAAGGAGAGATTACCAAGTCTCAGAGATACCAAATAATGGCAGGAAGTATATATAAACAGGACGATCAAAAGATTCTTGCTTGTTGTGTAGATGAATCAGAGCATGCGAATTGGTTGCAACTAGCACACATAGGTGCACTAAAGCAACATCATTCAAAACATCGAACATTATAGACTCTGCATAGATTGGGAGTATATTGGCCTTCTATGGAAGTAGATGTCTACAAGTTGTGCAAAGAATGTCAGGTGTGTTGTGAAAAACCACCAGTAGAGCATGCTACATTATATCATGTGTCTCTCACACCAGACTGGAGTGAACCTTTAGTGACATACTTGAGGACGAACACATTCCCTCAAGGAATGACCTTAGCTCGACAACGCAGTCTAGAGCAGGAAGCTCACGACTATTCACTTATTGGCGATAATCTATACAAAAGAGGACGAGATGGATATCTAAGACAATGTGTTCATGAAAGCGATTATCTGAACATACTAGAGACTGCACACCAAGGTGTTGCCGGAGGTCATTTTGGACCCGATAGGATAGTCAAGGCCATTCTCTTCGCAGGATTATGGTGGCCCACTCTTCACATGGATGCACATACCTATGTAAAGAGATGTGATGTGTGCCAAAGAACTCAGTTTCCTACTCGCAGAGACGAAATGCCATTGAAACCCATGATGGGCGGACGTGCATTTTCTAAGTGGGGTATAGACTTTGTAGGACCCATTAACCCCCCTGCAAAAGGTACACATGAGGGAATACATTATTGTTGCCACAGATTATCTAACCAAATGGGTAGAGGCAAAAGCCACAAAAAAGAATGATGCTCACACGACTGCAAAATTCTTATTTGAAAATGTCTTTACAAGATATGGATTGCCTATAGAGTTAGTGAGCGATCAAGGCACTCACTTTCTAAACCAAGTCATTGAATATTTGTTACAGGATTTTATGGTGATTCACAAGAAATCCGCACCATATCATCCTCAGGCTAATGGTCAGGCTGAAAGCACTAACAAGATACTTTGTAACGTACTGACGAAACTCGTGAACAACAAACGTTCAGATTGGGACAAACAGTTACACCATGTTGTTTGGGCATATCGAGTGGCCTACAAGACCGTACTCAATGCAACTCCCTTTCAGATGGTTTTTGGTCAGAATGCAGTGCTTCCTTTGGACTTCTTGATACCTACCCTTAAGGTTGCACAGGAACATCAGTGGACCGGCCATGAATTATCAGCGAGAATATTGGACTTGGAACGATTAGGAGAAACCAGGCTGAAAGCAGCAGCAGGAATATACGCAGCGAAGAAGCGACAGAAAGCATATTTTGATGCACATGTGAAAGATAAAGGCCTAAAAGAAGGAGATCTAGTTCTAGTGTATACGCTGAAACAGCACGCACGGAAGTTAGAAAAGCGAGGTTATGGACCTATGATCATTAACAGACTTTCGACTAGTGGAGCAGTACAGTTAGCCACCTTAGAAGGAGATATAATGCCTAATTACATTAGTGGCTGTAGAGTCAAGCTATATCAGGAACCTCTTACTGAGGATATGCTTAGACGACTCACGTTGGCAAAGAAGCGTAAGGAGGAAGAAAATAGAATACGAGCTGAAGCTCAGGCAGAAGCCATAGAACGCATTAAGCGCATGAAGTTAAGAAGACAAGGACTAGGGAGAGAACATTATAACCATCTGGAAACATCACCCAGATATCCCATGGCCATGTGTCAAGTAAAGTCAACCACTCATCCTAGCATAGTGGACAGGAGACCATTCATTACAGTTAGGCTAGAGCACGGCAACCCTTGCCAAGAACTCAGGGCTTTAATTGACTCAGGTGCTGCGACTAGTGCGATTAGATGGTCCCACTATACGGATTCAAGACTAGAAATGCGGCCAATTGAGGCATACCTCATAGGCCTAGGAGGCATGGAAACCCCTTGCATGGGTGAGGTGGACCTTCCTATCCTCATTAAGGATGTGACCATGACAGCGAAGCTACTAGTGTGCCATGATGACGACCTAATCGAACCCCTAATCCTTGGCCAAGATTGGCTATACGATCACTCAGTGGACCTAAATCTTAGACAAGGCTCCTTACAGATTGGAACCTTAGAACAGAAGCGAGTGATACCGCTTGACTTCCCTAACGGCATTCCGACTGAGGTCTGTAACCCTAGACCCTATGAAACGCATGCGACGGAAGACCGGAAGATCTTTGGTCAGACCAGTCACGTTACGTCTACACCAACCCACTCGGGCTCGGCTATGGACAGTTATCAATCAAAAGGACGACAGGAGATCTTCCCTGGGACTTCCTGCAAACTAGAAGAGGCAGTTACCCATCCGCTAGGGCAGATGGACACAATCAGCGGTCAGGAGGGTTGCATCAGCGGCCAAATGAGCACGACACCCTGTGGTGCTCATCCTTCCAAACTTGCTGCGGACTGGCCTAGATTAAAGTTAAAGAACGAATCACTTCCTAATGGGCAGGTCACGCAAGTGTTGGATCTCCCTTCTTTTCCAAAGCAGAGCGTCCATCCGACCTCTCAACCTCAACCACGACAGAGTCAACCACGACGAAGGAACCCAGACCGACGGCAGTATCAGAAGACACAACAAGGAAAGCAGTTTGAGCCACCCAAAGGAAGCGGCACCAGACAAATATGGGTGCCAAAAGGACAAAAAGAACCAAAGAACTCCAACCAAGCAAAGATCGACAAGCACAAGGCAGGACAGAAACAGGATCAGTATCCACCATCCCCTCAACCTCCTTCTACAGGTCAGAGCATTCGACAGATTTGGATCGCCAAGAAATACCTTACCCATAGACCCACACCCACGCAGATTTGGGTACCCAAACCATGTATCATAGCTCAACCCATAAGCCATGTAATGTATACCCCTCACAAATCTTTCCATCCCTCAATACCACCACACCCGATACTACCTTTTGCCCCTCAACAGAAACCCACCACCCACTCAAAGACTCTTAGGAAATGGATACCGAAGCGTGTCCAATCGTCTTCCCCTAACCCCATGTCTGACAAAACTACCCCCCCGACTAACATACAACCTTGTACTAAATCACTAACCTTTAAACCTTGTATAAATTCACCCACCATCATCACACATCACTCATAATCTCATCTCACCAAGAAATGTATGCATGGTCTGAAACGTGTAGGTGTCTAGAGACATGCACTAGTGCTGCAAGACGCATTGCATCCATCACATCACAGCACTTGGCTACACGGGTTACGCATCAGTTATGGAAAGGGATTGCGGTCTCACTTTAGAGGGATCATAATTAATTTCCATGCTAATGTGTTAATCTTTTGTAGCAGATCTTTCTCATTAACACACCAGTCATCATGCAAACCGACGAAGGACCATCAGGAGCAGGCCCCAGTGTAGCTATAGTGCCCCTCAACGTGTTACGAGCAGAATCCCACCCGACTGCTCCACCGCCAGAATTCCAAGGATTTCCAGGGCCCATGCCGATCGAAAACCCACCTATGGGCTACACAGAAAAGATACACCGTAACTCTCACTGGTTTCAGGGACTTGCAGGACCCTTAGCGGACGCGGATTTTATATTTGAATCCAATTTGACGTTTGATGACCGCACATGGGGAAAATACCAATTCTTCTCCAGAGAGTTCGAAGCCCTACAGAACACCCAGGATTTAACTCACGTTTGGGCCAGAGCAGGCTTCACGGAGTATTTCAGTGATCCTCTGCCCAAACCTGACTTTTACAGGTGTTATTATTTAATCACTACTTTGCTGGCCTCAGAGAATAAGGATATCCCAGGAACTTTTATTTTGCCCTCTTTAGTGGATGATCCACCCTACAAAAGGTTTTACCTCTCAAAGGATTTAATCAGAGCGGCCATCAAAATTCATGGCACCCACACACCCACAGATCGAGAGAGATTAATTCCAGACCCTATGAAACGTGGGGATGTCACTAAGTGGGAGGAGATCTCAGCAATTACACCTGAGCTGTCAAAGCCACTAAGGATATGCATGCAACACTTTGCATTCCCGCTCAGGACAGATTTACCATGCCACATAAAAGAATATGGTTTGGATTGTACTTAGCGTGTACCGGACCTCAGACGGTTGATCTGGCAAGCTGGATCATCGATCAAATGTATTTGGCACAACACAGATGGGAACGCAAGAAAGTGCTTAATGGATGTTGTGCGCTCACAAGAATTGTTTATATGTGCTTGGCCTATGATTTGCCAATTGAACGTGCATTAACAGGAGAAGAGCTGAAAGCATTCAAAGGAACGACTAAGAAAGCCAGGAAGCCCAGTAGAACACGGGCAGGTAAGCGCATGAGAGGCACTATTCCTTGCCTTCAAGTGCCAGAGTCACCATCACCACAACCCTCTCCAGAGCGATCACCGACAGAAGCCGCTCCCACAGTGCAACCTATTCGCATAAGGTTGTCTAGACCAGTGGTCACGGAGGGCACTACTAGTATCGCTGCACCTCAGGCAGCTGCAACCACAGAACCCACCACCACGACAGCAGAAGCTCCCACCACTATTGGTGCGGAAGCCTTTTCTTTCCCAGTACCACACATGGAGGCAGAACCAATAAACACAACATTCGATTTTGAAATGCCTGATGCATTCTCAAATGAATTCCAGTTTTCAGAGGCACAGATGTTCTCCCAAGAATATGAACGCCCCAGTTACCCTACCACACCGCGGGATCTGCCACAGGGACAAGTTGTGTCGAGCTCTGATGACGAACGAACAGCCACCGACGATGACGAAGGTGATGACGAAGCCAGCCAGGGCACGCATGATTCCCAAGAACAAGGACAGACAGACGGCCAAGGTCAACAAACCGATGCACACGGTGACACCAGCACGCACGAAGAGGAGACTTTCGAAGCAGCAGCTTACACGCTGGCAATCAAGAAATTATATCGTACGATGGAGAAAGTCTGGGCACGGAAGAAATTGACTGAAGAAGAGAGCCAGGCCCTAATCGAACAAGAACTAGTCTCCGGAGGATTTGAAGAAGTCTACATCAGAGGGTTCAGAGAACTGGTCCAATCCATCGGCCCGGTCGAAGCACTGAGATATTTACAAAGGAAGCCACTCCCCCAATACGACCCTCGCAGAGTTCGACTGCTATCGAAGCCCGATGAATATATTCGAGTTCCGGTAGGTGCTCAATCATCCCACCAGGCGCAAGATGCATGCCTACGGCCGGAAAGATCCTTCACCGAAGAAGCTATTCTAGTCGATTCCCCGCCACGTACTACCGTTGTACATACTACCACTATCCTTGAAATAACATCCACACCTTCTACTCCTCTCTCACCTCATGTTTCACCAACCCATCCTGTATCCCCAGCACACCCACCTACTCCTCCAACAGCCCCACCAGTCCACGGAAACATAACCCAAATCTTTACCCCGCCCACTCACGCCACCATGCCCGCACCCACCCCACCTCGTCTACATGTTAACCCCTTCATCCCTTCATCCTTCCCATCCTTTCCCCCACCTTTAAGACACCCTTTCACCTTTCTAACCCCACTAACCTTCTCACCAGTTTCACCTCCTCAACCCACCATAACCCCTATTTCCCCTTTTCACCAAGCTGCTCTAGCCATCCCCCCTGTAAATTACTCTACATTTGTAAATCCCGTCTTCACACCTACACAGCCACCCACTTACACACCGCTTTTCACAGTCACCGCACTTGACACGTCCAATGACATGGACATATCACCATCCACCTCACCAGCACCCACTCCACTCACAGCACCATCATATTTAGGTACGTCACACTTTTCCACGATCACCACTGCATCCACCTTCCCAATCCCATTTCCCATTCCCGCTGCATCTACTTCCATTGCATCCTCACTTAGCACTCCATTACTATTATCGCCCACCATAGACACTGCACTTCAACAAATGTTCACATGCATGTCACAAGTACGAGATGAGTTTGCATCTCTTGGCAACAACTATCAACAGCTGCAGAGGACGACAAATGAATTACAGTCGCAGCTTAATTCATTATCAATCGAGAATGCCTCGTTAAATATGCGATACCAAGAACTAAGAGAGGCATATCATAAGCTAGAGCTAGAAAGTGAAGAGAAGACAAAAGAAGCCACTGCTGATCTGGACAACCTGCTTCGAGCCCAAACAATTAGGAACGCGACGCTGACAAGGAATATGGGCCTACTCAGGAGGCACCTAGCCGCAGCCCAGGAGGAGAACGTGAGACTCCAAGCGCAGAATAGAGAAAATTTGGAAGCAGCATTGGATCATCCTGAACAGCCATTAAGTCCGAGCAGATTCAAGGCAATCCCATCCGAATCGATGCGGATGTTGCTAGATGACCACGTTCGACTGCTAGAGGACTATGATCGAATGAACGAAGAGCATCAGAAGCTAAAAGAAGATCACAAGTTACTACAACTCAGAGAACCGGCACCACAACAACTACCAGTGGCAGCAGAAGTACCAGAACCTGTGGACCCCTCTCCTGAACTCATAGAGGAACTCAACGCACTACGGGCCCAGGTAGCCACTCTCCAATCACGCATAGATGTATACGAAGCACCACCACGGCCTGATTCCCCACCGGAGATCCCAGCTGACGACGAGAACATAACCATTCCGGTGGAGGAAACGTTTGAAGAAGCATACGAGCCAATACCCATCCCAGGCGGACAAGTCACGGCCGAAGGCCAGATGACCTATGAACTTCCTACCCCCGCGTGGATGAAAACGATCGAAGAACTTGGAACGACACATTCGGCCAGAGTAGAGGCACAGGTACATGCCATGGCCATGATTGAAGAGAGAATCTTACAATCCCCTTTCTTTGCTCATTTGGCCCCCCGACGCTATATATCTGGGCATGAGCTGCAGTATAAGCCATACTTCATGTTAATGGCTGAATATCAGCTAGCTATAGAGAAAGAAACCGGCATGAAACCCACGCATGCTACACAATTCGAGCCGGCGGACTTGCCACCAAATGCGCAAAGAGGAGAGATCCATCAACCTGATTGGCGCAAAGATCTACTCCAGAAGTACCCAGAAATGATGAGCACATGGGTGAAAGCGCCTTTACATTTAAAGTATAATCCTTGTTGGGGACCAGTACCACGACGCCGCTCCTGGACTGCATTCGCTATCAAAGTACAAAACAATAGGCAGTGTCAGGATTGGCTGAATTACCCCTACTTCAAGCCGCCCACCGAGTTGCCCACTGTTGGTTATATGATGGCTACAATCCGTCACTGGCTCCCTCGCTTGAAGCATATGGATGATATCGCCGCGCATATGACTGTCAAAATTTTTGACATGATGCAAATGATATTTAAAGTCTTCCGACGCGTCAAGGCACCGCATGTAAACACCCCGGGATTTGAGCATGGTAACTTTGATCTAGTATATGACATGAGCGCAACGCCATCGCTCCGGGTGTGTTATGCCTGGCACTGTAGGATAAAATACCTCCCGGCATGCTACAAACAAACCTTTGAAGAGATGTTCACCACCGGGTTTTGGGAATACCATTCCGAGGTATTCATCAGCAGGCCCACTCATTTATTGCAACTTTTTGCCTGTGAGCGAATGGTTTATTCCACGCATTATCAACTCTCGCCACCCGACGAACCGCAACCGATCGACTGGGAGAAGCTCGAGGCTGATCTGGCCCGAGGCATTCGAGTATCTGAGCACACCCTCGCTCACGACCTCCTACAAAACTACATCCGGCAGACCGCACAACAAGGTTCTGTCGAGGACGACAGAAGCGAGAGGGAGGGGGGTGTTGGAAGCAGTCAGAGGCACAGACGACATGGAAGCATGTAAGGACGGAGCAGGGAGCCAGTCGGATTATTTTTTCAAACAATTATGTTTTTATTACCTCTTCAAATATTCAACAGTGATTTTCATCACTCTTGTAACATATGTAATATAGACAAAACCCCGTTTTGTAATTCATAGCTCCATTTTGTGCAAGCTGAGGAGTCCTCGAGCTTGAGGAGCTTAGGTAGAATGCGCGTACCAATTTTCGTTATTTTTAGACACCGTTTACCCTTCCAAATAGCATCTAGGACCTATTTTTTAACTATGCCGGTCACTAGATGTGAAACCGGTCAAAACTAGTCTAGAAAACTATAAAAAGAGCTAGAGAGCTCATTTTTGAGGTTGGTTCATGTTGGCTAGTGTGAGCTTAGAGCTAGTTTGAGTTTGTAAGAGTATTCTTGAGTAATAGAGCTAATTTCCCACCTTCCATTGTGTCTTGCTTGTCTCTTCATTGTGTGTGTATATGTGTGTGTGCATCTTTGTGCTTCTCACCTTCACTCTCACATCATCTCTCATTCACGATCTTCATATCACTCCTACCTCTTCCGCGGATTGACATTAAGGAGGTGAAGCTTCTTAACGTGGTTCTCACCATTGTGCTAGAGCAACAGAAACTATGTCTAAAGGAAGACCATATAACCGGTATAGGTTCTCTACAAAAAGTCTAGCCAACTCTGGTGTCTTCACTGTAGTACGTGTCGGAATAAACCTAGCCATTTTGGTTAACCTATCCACAATTACCCAGACCGAGTCGTGCCCTCTCTGTGTCTTAGGTAATCCGACTATAAAGTCCATGGAGATGCTCTCCCACTTCCCATTAGGAATATCTAGTGGGTGCAGTAGTCCTCCAATCCTCAACCTCTCAGCTTTGTTAACCTGGCATTTATTGCACTTAAGCACATACTCTAGGACGTCCTTATGAAGTCCAAGCCAGTAAAACTGCCTCTTAACAAGATCATAAGTCTTGTTAACTCCTGGGTGTCCCGCACTAGGTGTGTCATGACACTCATACAAAATATGCTGTCTCATCTCAGTATCTCTAGGGACACACACCTTCCTTTATATAACAGATATCCATCATGGACACTGTAATTCTTCCACTTGAATCCTTCTTGAGTACCCGTTGATACTCCATCCTCAGCGGAAACCCGTATATCTCGATCCCCATTCTCTATAGCTTCCCAAATTTCGGAATATGCAGGATCAAGCCTACATTTTCCTCTAATGGACTCAAGTAGCTCACTAGTGATCTGAGTAAAACTCAGTCCATTGAGCATAGGCATGCGGCTAAGTGAATCAGCCACTACATTAAACTTTCCCTTCCTATACCTAAGCTCATAATCAAACTCTTGAAGGGTCTCTGCCCATCGGGCCTTATGACCTTTAAGGTCTGTTTGATTAGAGAGTCATTTAATGCTCTCTTGATCAAACACTATCGTAACTTTGGCACCATATAAATAATGACGCCACTTCTTCAAAGCATGGACAATTGCATACAACTCCTTCTCATAGACGGAGTAATTCTTTTGAGCCGGTTTAAGTTCCTTGCTCTCAAAAGCTACTGGTCGACCATCCTGCACTAAAACCGCTCCTATAGCAAAGTCACTCGTGTCAGTCTCAACCACAAATGGTTTGTTGGGATCTGCTATATGTAAAAGTGGAGCTGTAGCAATTGCTACTTTCAACTTCTCCATACTTTGCTTCTGTTCGTCTCCCCAATGAAAGGCTTTCCCTTTCCCTTTAAGCTCTTCCGTCATCGGGACAGCAATCTTGGCATAGTTCTTAATGAATCTTCGATAGAAACCTGATAAACCTAGGAAGATCTGCAACTCTTCCAGGTTCCTTGGATGTGGCCATTCCATAATAGCCCTTACTTTTTCAAGATCCATCTGGATTCCATCCTGGGAGACTATATGCCCGAGGTATCTAACCTCTGTCTTGAAAAATTCACACTTTTATTCCTTAGCAAAGAGTGAATTTTTCCTTAGCACTTGAAATACTTTCCTCAAGTGTTCCAAGTGTTGTTCTTCTGATACACTATAGATCATAATGTCATCCAAAAAGTCTACCACAAAGTGTCCTAGATAAGGCCGTAAAACACTATTCATGAGTTTCATGAAAGTGGCAAGAGCATTGGTGAGACCAAAAGGCATCACCAAGAACTCATAGTGCCCATATCTAGTCCTAAATGCAGTTTTAGGGACATCCACTGCCCTAATCCTGATCTGATGATATCCTGATCTAAGATCAAGCTTGGTAAAATACCTAGCTTGATGTAACTAATCAAATAGGTCTTCCAATCTAGGCATTGGAAACCTATATTTGATAGTTACCTTATTAAGTGCTCTATAATCTATACATAGTCTCATAGAGCCATCTTTCTTTTTAACTAGGAGCATTGGCGATGCCCATGGTGAGTTACTAGGTTTGATGAAGCCCTTATCTAAATAATCCTGCAATTACTTCTCAACCTCCTCATGTTGAGAAACACTAAGCCTATAAGGTGGTCTACAAATAGGGTTAGTGTTAGTAACAACCTCTATGGCATGGTCAATGTCCCCTCTCTCAGGTGGTAGCCCTCTAGGTAAGTCAGTGGGAAAAACATCTTTGTACTCAAACATAAGATCCTTAAAACTTTTAACCACACACTCTTGCAAAAAAGAATAGTAGAAAGTCCTGTTCATATTTACATTCATAGCATGAAAATATACATCAGATGAGCTGTCTGTACAATGCTCCATATCATGACTATACAATAAAAACATGTCCTGTACATGCCGAGAATAACAAAGACTATACAACTCTAGTGATGAAATGAGAGGTGCACTAGGTACATCTCTCTCTCCCTGAATACAAACTTTACTTCCATTCTTTTCAAATTCGAGTGTGTTGTTTTGATAGCTGCGTTTAAGTGTATCTCCCAACCCCCATAGCCACTATGTTCCTAAGACTAGATCTGTCCTCTCCATGTTCATAATTTGGAAGTCCATATAATCTGTATAATTCTGCATCTTGACTTCCAAATTGGATACCATAGTATCCCATATCCTTTTATCTTGCCCTTGCATCATAGATACAATGTATTTATGTGCACTAGGCTGCTGGGGAATCTTTAATTTCTTGACCAAAGCATAGTTTATAAAATTATGAGTAGCCGAGTCATCTATCATGTCCCGCACCCTGGTCCCGTATACACTACCATGCAATTTGACTAGGTCATGTGGTCCAAACTGCTGTGACCATAATGACTGAGTCAAACAACACGTGTGCTCAACATCCTCGTGCATCACCTCCACTCCCTTGCAGATGGAGCTGCCATGAATAGGAAGGGTCTGCACTAGGTGGACCGCCTTTTTGCCCTTTTCGGGGGCCGTACTAGACTCTGGTCCCTTTTTCTTTTCTTCCCCCTTTTTGAGTGGATAGTTCCACTGTGAATGGCTAGGAGATAGGCACCTAAAACACAGGTTCTCCCTTTTGGCCTTCTCAAACTGGTCTGTGGATAACCTAGGCCCTTGTGATCTTTGTTTTTTAATAAAAACTTTGTTTTTCCCAAAAGGCAACTTCTTCTTGAATTTAGTCGTACTAAGAGGCTTGAGGGGCTGATCCGTCTCCATAGGAGTATACTGAGGACGGTTATGGTCCTCATAAATCTGTGCGTATTTGATCGTCTCCTCAAACGTCTTAGGCGCATTCCTTCTGACTTCCCTCTTTATGGCTTTATCCAAGCCCCTAACAAACCCTCTGGTCTTCTGAAAGTCATCTAAGCCTTTAAGTTTCAAAATGATCTCTCTATAGTGGGATAGGTAGACCGAAAGAGGCCTACCTCTCTGAGTAATCCTATCCCACTCATCCCAATTCCTCTCCTCCTCATTCTCAGGAAGAAACTCTTTTAGAAAAAGAGTCTCAAACTGAGTCCAGTCAGTAGGGATAGAGTTCGCCTCTTTAAGACTCATCCACCACTTATAAGCACGCAGGCCGAGGGAGAGACTCGCCTCCAGCACACGATACTCAGGTGGGGTGCCTTTCAATTGATGCAAATCATGCCACTTTTGTAAAAAAGTGTAGATTGCATCCTTATTCCTATCTTGGTCATCCCCCGTAAAGGTAGGTGGCTTCAAGTCTTTCAGGAGGGGAGTTTCCCTAGAGCTCTCTTCTTTATGCTTACTAGGAAGAGAAGTATCTTTCCTAGTGAGCTCCAAAGGAATGGGAGGGGTCTCTCTTTCCTTCCTGGCTAGGAAAGAAGTGACACTGGTCTCAAGTGAGATCATTTGAGACTTAAGCTTCTGTATAAGAGATGTGATGCTATAAAGATCTTTCTCTAATTTAAGGGTCTGCTCTTTTAAGTCTATGAATTGGTCACGAGTGACAAATTCATCTATAAGTTCTTCATAAGTGTATTCTTCCTGTGAAGGCTCTTTCTCTTGTAAGTTCTCTTCTATTTCTTGCCCTAATTCTACTTCTTCCATTTTAGAATCAGGATCCTCTAGTTGCTCTTTAGATGGAGAAGTGGTCTTAACTACTTGTTTGCCTTTAGTTTCCATGTTTAAGTTCAATTCCCTCGTTTGCTAACTAGAGTGTATGAAAATGAATGGAAGTAAAGCTCAAATATGCAAGGAGAACAGAAATATATCACAAGAGCACTTCCCTGTTACAAAGTAGAGCTGCGGAAGCGAAATCCAAGTGGTCCTTGAAGCTTTAGGTCGCTGATTTTGAATTCTCGCCAGACCCAAATGAAAATTGGAAATGTCCGGTTGGTCGGGGGAGGTTCTAAACACCATAAACCATCCAAAACAACACCAAAAACACGTGGGAATAGCCCCAACCGGGCAAACTGAGTAAAACTAAGCAACTTCAGAGATCTATCAATCCTTGCCAGTCCAAGAATTGATGCCCAGCACCTGTACTTCAAGAATTTGAGACTATCCCAAGTGAAAAAAGTGGATTTGGAGTCTGGATGACGAAAAACTAGGCCCGGGAGTGGCCGCCTAGTTCCTGCTGAAGCGTTGCAGAGAGATTTTGGTGGGGCAAATCTCGTCCAAATCCAGCACCGATGGTTTTTGAGCGAAGCTTAGGAGTGTAGCTTCGAAACATGACCAAGATTTTTGAAATCCGATATCGTATGAGGAAGCTATGGTGCAGAGAAGTCGGGTAGGTTAAGGGTAGGAAGTAAAAGAACTCATCTTCATAGGTGGATGACTTTGAAAAGCTCCAACTAAGGGATTGAAGCTATTTTGAATCAACCCGAAACCCATAACCCATGTCCACAGCCCGTATTACATTTATGCATCATAATTTTCCCAAAAATTTGGCTCATAGCATCCCTTTTCCACTCCAAAATTCCAAGAAGTTTTCGAAAAATATACCTCCTTGCTCAGCTCAAACTCATTGTCAACACCAAAGGAACTCGGACTGTCGACGGAGAGGCTTTTTATCCCATATGTGGGCGCAGCAGTCTTTCATCCTAGAGTGGGGGAGGAGGAGCAAAACTCCTTCAGCATTCGTGGGCTGGCGGGCGCCTGCCTGTGTGGATGGTCGGGTCAGTTGTCCTGTGACGCTACCGGCTCTGTTGTTCGCCCTGTCGCCATCACACGCGCGTATCTGCGTTAACTAGTTGACTGTTACCGCTCGGATACCACTGTCAAACTCCAAGGAATCCCCCATATTTTGTCGTCTTCCTCTGCGCACCATTCAAGACCGTTAGCTATCCTAACTTAGACACACGGATATATTCGATGCTCATGAACTGCCCAGCCGCGTGGTAGTATTTCATATTTACTCTCTCTCTACTTACCCAAAATGGGTCATAGTCAGAGCTCCTCCAATGAGTGCCACTTGGCACTCATATGAGTATCTCACTTAATATGAACAAGAGGAGGGTCTCACCTCAAAGTCCTATTCATATTAGATACTCCATGTGACATGTTACTTCCAAACAAATTGATTGGGAAGATTGTCTTCCTTAAGCTAAATTCGCCTACAACAGTGCATAGAACTCATCAACTGAATTCAATCCATTCATGATGATGTATGGGTTCCAACCTAGGTCTCCATACATAGTGGGACTTCAAAATGAAAGAGTTAAATTAGCTCATGAATTCCTTCAAGAAATGCATTTTAAGATCAAGTTAGCTAGGAAAACTTGAGAAAAGCAAAAAGATTATGATAATCCAAAAAGACATGAATTTTCTTTTCAAGTTGGAGATCAAGTTTATCTTCAAGTTTTAGATGGTTCAAAAAAGTTAAAGATCAGAAAATGCACCAAGTTGTCACCAAGATATTGTAGTCCTCCAATCAATAAAAAAGTTAGGATGTGGAAATATGAATTACAACTACTAGAAGAAAGGATTCATCAAGTGTTCCATGTTAGCCGACTTAGAAAAAGTATGAGAGTTTTAGATAATCTGGTGGGATAATAGATAATAGTTCCACTTCTAGTAAGTGAAATAGTTCCTCATGAACCTGACAGGATACTTTGCACCCGAGACAAACTTACAAAAAGTCATTTGTACAAAGAGTGCTTTGTAAAATGAAAGGATGAGACTAAGGAAAGTTCCACGTGGGAAAAAGTTTCCAAAATCCAACAAAGGTTTCCTACTTCTGTTTTTAAGTTTGGTAACCAAATGAATGAATGATTATTAAACTATTTTCATCTTGTCTAGAACATGAGGCTCGGGGGAATGCCTATAGAGATATATATAACTATATTTTTTAGGATGAAAATCTTTTCTAAGGGGGAAAGAATGTTCTAAAGTAAAGTTTATAATCTGCGTTTCTAGTTGGTTCAGACAAATCTAAATTTGGACATTGTTTGGTCACTTGTGTGCTTGGTGAAATATCTTGAGACTAGACTTAAGCAAACAAGGAATCCACCCAGCATAATGGTTAAGGCTTAAAGAGGGCAAGGAGGAGATCTTGGGTTCAAGTCTTGCAAGGTGCAAGGTTTTGCCCTAGAACTTTATGAGCCTGAACATTTTGGACCATTTTTTCTAACTGGCATCTTTCGAGATAAACAATCGTGGAGAATCAATCCACAAAAGAGTGATGTCTATTGATTATGAAAAGACTAGTTCTCAAGTAAAGTCACTTTTCTAAAGAGTGGTTCTCAATTAAAATTGCTCTTTTAAAAAGTGGATTAGAACCAAACGGATTGAGTCCTCAATAGCTATATATACAAGGATTGATTGGGAGGAGAGCATACATTCATTCATTCACTATCTAGCTAGGTGGACATTGTGTTGCAATTTCTTTCCTCTAAAAGAATTAATCTAAATGGAGGGGAATCTATTGTATAATCCCTACCCAACCATTAAAATGATAAAGGTGGATTATCTATTTGGTTTTTAAGAGGTTATAATACCCTCTTTGCTTTGGAGAAAATTTGAAAGCTTATTTAAAGTGGACTTAATGGTCTTTCCAAGCTTTACATAGTTTTAAGAATCCACCTTAAGAGGCTAAAACCCATAGGGATCAATCTAGCTTTTGAAGACTCTAATTGGCCGAAAATAGAACTATCTTTAAGTTCACAATTATTCATAGCCTAAGTTGCATTATTTGTTATTCCATAATTTAGTTATTTGTGAATAATTATGGAATATTTCGATGACCTCTTATTATGCAACCAAATTATTTGATATCGCATCAGCTTATTCGAAAAATTACAAATAGTTTTTTGCACCACAATTCGAAGATTTTTCGATCACAAACACTTTGAGGGAAAACATTCTTATTAAAAAGGTTTCTGATTGAAAATATTTTAGATTGAAGAAGTTTAAGAATGGAAAGCTTTTAGATTGAAAATTTTTTTGATTGTAAACATTTTTAGATTAAAAATATTTTAGATTGAAAATAGCTTAGATTGAAAATATTTTACATTTCATTTTATCCATCTAAAATTCTTTTTTGGACATTCCGAAGTCGACGGCCTCAATTATGGCCAAGGTTGTGGGTCTTCCATCAATTCGCATCCTCATCTCGGACCATGCGTAATTACCCTTAGAGATTGAGCTCATGCTTCTTTCAAGCAATTGGCTGGTTTAGAGAGTCAAGTACTCGAGCCTAACGAACCAGTGTTTTGTGTGTCGCAAGGTTGGTCGCCTTGCGAAGGCATGCCCTTCAAGGACCAGGCATCAATCTAGGGAGCCTTCTCGATAGGAACCACATCGGCCTTTTGCACCGGCCTCTCATCCTCCCTCCCCTCCTCTAGCTCCACCAAGCTCTTTGCCTTTGGACGAGGATGGGTTCCAACACCGGCCTCTCATCCTCCCTCCCCTCCTCTAGCTCCACCAAGCTCTTTGCCTTTGGACGAGGATGGGTTCCAACCCCATGCCAATGCCCTGACTGCTCCGATTGATCCTTCTTCGTCTCCCATGGGTTTACGACAACTTGAGCGGCAATAGCAGTTGGGATGGAAGCCTCATCGTGCGGCTTGGTAGGTTTTGTTCCCATAAGAAACCGTTTTAGTGCACTCTAGGAGGACTCACCTGTGGCACCTAGTGTGGAGTCGGAGCAGGATCCCCCCCACTTTGACTCTCACTCCCCTAGTGTCCTCTCATGGACCTATCACCTCTTCGTGGCCCCGTCGGCAGCTCGATACTTCACCTCCCTGCTCTGCGCCATCTCTCGACAATGACTTTTTTGTGAGCAAGGCAGCCCATGAGGGATAGTCTCCCCCATGCCCTCCTTTCATGGTGGGTATGTTGTCCTTGACAGCTATCCCTCCATGGTTGGTGAGTTTTGACTACCACTTGCGGGGTTTAGAGTCTTGGGTACAAGTTCTCGCAGTTCTTTAGTGCACCGGAGGACTGGATCTATTCTCCTATTTGGGTCCATGTTGTGGCGCTTGCACCCCGTAGTCAAGCTGCCTTGAACTCAGTAGTTGCCTTCTCTTTTCCTTTGTGCAAAGCCTCCCAGCCTGATTGGTCTCTTGGGGAGGCATTACGCTTTGTTCAAGCTCAGGTTATTGAGTTCTCCCATCACCTTGGGGAGATTGATCACACCAACCTATTCATCAGGGCTTGGGATACAGCTCATTTTATCTTTATTCATGGACTTTAGGAGAGTCAGTTCATTGTGTGTGATTGCGGACACGTGCACTCCACCTTGCTATATGTATAGCTTGGTCACGAACATGCACAGGAGGTAGGTGAGTCTACTTGGCTGAGTCTCTGCAAGGTCCAACCTGCATAGTTGGTTTCTTGGGCCGTGACTTTAGGTCACCTAATACGCAAATAAGGATTGCCCATTATTGCTTGAGAGTATTCCCCATGGATAAGAAAGCGAAAGGATGAACATACCCAATTTTTCAGAGGGCAGCCTGCACATCATGATAGGCCATGGTGGCTGGCAGTCAAGATGGGCAGCATTAAGTAGGCAAGAACCCCTCTCTCAGTTAAGGATATGTGATGTGGTGATAAACACATTGTACCTGAGGTTCAATACCCACAGAATGGCCAGAGGCTAAGCCCTTGAAAGTGGAGGATAAGGAGTATCCTCTAGTCATGAATGGAAGAGTAGGTCGAAGTCAAAACTTCCAAAGCAAAAACGACACCTCTCTCTGCTTTCGAACAAACGATAGATGCGAGACAAAGATGTGATTATGCAATGTGTGGCATAATAGGGCACAATTTCCAAAATTACAATTGTCCATGTTTATATCTGTCACCTCAACTCTTGTGAATTGGATGTGAACCAAATCGAACCCATCACAAGCACCTTAAAAAACCTCATAGATGTGTATGTGAACATGCACACGTGCGGGTGTGTGTGTGTATGCATGTACTTATCTATGAATGATGTTCATATGTATGCATGTATAATTATGTTCATATGTATGTCCGTACATACCTACATATGTACATATATAGATATGTATCTATGTATGTATGTGCATGCTTACCTATCTACATGTATGTACATATGTATGTCTATGTACATATATGTATTTGTGTGTGCATACATGTGTATGTATGTACATGTGTGTGTGTATGTACATGTGTGTATGTATGTACATGTCTGTATGTGGTGTGTGCGTGTGTGTGTGTGTGTGTGTGTGTGTGTGAGAGAGAGAGTGAGTGTGAGAGAGAGAGAGAGAGATTATAGTTGGTTGAGACAAACTTGCCCAAAATATATCAGAAACCTTAATGAGTGTATCACATCTTGAATAGGACCTGTAACAGAGCATTCTCAGTCAAATCGATTAGTATTGGTGGTGAATGAATCATCCTAAATGCAATTTCGTAATAAAAGACAGACACTTAGTCAGCCATCTCTTAATGAATTGATGATTACGTAAGGTTCTGTATCATGAGATGCTAGCCAGGCTGTGCTGAAAAATGTTTAGTGGCATGGATGTCAGTGTAAGCAATGAATACCGATCCAGATAAAGAGATGCAATATATCAACAGGCCTTTGGAACCATAAAAAAGGTTCATCCTGACAAAGGGATATTGAGATCCCTCTTCAGAAGAGAGAGATAGGGTAAAAGGGCCTAGTTTGACACTTTCCAACATAAAATTGGCTCATCCAAACAAGCAGACATGGTTTGAGACAAGCCTATGCGTAGTGCATAGAGCGAATGTAATATAGCCAGAACAAAAGATATTTGTTTTACCCAATACAAGGACATTAATTAAACAATTCACAGCACCCTTCAAAGGATAATCTGCTGAATAAAGTTTCTTATTGCCTCAGCTGAAGTATGTGTTTATAACTTCTGGAAGAAAAAGTAAAATGAGAGTGAACTGGCATGACATGCATCTCTGAAATTCTCTTTTATACATTTTTTTAAGATGAGTTATGCACGAAAAGATCAAAATAAGAACCGACATACAATTTAAGGAAGATCTTCCCCATCGAAACCTAGGCTCGCAGAGGTGGAACATCCCTGTAGCCTTCAAACCCCAACTTACAGCTCTCAAAAACATTACTACACTTTACGTGCTAGCGTTCGTTGCTTGGTTGCATGCTGCACTACCTTCTCCTCTACTGGCAAACCCTTCCGTCTTCGAACGGCATCAATAAGTTTTCTTGCTGTATTTTGAGGAACACTAGAGCCATCTCCAAACTCTTCAAGCTCCTCCTCTGTCCGGGGAACGAAAAAAGGATCAAGTGGGATCTCCTCCCAATGGCTAAGAACTAATTGGGGACTAGCTGCACCAGATGTTTTTCTTCGTAGCTCATAAGCTAAACCAAAACTTTCAGCAACTGGCATGTATGCATGCACTGTGAACATATCTGTTCCTTCACGCATCTCTTCCTTTAGCACCCTAGCTCGTCTCTTGCCAAGCACTCCATACATTTGGCCAAGAAACTCAGTGGGAGTGCTAACTTCACAAAAGTACATCGCCTCTACAAGCCTTGGACTCTTAGCCAACATTGCTGCTCTGCAAGCTTCCTTTACTGTTGTCATCACCTGCCCTGAGAAAGGACCATATTGATCAACAGTAGGAGTTGGACCATTATCGGATGTTCGCATAAAATCATCATTCTGCATTCCTTTTGGTGTTGCAAGCAAAACAGCCTCAATGGTGAATGCTAGGCCCCACATTGGTTCTTCACACAGAGGTCCTGCAGCTGTTGTTAACTGAAAACCTGCTATAATACTGCTCTCTAAGGATTCTGCTTCAATTAGCAGTGCATTCGACTGTTCCACATCTGTGGTGGTCATATTGCACATCCCAAGCCTTCCTGAAACCCGTGGAATACCCTTGATAAAGACTCTTTCTGCAGATGATTGTTCTGATGGCTTGATTGTGTCATTATCAGCCACTTTGGAAGGAGTTAGAAGTATGTTTGGGCCTACATGTCTAGGCCCTAATGACCAGATCCTCTCTAGACTGTTCACCCACTTCTGGGACTCTATGTCACTTTTCCTGCTGATCTTTCTCATATTATCCTCTGCAAGATCAATTTGTGCAGCCGCAACTAATCTGCTTCTCAGTGCTCCCACTGGATCTTGTGGTTTACCCTCCATAAATAATCTGTGATCTTCATCATGTTCTATGCCTCTTTCATGTAAAATACGTTGCAAAAGATCTCCACTCTCTTCCAAAACTTTTGTAAGTGCAGAAGGTAGCTTGCTAACATGCACACGGATTATACATCTCCCATTAGCTGTTGTCTTCTCAATCATCTCAGAAGCTTTAGCTGTGTCCAAAGAGCCAGTTTTTTCCATCTCAATTGTCTCCTTGAATGCTACTAAAGGAGCAGAAACTTCCAAGTCTACCTTGGCAAAACGCTCCTTCAGGTCTTTTATGCACCTTTCCAAGTGCACTTCCCCTGCAGCTGCAATCACATGCTCACCTGTAGCTGAAAGACTTACCTCAACAAAAGGGTCTGCACGATTAAGCAATCTCAAGCCTCGAGTCAAGGCCCCCAAATCAGCTGGATCTGAGGGCTCGAGAGCTACTCTCATGATAGGTGCAGCCTGAAATGTCATACTTTGGAATGGCCAACAATATGGTGTTGTTGCCAACGTTGCTGTTTTCAATATGAACTGCCCCAATCCTCTTATTGCAACTAGATTCCCTGCAGAGACAGATTGCTTTGGTTCTAACCCTCTTCCCATCATCATGTAAAGCCCTTGGACAATGCCCTCCTGCATGTGCTTCCTATCATGTTCTCCTTTTGTGGGATCATGTAACGGAGATAAAACCCATATCCTCTGACCTGCAAAAAGCACACCGCTGAAGACTCTCGCAAATGCAAGGAAGCACTCTCTGTGACCTACATCCCCTAGACTGCTCAGCTCCTCGCGAATATCTGGCAGAAGCTCTCCATTTGGTCCTTTCTGTGGTAGTAGATCGATTGGAATTGCAAACATTTTTGATACAAAGGCAACACAAGGTGCCTTTGGATCATTATCACATGTTTTCACAGCCTGCTTTGTCTTTGCCAAAGCCATCAATACTTCAGCTTGCAGATTTTCATTCACATTCTCGTCAGGGAAAAATCTGAGAACTCTATCTGCCTGTGCGTTTATAGGATCCGGTAATACATCACATACCATAGAGAAAATTGCATTTGCAATTGGCAGCCATCTGCTCATTACAGCTTGGAGGACTACTTTTGGGTCCTTGTGCTGCAAATCACGGGCTGGGATTGACAAATTCATGGACTTTATAATTTTACTTAGCATTTCTTGCCCAGAGCTTCCTTGCATGCCTGCATCATAGACCTGCCAAAGAGGCTCCAATACAAATTGAACAAACATGGGTTTCAATTTGCCTCCCGACGCCTTCTTACCTACTATTTTCTTTGTCTTCGGAATATAATAATAATCTCCCCATAATGCTCTTTGTAGTGCAGCTTCACTTGCACCAAGTTTTGCTGCATACAGGGAGGCAAAATGATTGATTCGGAAGCCCCACCCATCCAGTGCACAGGCAAAAACCACATTGCCACGATCCGGTGCAAAAGCATCTTTTTCATCCTCTTCTACATGAGATGATTCCTGTGAACTTCTGAATTCTGTATCAACATTATCTTCTGCCCCAGATGCATTATCTGCAACCCCAAGGATTGAATCAACATCTGATAGGTATTTTTCTGATCGGAATGTATTAATAATATTGTTGACTTGAACCAAAATGCCCTGAAAAACAAACGCATAATGTGAATTCAACTGAAGCCCAAATCCCAACTACCCTGCACACACAGCAGCTTCTATGTAGAGATGCACCTACAATGCCCGTGACCATTCCATAAGCCCTTACTTGAAAGTACCTGAAGCCTGGTGTATGCCTCTGCAGGGCTCATCTTGAGTTCTGTAATAAGACGATCAATCTTGTTAAAGACAAGGCATGGTGTGACTTTCTCTATCCATGCTTGTCTCAGCACAGCATGTGTTTGTATGTGTACTCCCTCGCAAACGTCTACAAGGACAAGAGCTCCATCGCTCAAGCGTGCTGCAGTGGAAACTTCACTGCAGAAATCTACATGACCGGGCGAATCAATGAGGTTTATGACATGACCCTGATAGTTCAGGGCTATGGAAGAGCTCTTCATGGTAATAGCGCGGAGCTGCTCATCGTCCCTGTAGTCTAAAAACCGTAATTTTCCTGCTTGTTTCGGATGAAGCAGACCAGCTCCGCCAGCGGCAATCAGGTGATCTGCTAGAGTTGTCTTGCCGTGATCAACGTGAGCTAAGATGCATATATTGCGGATGCGCCTCCTCGTGTCTTCCAATCCGGAATTGTCCATGGCCTCCGTCATGGCAGTGTGCAGCACGCAACCTCCATCGAAGTGCAGGCAAACTTCAACATTCATTTCTTTTTCTTTTTGCCCCATATATTTCAAACTTTTAAATTTCTCAAAAAGGAAAAAAATACAAAAATTACAATGAAAGAGGGAAGAAGTGGGCTACTCCGGATATGTTAGCAACGCTATCAAAGGACAAATATTATAAAAGATTGACTGATTAGAAACGAAGTTGGTTTAATAAAAATTTAAGAACCTTACATTATGAAGTTCACCCTCATTGTTTTAGAGTTCATATATTTCACTAGTAATGTGTGTGAACACACTTAGGACCATAGGAGCATTATTTTTCCCATTAAGAGATTTTTTCCTTTGGTTTGTAACAAGCCATTTATTTTTTCTTGTAAATTCATTTAGTAATACACTAAGTGTTGTGTTATTCTCCAAGCTTCTTCTTCTTTCTTGTGTTTTTTGCTTCCGCAGTCCTGGAACTCCAATAATTGGTATCAAAGAAGGTTGCCAGTTCTTTAGGGCATTGTTAAGAACTAGGCCATTAGGACCACTACATGCTAGAGAGATGACTCTCCTCCCAACCTTATGCCTCTATATATAGCTCTCTCCAGAGGACTACCCTCTTTGGTGGAGTGATACTATCTATCCAAGTGTCGGTCATGTAATTACATATGCACCAAGTGTCCTAATTAATTGGAATTAACTCAAGTGGATGCTTCTAGGGGGCTTTAGAGCTCTTGGGGCAAAACCCTCTCCCATGACTGTCGTAGGAATTCAACACAAGACCTCCTCCTCACCATCCATATGACTTAACCACTTGGCCAAGCACCTTGCTTGTTTTAGAGAGCACAAGAACTTATATTTAAGTCTGACCTTGAGACTTTGGCCTTACACAAAAATGAACAAATGATGTCTAATTTCATATATGTTTGAACCAACCGAATGCTCAGGTCATAACACTACATTCTTCCTGGAAAACATCTTCGTCCTTGAAAATATAGTTATATAAAAAAATTATAGGCATACCCCAAGTCTCATGTTCTAGTCTAGAAGAACATGTTTCATTTCTATGGTGGGATTCACCTCATATTTCAAATGAATAGAGGGGAATCTATTGTTTCATCTCTGCCCAAATTATTCAAAACACCATCTAGTTGTGCACTTGTCAACTTGAACCTAGTGCAAAGAAGGAAATGAATGATAAGGGAGGATCAGAAAACATCCCTTGCCAATTCGCTATTTTTTTGTTGTGTTATCTAGGCACCAACATGTGAAATGGATGGAATCAAGGTACTAGTAGTTTGGAAATCAAACTAGAAGTTTGGTTGACCCAAAAGTCTAACTTAGATGTTTGTATTATGGTTTACTTCCAACCAACATTTACTTGATTTATGAACCAAATGGAGAACTACATTGGCCACATGGCAACACTAGACCATTCCAGATCATTACTATTTTGGATGCAAGAGGATATATCGGATGGGAGGAGAGTGGCACACACATCATTCATTAGTCTTTGATTTTCAAGCTTTGAGAGATTCTAGCTCTCACATTTGGTATCTAGAGCACTTTCTTGGGAAGTTTGAAGGGAATTTTTCACGTGAATTTTGTGGAGCCACCTCGGGAGTTGCACTAATGTGTCATAATCAACATCAACTTCTATGTGCCATTGACGAGTTGTAGCAGAGACCATTGTTTATCAAAAAACGAGGGTAGAAGGACCCCTCGAGAGAACTCATGAGCCACCATCAAAGCTATCACACACACATGGCATTCAACAGCACCCTCAACATAGCCCAATGTCTACCAGTAAGTAGCCTTAAGCACGAACTGAGAAGTTGTGTGTGTGTGTGTGTGTGTGTGAGAGAGAGAGAGAGAACATTCTCTCCTCTATTGGAATTGAGAGTATGAATGAGCTCACCTTCTATATGAAGGCACCAAGCTTTAGTTCTCCATCGAATGTGGGATAAAGTCTAAGCTCGCGCAAGCTCATGGCTAAAGAAGAACACAGAGGAAGGCAAATTCAAACTTTTTCTCTCATAAATCATAGCTAACCTCTTCTACTCTAGCTTATTTGACTACCTACACCCACTCATATGACCATATCTGGGTCATTTCAACTCCAAATTGATTGATTTTTCTTATTGTGGCTTCCTCACTAAGAGCCCTTTTCATAGAATGGCTATGAGCTAGCTTTTGGATCCACTTTCAAACCTGTATAGAGCTTCAGACTTGGTTAGTCAACATTGAGGACCCCGTTTGAGCACTTCTTTGGTGCACTTATCATTGGGAGACTCTTGAAGAAGCAAGAGGAGTGTGTGGAACATCTCCAACACCTGCACAAACCTACACAAGTTTTCTGGTAAATTTTGATGCATTCTTGCTCTTTTCATGCATCATGATGCACATAGGATAAGCATTTTGCATGGCATACATGGTATACGATTAGTTAGAAGCTTGTTCAGCTCTGCACTTTGTGTGAAAGTAGTGTTGTAGGTACATCTAGCACTTGGTTTTGCAGGTACAACAAGGAAAATATAAGAACTTGCAACGTTCTTATTGTTATACTATGCTGCAAGCACAAGGATTATTGCAATAGCGTGTAGTGCCCTTTGGTATCTCTGTATATATGTTGTGCCTGTTGACACCATTTGTTTGGAGAAGTGCATGTAGTGCACTTAGTTTCATTTTTTTAATTATCATTTTTACATCATTATGCTATCGAAATTTTTAAGATTTAGCATTCATATGCATAAAAAGTAGATAAATCATACTGAAAGTTTCTTTTCTATTATTTCTTTTATGCAAAGGCTTGTGATTTGTCTATTTCCGTTGCCACTTGGATATCTTAGGTGTACATAGAGCATAAAAACTAAAAAATAAAAATTAAAAAAAAAACATAAAACCATAAAAAGAGACCTACACCTTATCCTAGCATGGATTCAAGACCCTCTTCACCAGTTAGGACAGATACACTCATGGGTGAATGCACTTCAGACTCCATAGAGACCATGAATGCTAGGATAGCACATTTAAGAGCACACTTCATGACATCTTGGAACACGTGTGTGGTTCCAAGAAAGAGGAAGTGATGCCTGAGACCAATTTTCCAGGATGGAGGTTGATGCTTCAGGTGAGCATCAAGCTCCAGATGTCCCTAGAGATAGCATACTAACCAAAGAGGCCCAATCAACAAGTGGGAGCAGTGCTTTTGCTTATGTCATATCATGGGTGATAGGCATAAAATTTAGCAAGCCACTACATCATGGGCATCGCCCATAGGTGATGGCACAAGATAGAACAAGACAAGAAAGAGCCCATGACTTGGGAACAATTTAAAGTATTGTTCTATAATAACTTCGTACTGCTTGACGATAGGTCTAGAGCGCTAGACACTTGGTTCTTCATCATCTAGAAGAATCAAACCGTTTAGGAGTAAGATAAGCTAATCTTTCCCCACATCTACTCCTAGCTCGATCAGTGCACAACCTTCTAGAAAGGCTAAGCAGGTGCATATGATCAAGACAATTTCAAAAGGGAAAAGGAAAGTATCTGCTCTGGTTGAGAGGGCATATAATAAGTCTATTCTTACCCCTCAGTAGAAAGAGAAGGCAATGAAAGAGGGGTTACACTATGGGTGTCTAGGGCATCACCTTTTTAAGGACTCTCCTAAGAAAAAGAAAGTAGCGGCCCCCATAATTATTAATCCCACTCAGGCAGGGAGTGATGGAGATAAGGACTTTGGAGATTCCTCATCCTAGATATCATCTCCCATAGTGCCCATGACGGTCATGAAGAAGTCTCCTACTGTAATAGACATTGTGCTTTCACTAATGGCACAGATAGGATACCGGTTCCCAGATACCAAGCTCATTGTCATGAGGGGAGTCATGGTAGGATAGCTTGTCAAGGTATTCTTTGACACTAGCTCGACGCATAATGTGATTAGTTACCGGCTAGTCAGGAGGATACACTTAGAGACTATGCAGTCAGACTATGCCTACGTAGTAGAGTTAGCCAACAGGAAGGGAACTGAGACTTGGGACTAATGAGTGGTTGGTTTGCCCATTCAATCCATCCCTATTAGGACATATTGGATTTCGAGATAGCTAGACTGGCATGTTTTGATGTAGTCCTAAGTAAGAAGTGGCATGCTAGGAAATGACCACTCATCAACTTTGCTTTGCATGTGTATCATTTTGAGCATGAGGGGAGGTGGCTACTAATCCGTGGAGAGCCAGATCTCCAAGAGACATGATTGGTAATTGCATCCAAGTTTCTCAAGATTGATTGTAAGTATATTTACTTTCTTTATTTTGTGTATTAATCATGTATTATGATGGATTCATGTTGTCATGGAAACTCTAGTTGGAATGCTCAAGCACTTTTAGAGACAATAAGAGCAAAATTCCAAGAGTTATTCTTGCAAGGATAACCTTCAGGTTTACCTCCTTGTAAGAACATTGAACATAGGATCGAATTGATACCAAGAGCGAGTCCGACTTCTTGGCCACCATTTCGAATGAGTTTGCACGAGGAGAATGAAGTCCACAAGGTCGTGGATGAGTACTTGTAGAAAGGGCTGATCAAACCCAGCTATTCACCCTTTGCAACACCAGTTTTTCTCGTGAAGAAGAAAGATGGATCTTATAGGATGTGTGTCAACTATCGAGCACTCGATAATATTACCATCAAGCACAGATATCCCATGCCCGGATAGATGATCTTTTAGATGCTCTAGGTGGAGCCATTGTAAATAGCAAAATAGATTTAAAGAGTGGCTACCATTAGATTAGGGTAAAATATCATTATGTATATAAAACAACTTTCAAGACCCATTTTGGGCATTATGCATATTTAATTATGCCATTTGGTTTGACTAAAGCACTTGCTACTTTCATGATGTTAATGAGTGATATTCTATTATTGTTCATTGGAAAGTGTGTTGTGGATTTTGTTGATGATTTTCTAGTGTATAGTAGGTCTATACATGAGCATGAAAATCATTTGAGATTAGTGTTAAATAAACTAAATGAAAATAGCTATTTGTAAATCCAAAAAAGACTCAGTTATTTCTTCTAGAGATAGAGTATTTAGGGCATGTGGTATCAATAGATGGGGTTAAGATGGATCCCAAGAAGGTCTCAGTTATTCTAGCTTGGCCTACTCCTCAGGATAAGGGGCAATTGTGATCATTTTTAGGACTTTTTTATTTCTATAAAAAGTTCATCTCTTCTTATTCGTTGATAACAACATTGTTGAAAAAGGGGAGCAATAAACCCTAACCGCCTCACATGGAAGTGAGAAGTTTCTCCAAGTTGGGGCAAAGAATGAGAGGAGAGGTTCACCCACGCTCATGGAGCAATGGCAACAATGGCCAACATCACAAGGAGCAAGGGGAACATCCTCCCAACCATGCACACACACATGCAAATCCATACACCAAGACCAATGCCATTGCACACAAGGATTTAGATGAAACCAAATGAAACCTTCTTCCATTACCAAAATGGAGGCCAAGGCCATGGCCAAGGGACCTCTCTTTACAAGAAATGAGCCTCTATTTATAGGCTCAGCACAATTCCCCATGTGCTCCTTTTGACTAGTCAAAAAGGAGCACATGCCTAACTAACATATCTCAAAAAGGATCTTTTCAAATATCCTCTAACAACCAAATCTCAAGCGAATACGTGCGCATGGGGATTTCTAGACTTTTTCAAAAGTGGGAGCATTTACAAGGCTCCAAAGCTTTACTTTAGGAGAAATATTAAAAAGTGTCTAAGGGGGGGTTTTTATGTGAAATCCTAAGTAGATACAAAAAGAGATATTATTATGGTCTTGGGAGGGTTCCTATGCACAATTGTGGGTGTGTGCATACCCTGCAACCCAACATTCTCCCCTCCCTAGACTTTGTCGTCCTCGACAAAGCTAAGAGGAAAGGATCATACACAACTGAACTTTGTCCAAGTTGGAGTCTTTCAATTCTGGAAATCTTCAGGTCTTCAAAATCTGCATTTCTTTAGTCTGCAAGGTTCAGGTCTTCAACTCTTCAGTCTTTACTTTAATCTGCAAATCTTCAATCTTCAAGGTTGAGCGACACAATCCCCTTGGGGGGCAGTCAGCCCAGCATTCCCCCTACTGTGCAGTCTTTTCTAAGGCTGGAAATGCCTTCTCCAGAAGCTCCAAAACCTGAAATGACATACAAAAGAGCAAGTAGACTGCATTTTGTAATGAGATAAACATTCATGTCAATTTTAGTTTCCTCATCAGGGGACATCAAATCCTATAGGACTGTTTCTTCCAGAGACAAGTCCACATGGAGAGCTAGCAATTCCTGCAATCCGGCAATTAAAGTACCAAGAACCCAAGTAGGGGTCCCTATGACTTATATTTTTGCCATGTCACAAGCACTTAATCATAATCATTTAGTTATGTGGACAACCAGAGCAGAAAGTGAGCACAATATTTAGTTGTATTCTTTGCTAAGTAGACATGCTTGGTCAAGGGTTAAAAAACCTTCCAGTCATCAAGAGAAATTTCTGCAAATTATAGTGTCACATCATCTAACAGGGGGAAGAATGATTAATGCAGCAGTTCAATAGGTGCAAGCCTGTAATGAAAAACTTATTTCATTAATCCAGCAATTACTAGTCACAAGGCTAAGATGATGATTGGATCAAACACATCTGGAATGAAAGCCATCATTCACAAGAGAGCATCTAATAGGAGTCAAGAGGGATGACTGCTAAATTCTGTATGAGTTGGTCCTACAATGTATTTGTAAAACCAAAGAATTACTTCCCTGGCAAAAAACAATCAATTAGTCTGTGACTTCTCACTTGATTCAGGTCTAAGAAATTTCAATCTCCTATGTGCATGTTCACCTGCACACACATGCTCACATTGTGAAGAACATTTAAGCATTATGCACCGAAGCCAAGAATTTTACTAAAAACAGCCATTTGCATTAATAAAGAGTAGAATCAAGAGAGATGCATTAGTAGGTAGCAAGGGTTTGTGCAGTCTTGGGCCCGATTACTATAAGTGGGTCAATGGATATAGAACATCAAGCAACATTCATACCATTGTGACTTTTGTATTTGAACAAGTCTAAATCCACACACTCTTCTTTGTAGTTTTGCTAGATCAAAACAAACCCTTTAGGTTATATGCCTAAAATATTGAGCAGACACTCTCCTGGAGCAAGCCAATCTTGGCACAACATCCACAAAAACATACATGATCATATACAACCACACCAACATGTGAAGAAACAAGCAATTTTATCCATTTCCAATAATTATGACAAGCTGAAGTAGAGACTTCACAAGGCCAGGAAGCACCCTCCTCATTCTTTCAAACCTGTAACATTCAGGATCAGAGGGACTGAGTACACAGTTAGCTTCTCATTTACAGATCAGCAAAAAGAATTTAGAATCCCCAATAGCTCTTTAATCATTCTAAGGGACTGCTTCCCCAAGGATGAGAATCATTATGCTTCAGTTACCTGCAACCTTTTCATCTATGATAAACACACAGATATTACGTGGTTTAAAGGAGTCAGCAGTTTTCAAATTCAACATGTGTAACACTCCTTGGTAGGGCACCAAAACCTGCAACTCCAAGAATTAGCAGAGAGTGCAAATGGCACTTAAGTCAAAAGGGCAAGTCATCAAGAAACTGTAGCATCCTGAAGCCTACAAACAGCCACCAGGAAGTGTGGTGCATGCATAAGCACAATAACTTGGAATAGTGAGAAACATATTTGAAAATACATGAACATTACTCAAATAGATCAGACATCAATGGAGCATAAAAAGTGAATCAACTTTTGGTGGTCCTATGAGAGGCGTTGTCCATGAATGATAATTACATTGTGACTCGTATTTGACTATTTCCAAGTTGTGAAGAGAGCCATACAGTTTTCAAGACACAACCCCCAATACATGGACAATCACCAAAGGAGTCAAAACTTGCTAATCTTCAAGTGGACAACAAACCAATCTTGCAAATCAGTAACTCTTGATCTTACCATGTGAATTCTTTCTAAGTAAAAAATGTGTTGCAAACATAATATATTGTGAATGTGTGACTAATTGCAACGAAACATGATAAATGGAGATCTTAGGATGCCATGCATCGTATATGCTCTGTTCTTTACGTGTGTTATAATGCATGTATGCATAAGAGGGATGTGCCACCCAAGCCTTTATGTCGTTCCAACTTGTAAAATGAAGACATAGTGTTCATCGTTCTTTATGTAAAATAGCAAAAGAGCAAAGTTCATTCCAAAATCTGAGGGGAACCTCATGCCAATACCACATACTGCTAGAACAAAAAATAGTAGAAACCAGGTATACAAGTGCATCGTATGGCTGATGCAATGTGCCGATAGTGGTAAGGGGTGGGGACACTTTCCCCTATATAAAATATGGAGTCACATAACCTCAACACCAACACCAACACCAAACAAGATCATTGGGTGAGACCTCCAGAAAACAGTCATCAAACATCAAAATCTTGACATTTAAAACAATTAACAGATACCTCGGATGCACATAGGTTGGTTTGTGAGTGTAGTTGATATTTTGCCTACCAACCCTGGATGGTGCAATCAAAGAAACTACACCAACCCCCTGAACACAGAGAACGAGCTTCTCACACCAAGATTCGACTAGTTAAAAGGTACTAAGTGTTCAATAACAACTTTCTATCGTCTAGAAGGGGGTGGGCCAAAGTTTGTGATTAAAGTTGTTGCTATGTCCTAGACCGATCTGCCACAAAAAAGACTTCAGAAGTGATTAGATTCAATTCATAGTTTGAGGTTTGGGGAGCAGAGCAAACTAAAAATATTCTTAAAAAAGGACTTGGAAGTTGTGATAAAACATGAATTGAGCAAAACGCTTTACAAAGAGGGTGCGCTATATACTGAAGATGTACCTCACAGATTTTTTTTTCTCCACGGATTTAGCACACACATGGCTACTGAACTTTAAAGCTTAGCCACACAAACCTACAACATAACAGCATTTCATCGTTGTGTCTTTTAAATACACAAATCTGCATTAATCAAGCATTCTACAGACAAGAGGAAGAGAGAAGGGGGAGAACACAGATTGTTCTACCACATACTGCTAGAACAAAAAATAGTAGAAACCAGGTATACAAGTGCATCGTATGGCTGATGCAATGTGCCGATAGTGGTAAGGGGTGGGGACACTTTCCCCTATATAAAATATGGAGTCACATAACCTCAACACCAACACCAACACCAAACAAGATCATTGGGTGAGACCTCCAGAAAACAGTCATCAAACATCAAAATCTTGACATTTAAAACAATTAACAGATACCTCGGATGCACATAGGTTGGTTTGTGAGTGTAGTTGATATTTTGCCTACCAACCCTGGATGGTGCAATCAAAGAAACTACACCAACCCCCTGAACACAGAGAACGAGCTTCTCACACCAAGATTCGACTAGTTAAAAGGTACTAAGTGTTCAATAACAACTTTCTATCGTCTAGAAGGGGGTGGGCCAAAGTTTGTGATTAAAGTTGTTGCTATGTCCTAGACCGATCTGCCACAAAAAAGACTTCAGAAGTGATTAGATTCAATTCATAGTTTGAGGTTTGGGGAGCAGAGCAAACTAAAAATATTCTTAAAAAAGGACTTGGAAGTTGTGATAAAACATGAATTGAGCAAAACGCTTTACAAAGAGGGTGCGCTATATACTGAAGATGTACCTCACAGATTTTTTTTTCTCCACGGATTTAGCACACACATGGCTACTGAACTTTAAAGCTTAGCCACACAAACCTACAACATAACAGCATTTCATCGTTGTGTCTTTTAAATACACAAATCTGCATTAATCAAGCATTCTACAGACAAGAGGAAGAGAGAAGGGGGAGAACACAGATTGTCCTCCACCCCTGTTGGAGTACATTCGGGGGCGACCACTAGGTAGGGCGGGAGCAATCTAGGACAGTCGATGGCGGGGAGAACAACAGCAAGATATGAGTAATCTTTTTGCTGGGACATTAGGCTCCTTCAATGGCTCGATGAAAGCTAGAGAGCCATCCCCATATCCGCTTCGATGGTCGGGCAGAAGCCATGATGTCCCAAATAGCACCAGCAAAGATCATAACACTGAAATCTGATAGTCGCTTCAACAATAGATTAATTGGAAAGAGCTGAGTCAAAATAAACCGAGGTCCAAAGATCTTCCCAGCGCGACATCCATTATGTGACAAATAGCTTGGCGTGCGAAAATCTCTTGAAGCATGATGCTTCGATGACATGGTGCCATGATTTCTAGCAAGGTGCAAAGCAGTGCGGCTGAGATTCTCGACTAGCGTAGACTTTATATTGCATCAGGTCAAGAGCCTGAGAAGGAAGGGGGAAAATGGCCAGGAGTGCGATGCTCGAAACCAAGCTGAGCAAAAATTCAGACGAGGGACAACAAAAACTCTTACTAGAGGCCAAGCAAGGTCGGAGGAGCCATAGATTCACTTGTGCAGAAGTGGGAAAGCGTGGCTCAAACTCCGGCCCAAAGACAAAAGGGAGCCATAGCTCACCCACGCATCAGAAGAAACTAAAAAACGTCATGGAGGTGGAAAGGAAACGCCAAACTGATGGTCAATTCTTGAAGAATCAAGGGAGAAAGGCTCGCCACATTGCCGACCATAGATCCAGAGGCGCAGCAACTGGAATCCACCGTGATTGCCAACACAAATTATCTGCAGAGCTTGTGCTTGCACAACTCTTGCTGACAATGAATTACCGCGAAACATAAGCTTCACGTCGAGCGGATGTCGATCTAAGGAGCCTGCAACTTTAGCCAAAGGGTTGAGGGAGAGCATGAGCTCACCACTGCGTGTGCAATAAGGCCAAGAAAGAGCAACCCGGGAAGCCCAAGAAGCTTGATCCCCAACAAACCAAGAGAATGGGCAAAAGAGGAAGCCCCACGGGCTCACCCCAGCACGAAATGAGAGAAAGTGGGAGCTTGGAGGGAGGGCATGAAGTTGCCAACTACCCCATGCATTGTCGCCTCCTGCAGGCATTTATTAGCTCCATTAAATGTACACATCCCTCCAAGAATTGTGAATTGAACCTCACACCTAACCTCTCCGTTCAGAAAGAAATCTATCCCTTCCAATTTTCAAACCAAAAGGGGTTGTACCCACACATGCGTGACATATCTAGTATATATATTTTTTCTAAATTCATTTTTAACATTGTCTTTTTTGGGGATAAAAAGAGGTGGGAACAGGAGAGAGAATGCACTCCCCATCTCTCCATCCACGGCACCACGCAAATCAAGAAACGGAAAATTTTGGAAAGTGATGCATATGCATGTGTGTGGAAATGTGTGTAGGTGTACAGAAGTGAGAGAGAAAGGGGGGAGGGTGTTCATATGCAACAAACAAAGAAATGAACAATAACTACTCCAAAAATTGAGAAATAAGGGGTACCCTTGACCAACCGAAGGGCACACGTATCCATCCTCCTCCAAGTGTCAAGGTGCATCTCACGAAGTATGGACGTGCAAACTTGGAAAAACAAACGGCTAAAGGCCGACATCCCCGGCAACGACGCCAAATTGTTGAAAAAAGGGGAGCAACAAACCCTAACCGCCTCACATGGAAGTGAGAAGTTTCTCCAAGTTGGGGCAAAGAATGAGAGGAGAGGTTCACCCATGCTCATGGAGCAATGGCAACAATGGCCAACATCATAAGGAGCAAGGGGAACATCCTCCCAACCATGCACACACACATGCAAATCCATACACCAAGACCAATGCCATTGCACACAAGGATTTAGATGAAACCAAATGACACCTTCCATTACCAAAATGGAGGCCAAGGCCATGGCCAAGGGACCTCTCTTTACAAGAAATGAGCCTCTATTTATAGGCTCAGCACAATTCCCCATGTGCTCCTTTTGACTAGTCAAAAAGGAGCACATGCCTAACTAACATATCTCAAAAAGGATCTTTTCAAATATCCTCTAACAACCAAATCTCAAGCGAATACGTGCGCATGGGGATTTCTAGACTTTTTCAAAAGTGGGAGCATTTACAAGGCTCCAAAGCTTTACTTTAGGAGAAATATTAAAAAGTGTCTAAGGGGGGGGTTTTATGTGAAATCCTAAGTAGATACAAAAAGAGATATTATTATGGTCTCGGGAGGGTTCCTATGCACAATTGTGGGTGTGTGCATACCCTACAACCCAACAAACACCTATGATGAACTTGCTTCAAGGCAAAGTTCCATTTGCATGGAAGCAAGAGCAACAAGAAAGTTTAGATACTCTGAGGCAAGTTGTTTCAAAGGCTCCCATACTCAAAGTGCTAGATCCATAGAAACCATTTGAGTTGGAGAGAGATGCTAGTGGCATATCCATAGGGGCAATCTTGAGCCAAGATGGTAGGCCAATAGCTTTTGAAAGCAAAAAGTTGAGTTGTGCACAACACAATTGGCCAGTAAATGAACAGGAGTTGTATGCAGTGATGCATGATCTTAAATTTTGGAGGCATTATCTTTGTGGTGTAGACTTTAAGGTATACACAGATCACCATACACTCAAGTACCTTTGTAGTCATCCAGATCTTCGGGGAAGATAGGCTCGTTGGGCTGAGCTCATGCAGGAGTTTCACATGGAAATCTTGTATAGACGAGGCAAAAGAGAATATAGTAATTAATGCATTATCACGGATAGTGTTCCAAATGATCTTTATAGTTCTAGAAAGCTCATTGCTTCAAGAAATAAAGGAAGAAGATGTGGAATATCCACATTTGTTACAGGTTATTATAGCCATCATTGATGACTCTATCATAGGAGACGAGGTAGTTTCAGCTATTTCTTCCCCTAGTAGAGCAAACAAGTCTAGTTTGTATTCCAATTTCTCAAAGGAGAATGGAATGGTCAAATGGAAAGGAAATGTTTGAGTAGCAGATTCCTGGGATTCGAGAAGAAAAGTCATGCATGTTAATCGTGATGTTCTTGCCCAAAGCATCTTGGTGTTGACAAGACAATACAGCTTGTTAGAAGAACATTTTGGTGACCTGGATGAGTCAAAGATGTCCACACTCATGTTCAACAATGCTTTATGTGTTGAGTCAACAAGGCAAAAAGGGTAAAGACACCAGTTCTTTTACATCCTTTATAGATTCTAGATTATAGTTGGGATAGTGTATCCATGGACTTCATAATGGGGTTACCACGGACCCAAAGGAAGCGGGACACTATCCTAGTTGTGGTAGATATATTGAGCAAGATGGCTCATTTTATACCCATGCAAGAAATGATAGAAGCTCCATAGGTAGCGGAGATGTTTATCCAATATGTCTTCATATTGCATGGGTTATTGACATCCATAGTTTTAGATAGGGATGTCAGATTGACAAGATGCTTCTGGAAGTTTGTATTTGAGAAACTGAAAGTGTCATTGAAAATGAGTAGTGGTGATTGTCCACAGATAGATGGTTAGAGTGAGAGGGTCAACCAGATTCTAGAGGACATGTTGAGATCATATGTGTCTGAGAGGCAGATGGATTGGGATAGTTACTTGCCACTAGTAGAGTCTGCTTATAATAATAGACCTCATAAATTGACAATAATGTATCCATTTGAGATGAACTATGGCATGAATCCCACTGCTCCCAGTACCATAGGAATGCCAAGGAAATGTACTAGTGGTTTGGAGTTCTTAGTGAACCTCCAAGCAAATCTAGAAATAGCTAAAGCCAAGATGCAGCAAGCAACTAATACGGCAAGAGAGTATGTTGACAGGAAGAGATCTCCTAGAGTCTTTGAGAAAGGAGATAGAGTTTTTCTTCAAGTTCTAGCTAGGTCTACTTCACTGTCCACAGGGAAGTGTAGAAAGCTTTCACCAAGGTTTTGTGGTCCTTGCAAGATAGTAAAGATGCTTAGTGATGGTGCATACCGATTAGAGCTTCCTCAAGATTGCAGAATCCATCTAGTATTTCATTCAGTAAACTTAGAAAGTATATTTCCAAGGAGGATAATCTAATAGAGGGTATTGTTTCTTTGCAGGAAAGTGATAACACATATCATTCTCCAGATAGGATACTAGATTGTAGATAGAAGCCTCTAGAAGTGGCTGAGAAATTGTGTCATCCAGGAGTATCTAGTAGCCTAGAGACCACTTACTTGGGAATCAAAAGCTTTAGTTTGCAAGTACTTTTCCTCATTGATCATTGAGGACAATGATCTTTAGAAGGGTGAGAAAGTGTCAGACATAGGTCTACAGAGACCACTCCATGTGTGTGTGGGACAAGGGCTAGCAATAGCAAAGGTCCGAAGCTCGGGGGATATCCTAAGGTATTGAATGGTAATGGGGATGAGTGTTGCATGATGGCCACATGGTAGCACTAGAACTAGTGAAATGGGTGGACTTCTCTGGGTCTTAGCTTAATTTTTTCCATTTGGAACTTTTAGAAACCTCAAGATCCATAAAATCTTACATTTTTGTACATTTTGTATCTTCTTAGAAATTTATGACTTTTAGGAGTATACAATAGAGGTCCTAGCTCTATCTTGAAAGGGCCCAAAACTAGATTCATCTTCCACTTTCAATAGAAAGGGGAGGAATCTCTATATGTTCTATACATACCTTAATATTTTATAGCCCCTTTCAAATACAAATATATTTTAATATGTAGTTGGTGGGACTTAACCAGATTATGAATTAGCAAAGTGGGAATCCCTGCCAAAACATGTTCAATAAAATGAGGAGAATTATTATCTTCTCATTCCTTGGCAAGTTAGGTGGACATATATCAATCATTTAACATCTCTTGAAACATAATGTATGAGTATTCAGAGTGATAGATAAATTTTGAAAGTCCATTTCCACTAGTGGATCCTTATCTTGATCATTCTTGATTTTTCCTTGATTAATCCTTTGGAATATTTCCTTGTTCTTCCAAAAATGCTTGACATTCAAGACTTTATTGATCCAAAAACTAAAATCATGCCTTTAGGAATCATAATTACTTGGTAGATCTTTCTTCTAGGTCTTTATCCCAAGTTCTTTGTTCATCTTAATTTTATAAGATCTTCTAAAGAGAATTAGTACTAACTATCTTGAACCACTTATATATCCAAATCTGCTATACCATCTAAAGTTGGCTATGCAGTCTGCTAAAAAGAATCTCTTCTTAAGAGGATAAAGGATAACCTTTTCCTAAGGTAAATGTGAAACTTATTTGATTTATCCTTTTGTAAATATAGCCAAGTGTATTCATATGATCCAAGTAAATGAACCTCTTTATGAACCTAGGACCTTATTTTTTTTGTTTGCTTTAAGGCTTATCTCGATGTTTCCTACAAGATCCTTATAACTCTATTTTCTCTCTAGCCATTAGAGAAAATATCAACATGAGTCATTACCCACTGTCCCATACCATTGATTTCTTTCTCCAATCTCTAGAACTACATCCTTAACCTTTCCACCTTCCTTGTCCTTTCAATGCTCTCTGATCATTTCCTATGATCATGAATTCCATCTTGGAATTCCTTGGCATCATATTCATGAGAGCAAAGATTGAGGTTTCTAAATCTCATGCCAATAAATCTTATACTTCAAATATTTCTTTCGTCGACCATTAAATTTTGCTTGGCATGATTCTAGATCCCTTTTTCTTCCTTGATATTTTCCCATGGGAATTTTTGGGGATCTTAAATCATACTTTCATGAATTTTTATACAGCTCAAGTCTTTAACATCTTGTTGATGTTCTCAAAAACTTTAACTACTCTTCTTCTAGGGATCAACAATCATATGTCATCCCTTTGACTTAAGCAAGTTTTCATGCTTACCTTTCCATTTTATCCAATCACAAGTATCTTGCAATAGATATACTTCAAGACTTTCTTATACTTTGGTTATTACCAAGCTGGAATTATGAATTCCATCCTTGCATATCCGGTGCTCAGTTTGTTTGAAATTAACTTCAAGCACACGTAGGTACATGATATCAAATTTACTCCTTAACTTTCATGAAATAGTTGAGGAATGCATCTTTGTTTAGAAATACCATATCAATGATACATTTCTTCCTGTTATACATTGGTCTACAGAGATCACTCCATGTGTGTGTGGGACAAGGTCCAGCCATAATCATGGTCCCAAGCTAGGGGGATATAAGGTATTCAATGGTAATGGGGATGAGTGTTGCATGATGGCCACATGGCAGCACTAGAACATTCCAAATCATTACTATTTTGGATGCAAGAGGATATGTTGGATGGGAGGAGAGTGGCACACACATCATTCACAAACCTTCAATTTTCTAGCTTGAGAGAGTTTTTAGCCTTCTAGTTCTCATAGTTGGTAATCAAAGCATGAGTTGGAAGAGTCATATTAGGAGAAATTTCGCATGAATTTTTGGCACCACCTTGAAAATGGTTTTATCATCTTCATGTATCATTATCCTGAAGTGTGCCACCGTTGAAGTTAAGTCGGGAGCTTGACTGAGAGAAAGCTGAAGCAAAAGAAGGTGTTCTTGAGCCCCAAGGGGAGAACTCGTGAGCTCCAACCCATGATAAGGGCATAAAGGACATCCAATAGCATTGCTCGTGCATGACCATAGCTGCCCACGAACACGCCTGGAGAGAGAGCTCATTCTGAACTCTCTTTTGAGTTGAAGAGCATATGCACTGAAGACTCCATTTATAGGCAACTTCGGTGCTCACAACAACACTTATGGGATAAAAACAAAGTCTTGTACGTGCTCATTTGCTAAAGAAACTCCAACATAACAAAATTTGAGCTATCTGCTTCATTACCATAGCCAAAGCTAAGCTATTTTATCTGATCTAGACTACCTACCCTCACTATTTTGGCCATATCTCACTCATCTTTTTGATGTGATATGAAGTAATTTGATGGCAATGCACCACAATGCACTCTCCTTCTCGAGAGCTCCACGACGATATGCTCGGAGTAGAAAACCGAGCTCCTAAGGCCGCACACAGTACTCTGCACAGAGGCTACAGAATATGCAGAAAAACATAGTACACAGGGAGCATGAAGATAGACTTCTTAGGTCTTGCGAATGCGGTCGAACTTAGAGTTTGTGACTGACCAGGCCACTATATGTTTTATTAAAGAACATATACAAAGAAGTGTCCAGTGGCCATTTGGCCTTTCACATGGACACTAATGGTAACAATCTCCCATTAAAGGCCAATATGGCCAAAGTAGCTATGGGAGAAAAATAATGAATGATAAAGAATACCTGAGTGTAAGTATACAAACTATACCTCCCACCTGATGGGCATGTTACACAGTATACAAGTGACTATGTAAGATCAAAAATCAAGTAACCCCCATCAAGTGACAACAGTGTCAAAAGCTATCCTGTGGTAGAGCTTTAGTTGAAGCATCTGCAACATTATCTTGAGTGTGAATCTTCTCAAGAATAATGCACTCAGTGGCTAAGCAATCTCTAATGAAGTGATACCTCACCTCAATATGCTTGTTCTTTGCATGATAGACCGGATTCTTAGCCAAAGCAATGGCACTCTTACTATCACTGAGCAAGCAAGGTACATACTAAGGTAAACCCATATCACAAGCAAGACGAGAAAGCCACAATACTTCCTTACATGCCTCACTTGCTGCAACATACTTTGCTTCTGTGGTGGAAACAAATGTACATTCTTGAAGACGAGATTTCCAAGAGATAGCACCTCCAGCAAAATGAAAAATGTACCCTAATGTAGACTTACGATTGTCTACACAACCAGCATAGTCAGAATCTGTGTAACCAATAATGGATGCTTTCCCTTTACCTAAGCATAAACACTTGTCCTTAGTGCCACTCAGATATCTCAAAATCATCTTGACCGCTTTCCAATGTTTCTTGCTAGGATTAGACATATCTCTGCTCACAACTCCCACTGCATATGCAATGCCTGGCCTCGTAACTACCATAGCATACATGAGACTACCAACAGCAGACTGATAGGGAATTTTGGTCATGAATTCCTTTTCCTCATCTGATTTGGGGCAATCATCCTTGCTCAATTTCACATATGTGGGTAAAGGTGTACTCAACGCCATTCCACCCTGCATATTGAACTTGTGAAGTACTTTGGACATGTACTCACTTTGAGACAAGTATATGCATCTTATACTCCGATCACAAGTAATGCACATGCCAAGAATATGTTTGGCATCCCCCAAGTCCTTCATATCAAAGGTCTGACTCAACTTCTTTTTGAGCATTGACAAATCATAAGAGGACTTCCTAGCAATCAACATATCATCCACATAAGTATCAAGCATATCAAGTTGCCATCTGAGCATCTCTTTGTGTAGAGACAATGATCCTCATTGCTTTGAGAATAGCCTTGAGACTTCATAAAAGCATCAAACTTTTGGTACCATTGTCTAGGGGATTGTTTAAGTCCATACAAGCTCCTCTTGAGCTTATGAACTGGACTTTCCTTGCCAAGAACTACATAACCCTCTGGTTGTTCCATATAGATCTCATCTGTAAGATCTCCATGCAAGAAAGCAGTTTTCACATCCATTTGGACTAGCTCTAAGTCCTCCATTGCAACGAATCCAGAAACATGCACAGGGTAGTCATCTTGACCACTAGAGAGAAGGTTTCCTCGAAATCAACATCATGTTGTTGCTTAAAACCCTTTGCAATGAGTCGTGCTTTATACTTTGGAGAAGCACTATCTTATATGAATTTCAACTTACATACCCATTTACATGGTAAAGCTTTCGTGCCCTTTGGCAAAGGTACTAAATCCCAAGTACCATTCTTGTGAATAGAATCCAACTCACTCTTCATGGCACGCTCCCACTTGACATGACCTTTTGTCTGCATAGCCTCTTTGTAGCAAGAAGGCTCACTGGCATCTGTTAGCATAACAAAATCTAAACTTGGAACATATCTATCAGGTGGATGTGAGACACGTGCAGAACGTCTCAATGGTTGCTGAACAAGAAGATGTGCAGACTGATATGAATGGACATTCTCTTGAACATCCCTATGTGCAGCATTTTTATGCATGCTAACTAGAGGACTAGTATCCTCAAACACCACTCTTCTCACTTCAACCTCCTTAATGGGCTATTTATGCATCTTAGACTCATTGAAAATGACATCACTATTTCTGATCATTGTCTGTGTTTCAGGATCCCATAAGCGAATCTAGTATCCATGTGTGGGAAAGAGAACCAGCCATAAGTGCCTCAGTTGGCACAATACTATCAAGTGTCAACACATCAGCATCATAAGAAATAGCACTAATTTCTTCAATCTTCACAGTCGAAGTAGATGGTGCAGGTAACTGTTTAACATGCCCATCAACGCCTTTAGCATTCTTTAATGCATAACAATCTTTCTTCATATGTCCTTTCTTATGATAATAATGGCATTCAATATCCCTCTTCCTTGATTTAATTCTACTCTTATTATGTTGACCATTCTTTTCCTTGTTCTTGCTCCTGCCATGTTGTTGATTCTTTCCTTGGTAAGAATCATGAACATTATATGCATCTCAACTCTGAGTGCCAACCATAGATTTTCTACAAATCTCCTCACTCAAGAGTGCTCCACATATGTCATCATAGACGAGTTTACCACTAGGTGCACTATTTGTATATATATTTAGGTAGTAATGTGTGTGAACACACTAGGACTGCCGGGGCACTTTTTTCCCTCTTTAGGAGGTTTTTTTCCCCCGGCTTGTATATACGCCTATTGCCCTAATGGGCTACTTATCTTTGTACATTCTCTAGTAATACATTCAGTATTGTGTGTTGTGCTCCAAGCTTCTTCTTCTTCCTTGTGCTGTTCGTGTGCTTCCGTAGACATCTATCTCCAACAATTGGTATCAGAGCAGGTCGTCGCTTCATCTAGGGTGCCGTCGTCACTCTTCCGTTTGCAGTCTCAGAATCGCACGAATTTTGGTGAGCATACTCAACATGTTTCCGAGATCAAAACAGCTTTGCTGTGTGGTGCCGAAATCGAGATTTGAGCTCGTTTCGGCCTCCGAACGCACTATCGCAGTGCTTGTGTAGGCTATTTCGTCTTTTTGTGCCAAAGGTATATACCGGTTTCTGTTCGCCAGTTTAAGCGTCTCGAAGTCTATTACAGGTCTAGCAGAACTCATCTGGGCAGTTCTGCTCAACTTTTTGAGATACAGTCAATTTTCTGCATCAAGGTATTTTAGTCACCAGCCATGGCTGAAAGCAATGATGTATTCCGTATGTTGGCTGTTGAGGATAAGTTGGATGGTACCAACTACCCATTATGGGCTTATATGATGCGACATGTTTTGGTTGCAAAAGGATTGTGGAACATTGTGCAGGGTGTTGAAAGACGTCCTGTTACACCTGTAACGACATGTACTGCAAATACAGGTGCTGGGGCTGATGAAGATGGTGTCGAAGATGATATTCCGTAGATTCCTGTTCGTGCTGCTGTTTTTGTTGCACCTACTGCAGAGCAAATTCGTTGGGATGGCAGAGATGCCCAAGCACATGCATTGATAGCTTTGTCTGTCAAACGTGCCATTATTCCTCATATTCGCTTTTGCAGAACAGCTAGGGATGCTTGGGATACACTAACCACATTGTACCAAGCTAGGAATGAGGCTCGTGTTGCTTACCTCCGAAAACAGTTGGAGAGTGAGCACATGAATGAAGGTGATTCTATGGACAGTTTCCTAACGAATATCAAAGACTTGAAGGAACAGTTGATTTTTGCTGATGAGGTTATACCAGATAGCTCATTTGTGCAGACCGTTCTGAATGGTCTTCCTGATTCATATCAGAGTTTTGCTTCTACTCTTCGGTTGATGATGAAAGGCAATCCGAATGCCTTATCATTTGAGGAGTTAGTCTCTGTTCTGTTGCAGGAAGATCAGTCCAGGCAGAATAGGTCCATTATGCGTGTTGTAGATCAAGCTTTCCTGGCTAGTCAGAAGGGCAAAGGAAAATGGAGCTCTTCTACTAGTAAGCAGAAATCTGCAAATGCTGCACATTCGAAGAACCAGGATAAAGATGAGAAGAAATCAGAAAAGCAGATAATTGTTTTGCAAGTACTGTAAAGGGAATGATCATATCATAAAGAACTGACTTTCATTGATGATTTTTCCAGGCATGCATGGGTATATCCATTGAAGGCAAAGTCCGAAGTGTTTTTGTGCTTCAAACAGTTTTTGGTTTTGGCTGAAAATCTGTCAGCATGTAAAATGGGCACCCTCCGTTCTGATCGAGGGGGGGAATATATGTCTTCTAATTTTAATGCATTTCTGGCTGAACGTGGGATAAAACACCAGTGTACAGTGCCGTATACACCTCAACAGAATGGAGTTGCTGAACGGAAGAACAGGTCACTCATGCAGATGGCGAGGTGTATGGTCAAGAGTCAGGCTTTACCACATAGTTTCTGGCTTGAGGCTATCATGTGTGCAGCATACTTAACAGGTGTCCCACTAAAGCGCTACACTCTATCACTCCATATGAGGCTTGGCATGATCGCAAGCCATCTGTTGCTCATCTGCGGGTTTTTGGTTGTTTGGCATATGCACTAGTGCCTGAACAACATTGCAAAAAATTTGATGATAAGACAGTAAAATGTATTTTTGTTGGGTACAGTTCTGAAAGTAAAGGCTATCGTCTGTATCATCCACAGACTAAACACATTCTGGTTAGCCGTGATGTTGTATTTGTGGAAGATGCTATTCAGCCATTGCTTTCATGTACTAAGGAGACATCTGTTAGCTCTAAAGACATGTATGATACTTTGATGCCTCTTTTTACAGGTGGACAATCTAGTGCTGGTCCTAATGAGGCAACTTTTCAACCTTTGCAGGTTCCATATGATGAGGTAGATCATTCCATTTCTGATGCAGATTTACATGATGCACTTGTTGATGAGAGAGCTCATATTGAGCAGGCAAAAACTATGCCAAAATGGCTGGTGCAGACTTTGCGTGACAGCAAATTAGATGCACCTTTGTCATATCGTACTCGTTCAGGCTCTCATAGTGCCTCCTTTGCATTAGATTGCTATGCTATGACTGCGTCTAGCCTCTGTGATGAGAATGAGCCTGTTTCTTTTGATGAAGCACAGAATTCAAAAAATTGGATGGCTGCTATGCAATCTGAATATGATGCTATAATGAAGAATGGTACATGGTCTTTATGTGACTTGCCTCCTGGCAAGAAGGCCATTGGCACTAAGTGGGTATACAAGTTGAAGCGTAAACCTGATGGTACAGTTGACAGGTATAAGGCTAGGCTTGTTGCAAAGGGTTATGCGCAGGAAAGAGGCATTGATTTTGATGAGACCTTTGCACCTACATGCCGTATGACTACTGTTCGGAGCATTTGTGCACTTGCAACCCATCATGGTTGGAATGTACATCAACTGGACATTAAAACAACATTTCTGAATCGTGACTTGCATGAAGAAGTGTATGTTTTTCAGCCCCGTGGCTTTGTGTAGAAAGGGCATGAAAACCAGGTGTGCAGGTTAAAGAAGGCATTATATGGTTTAAAGCAAGCACCACGTGCTTGGTATGAGAAGATACATGCCTATCTGGTTGCACATGGTTTTGTGAACAGTCCAACTGAAAGCACCTTATATGTTAAGCATGCTAATGATGTGCTTCTGATCATTGTTGTCTATGTTGATGACATGCTCCTCACTGGTCCTATTGAGAAGCATATTGCTGATTTGAAGGCTGATTTGCATGTCTCATTTGAGATGTCTGATTTGGGGCATTTGCATCACTATTTGGGCATTCAGTTTATGCAAGTTGATGGTGGAATGGCTTTGTGTCAAACGAAATATATTGACACATTATTGCAGCGTTTTGGCCTTGAAGTCTGTAAGCCTATTGCCACTCCTATGGAGACAGGTTTACGATTGAGTCTTCATGATGCTGGAGATGCATTTGATGCTGTTCTCTATCAGCAGGCTGTTGGATGCTTGATTTACTTATTCAATTTGCTGTCTCACAGATGAGCAGGTTTATGCATTGCCCAGCAGTCACGCATTGGAAGGCGGTTAAGCGCATCTTTCGCTACTTGAGTGGTACTCGACTACTTGGGTTGTTTTATCCCAGGGGGGGATCACTACCGCCAGATTTGCATGCTTTTTTTGACTCAGATTGGGCTGGTTGCTATGACACTCGTGTGTCCACCAGTGGTTTTTGCTTCATGCTTGGTAGCTCATGTATATCTTGGTTGAGCAAGAAGCAACCTACTGTGGCCACTTCTAGTTGTCAGGCTGAGTATAGAGCAGCTTTCACAGCGACTGTTGAGTGTGTGTGGCTCAGATGCCTTATGGCTGATTTGGGTGTTGGCCAGTCTTCTGCCACCACCATCTTCACTGACAGTTAGAGCGCATTGGCAGTTGCGAGGAACCCTGTGTTCCATGCTCGCACTAAGCACATTGAGGTGCATTATCACTATGTCAGGGAGAGGTTCTCTGCTGGGGAGATCAGCTTGGCATATGTGCCCACGCAGGAGGACATTGCAGACCTTTTCACGAAGGCTCTGCCTAGGGAGAAGTTTGAAGCTTTCCGCAAAGCTTTAGGCTTACTTCCTTTTGTGGAGTGATTTCCACATAGCTTGGCACTTCCTTATACATGAATGCTAGCTCCTTGTTCACCACATCACTCCTAGGGGGGATTTGTTGATATATTTAGGTAGTGATGTGTGTGAACACACTAGGACTACCGGGGCACTTTTTTCCCTCTTTAGGATGTTTTTTTCCCCCGGCTTGTATATACGCCTATTGCCCTAATGGGCTACTTATCTTTGTACATTCTCTAGTAATACATTCAGTATTGTGTGTTGTGCTCCAAGCTTCTTCTTCCTTGTGCTGTTCGCATGCTTCCGCATACATCTATCTCCAACACTATTGCTAATAGCTGTGCAAAATGTATCCCATGATGATGGCAAGGTGCATAACAACATACTACTTTCATTTCATTATCCATATCCATTTTATGAGCATGTAACTGAGAGAATATAGCATCAAACTCATTTAGATGAGCAGCAATTTTGATCTGATTCTTCCATAAAGCAAAGTTTGTGCCATCAAATTTTCGGATCTCAAAATGGACTTTGTCTTGCAAGTTATAACTTCTCCTCAGAACACTGGCACTAGACCCTGATCCACCAGATGTGCCTGAGACCTCTGATGCCATAATGGTAGAGAACTGAATAGAATGATAATGGAGTGAGAAGAGTCCAAACACCAACAAATAAGTGTATCAAAGAGTAAATCGACCACTGTATAGTTGACTAAACCAAAAAATCTGGAAAAATTTTTCCAGAGTATCCTCTACAAAATGAGCATATGACCAGTGTCAAAATATCATAAAACTGCAAGTACTCACATGTTTACCTGCATAGTGAATCACTGACTCCACTACATATAATCAGTTACCCAATAGAAGCCAACTAGGCTTATCGAGCACCTATGAACAACTATCATACGTCTCTTATGGCGAGGCTGGGTAAGTCTTCTACCTGCATCATCGAAGAGGCCCCAACATTTGGGTGTTTCCAAGTTAAGAAAACCTCACCACGACCCTCTTTTTCAAACATAAAAGGCTTTATGCAAAAACGTAACCGTTATATCAATGACCACATGGACGTACATAAGTGGTATCCACAGAAGCGTACATAGTGTGTATGTGCTCAATATAAGGCTGAATGCATAGACCGAAAACTAGCCAATAACACCTACAAGTGTCTGTCAAATCTGATGTTTTAGGCTCAAAACACCTGCATAAATTTGCAGCAACTGCTCCCTCCAAAACTGAAAACCTTTCAAGAAACCTGTAGTTTTATGAGGGTGGCTAAAAACACAGCCCCAAAGGTTGATATTTATTGTCCGAGAAGTACAAAGAACAATCTTCTTGATGTTCTTGGACCTGTGTGAAGAGAACTATGTGCAACTATACTCCAAAATGGCTCCAAAAAAGCAAAGAATGAAGCTTTGAGGGACCAAAACATGTTCAAGATAATGTAAACCCTAGTCTTTCCCCTTCTTCAGACACCACAAGAGTGTAGCTTAGTGGCAAGAGATTTCCATGGTTAAGCGAGCTCTGGGAGAAACAGTACTGGGATGGGTGACATCTCGAGAAGTATCGGGAACCTCTATCATCCTTGATCGTTGAGGTCCTCCCTCGCGCATAGCCAACGGTGCCAATGGTGACTTCGGTGACTCGGATGACAAGGTATGCCAAAACTTATGCCTTGGTTGCCCTCCTAGTCGAAAGCCTTTGGGGGGTGCTTGCTTCGCTCGCACAAAAGGAACAAAGCTTTTTGTGTCCAACTGCTCTAATACCAGTGAAGTAATTCGATGGTGATGCACCACAATGCGCTCTCCTTCTCGAGAGCTCCACGACGATATGCTCGGAGTAGAAAACCGAGCTCCTAAGGCCACACACAGTACTCCACACAGAGGCTACAGGATACATAGAAAAACATAGTACACAGGGAGCACGAAGATAGACTTCTTAGGTCTTACAAATGCAGTCGCACTTAGAGTCAGTCAAACATAGTACACAGGGAGCACGAAGATAGACTTCTTAGGTCTTACAAATGCAGTCGCACTTAGAGTCTTTGACTGACTAGGCCGCTATATATTTTATTAAAGAACATATACAAAGAAGTGTCTAGTAGCCATTTGGCCTTTCACATGGACACTAACGGTAACATGATAATCATCTGAATACCATTGAAGAAGCAAGAGGAGTGTGTGTTGATCATCTTCAACACCTGCACACACCTGCACATCAAGTTTTTGGACTCCAAGATATTTTTTCTAGTCAATTTTGATGCATTCTTGCTTTGTTCATGCAACATTGTGCAGATAGAACAAGTGTCATGCATAACATACATAGTATATGGTTAATTAGAAGTTTGTTCACCTCTGCACCTTGCATGAAAGTAGTATGTTAGTGTTTGATTTTGTAGGTACAACTAACAAAATATAAGAACTTGCAACATCCTTATTGTTTATACCATGCCACAAGCATGAGGATTATTATAAGGGCATGTAGTGCCCTTTGGTTTCTTTGTATATATATTGTGCCTTTCGGCACTATTTGTTTTGAGAAATGCATTCAATGCACTTAATTTTATTTTTCCTATTTTCATTTTCTTGCCAAAATGTTGACAATTTTTTAAAAATTTAGCATGCATATGCATAAAAAGTAAGCAAAGCATAGTAAAGTTCCTTTTTCTATCATTCCTTTATGCAAAGGCTTGTAATTTGTTCATTTCCACTGCCACTTTGATCTTAGGTGTACATAAAGCACATAAGCTTTAAAAAAACATAAAACCATAAAATCATAAAAAGATACTTACACCTTATCTTAGCATGGAATTAGGACCCTCTTTAACAATTAGGACTGATACACTCATGGTTGAGCACACCTCAAACCCTATAGAGAACATGAGTGCTAGGATAGCACATTTAGAGAGCGCACTTCATGGCATCTTGGAGCATGTGTGTGGCTCCAAGAAAGAGGAAGTTGTGTCTGGGACCAATTTGCCAAGTATGGAGGTAGATACTCTAGGCAAGCATCAAACTCCAGAGATCCCTAGAGAGAGCATACTACTCAGAGAGGCCCAATGGTAGCTTAAGGACCTTAAGGTGCCTAGATATCATGGCTCGACTAGTGCTAGGACTACTGAAGCTTTTGAGTAGTGGCTCAACAAGTGAGAGCAATGCTTCCGTTTATGCCATATTGTGGAAAATAGGCATAAAATTCAGTAGGCCACATATAACCTCATGGACATCGCCCATAGGTGGTGGCGTAAGATAGAACAAGACAAGAAAGAGCCCATGACTTGGGAACAATTTAAAGTCTTGTTCTACAATCAGTTTGTACCACCTGACAAGAGGTCTAGAGTGCTAGACACTTGTTTTTTCATCAATAAGAAAAACCAAACTATTCAGGAGTACTCATATAAGTATAGAGAGGTACTTCTTAAAGTACTTGATACTATCCCTGAGTTTCTCCAGGTTCACAAGTTCGTCTTGGGACTTAGATAAACTATTCGACCTTTAGTGAAGAAGTAGAGGTGTCAACCCTTGGCATAGGCCATGGAGATGGATTTAGTTTATGAGGATGGCCACAAGGGCATATTCTCCCAGGGTCAGAGGTCCTCATGGACTAAGATAAGTCGACCCTTCTCCACATCTACTCCTAGCTCAATCAGTGCACAACCTCAAAAAGATGCTAAGCATGTGCACATGATCAAGATAGTTTTCGGAGGGAAAAGGAAAGTCTCTGCTCTGGCTAAGAGAGTGTACAATAAGTCTTTCCTTACCTCTCAACATAAAGGGAAGGCAATGAAAGAAGTATTGTGCTATGGGTGTGTAGGACAACACCTCTTCAAGGATTGTCCTAAGAAAAAGAAAATAGCAGCTACCATAATCATCAATCCTACATAGGCAAGGAGTGATGGAGATGAGGATTTTGGAGATTCTCCATCTCAAATATCATGTGTTGGAACTCAAGTTCAAGCACAAGCATGGAAGCACATCAGAATAGTGGACACACAAGAAGAGGGAGCAAGTAGGGAGCTCCAAGAAGTGTATGTCAAATTTTCAGAAGAATCCTCTACAAAAACACTGATTTTGATCACTCAAACCATTGTAAATATCATTTCACCTTTTTGTAACTCCATTTTGTTCAAGCTGAGGTGTCCTCAAGCTTGAGGAGTATTAGAAGTATCATCCTACTAGTTTTCATAATTTTTAGACTCCGTTTGAGCCCTCAAATAAGCGCTGGAGCCTAATTTTTAAGTAGGTTGGGCATTAGATCTGGACAGGGCCAGAATTGGTCAAAAAACTATAAAAAGAGCTAGAGAGCTCATTTTAGAGGTTAGCTTGTTAGAGAATTAGCTTGCTGTAGATTTGAGCTTTTGTAAGAGAACTCTTTTGTAATCGAAGCTTTCCATTGTTCTTCTCTTTGCTCTTACTGTGTGCACGTGTGTGTGTATGTGTGTGCATGCTTGTGTGCTTTCACTCATGCACTTGTGCCTTCACTTGCTCATGTTTTTGTGGATTGACAAGTAAAGGAGGTGGTGCTTACGCTTGAGCTATAACACCAAATTTTGGTGTCGTTGCCAGGGAGAGAGCTTCGAGGACGAGCATTGTGACGGTAAGATCATAAATTTGCGACGTTGGAAGGTAAGAAATAGTCATTTTTTGTTATTTTTTTGATTTTTTCTTCTCCTTCTTCATCATCTTCATCATCACCATCTTCATCCATCATCATCTTCATAGAATTTTTTTGTTTTTTATTGCATTTTCACTATTTTCACATCATTTCTCATGTGTGGGAGTGCAAGAAAGAGCTAGGAAGTGCTTGGGAGTGCATGCGCTTGTGTTTTTCATGATTTTTTGCACATTTGGGTCTCGACGCACAAATTCAAAATTCCCACCTAAATTCTCAAAAAATCACAAAATTTTCAAAATTTCAAAAAAAAAGAATTTCACAAATCTTTGCTTTCTCACCTAAAATCACCCAAAAAATCACGGCTTTTTGCAAGAGAATTTTTTGAGAAAATCCTGATTCTTTGGCTCTAGGTGTGGAAAAAATTGCGACTCTTTGGTTTTTGGGGCTTGGAAGAAATCGCGACTTTTTGGCTCTCTAAATTTCAAGAAATCGCAAATTTTTGCTTTTCAGATTGTGAGAAAATCGCGATTCTTTGGTTTTCTAAGTTGGAGAAAATCATGATTCTTTGGCGCTCTAGTTTTGAAAAAAATTGTGAATTTTTGGAATTCCAGTGAGAAAATCGTGACTTTTTGCAACTCATACTTTGAGAGATTCACGGCTTCTTTGGACTTGAGAAAATTGAGAAATTCACGATTCTTTAGCTTTCTGATTGTGAGAAAATCGCGACTTTTTGGGGTTGAATTTGAAGAAAATCATGATGTTTTGAGGGCAACTTTCGAGGAAATCACGATTCTTTGGTTTGCTAAGTGAAAGATTCGCGACTTTTTTGGAGATAATTTTGGAGGAATTTGCGACTTTTCGAAATCAAGTCTTAGAGAAAATCGCAACTTTTTGGACTTTTAGTTTTGAGAAAATCACGAATTTGTGCAATCCAATTTATAAGAGATTCACGACTTTTTGCAACTCTTACTTTGAGAGAATCGCAACTTCTTGTAACTTAGATTTGAGAGATTCATGACTCTTTGGGAAGGCAACTTTGAGAAAATCGCAACTTTCTACCAAGTATTTTTTCAGGAATTCGTGACTTTTTGAAGGTAGAAAAGAAGAAGAATTTGCGACTTGTTGGATACTTATTGGGCAAGAAATCGCGACTCTTTAGGCTGTTGGCTTCCACAAAATCGAGACTTTTTGGCCCTCTGACTCCCAAAAAAATCGCGATTCTCTGAAAGCATCCTGTTTCTCTATTTTGACCCCTAGGAGCCTGATTTGACATAACTTTTTCATCCAAAATCCATTTTTTGAGCTCTAGAGTGCGTTGGAAAGCTTGTGTCAAACCTTTAGTTGGGGTTAGGAAGCCAAGGGAGCTCCAAAGGATTTTGAGCAACAAAAAGGGGAATTTTGGGACTAGAAGACAAAGCTTATGAACCTAAGATCTCGTATACACCTAGGAAAGGATAAACAAAGCATTAGATCTTTTGAGGCTAGTGTCAACCATACAACTAAGTCTTGGGCACAACAACTAAGTGGTTATCCTTACGTGCTAAGTTCGGACATAAGTGATTCAGAAATGTCTTTTAGCATGGAAAGACCCACATGTACCTCAGGTACTGCCTATTGACAAACACCAAAAGGTCCCTATAAAACACAATTGGAGTATATCAAGACCAACCACTTAGGTGCTTCCATCTATGAGGATGGCCTGAGGCAATCAGTTGTCCAACTCAAAAATCCCAATCAACCCTTCGAGCTTGAGCACCCAGTGGTCAAGTTTGAAGAGGGTTCGTACATTGATAAGGAAGGAACCATGTATGTGGTCACCAACTTACCAGATAGGACATATGAGTTTGGAAATGTCACTCCTGAGAATGACATACAAGACCTAGAGCAAGGAGACCTAGGACGAGAACCCAAGACTCCTCACTGCAAATCTGTCTTGACAAGAGTGATTATTTCAGAGTGGGTTCCCCAAGTCAACAAAAGCATAGAACTATTTTTTAATATAGAAACAGAGGAAGCTTTTTGGAAAAGTTGTCTATCTAGATAACACATCGGAGATAATGTTCTTGGTAACAGAGCATGATAGGCATTATACACTTGGCAGGGTGAATTGATTTTTCCTCCACTAAGATGTAATGTTTCCCAAGGCCTCCAAGGTGTAGGATCATCCAAAGCTCATGACGCACAATGAGAACGAACAAGAGAGAGACTTGAGGTAAGTTTTGCACACATTGTTAGCAGAAATAGATTAGGATTTGAAAATGGAAGACCTGAAAGAGAGAGATATAGAGTTCATAAGCATGAAAGAGATGATCATGATTTTCTATTGCCTAGACCTCGAGAGTACCCAAGAACCCTTAGACCCACTCAAGTGGTCAAGGCAATGAAGCTTTATTTTGACGGGATAGGAGATCCTTATGATCATGTGGCCGAGTTTAAACAAGTGTTAAGAGCTAAACAGGTTGAGGACTTGTTCACCTAGTTTGAGGCATTTGGCTTGACTCTTAAGGGTACTGCCTTAGCTTGGTTTCAACCCTTGAATAGTCGTAACTATTGAGATATAGGTGAACTACTAGATGAATTCATTGTAGAATTTTCCAAGAGTGGTATCATGCATAACACATCATCCTTGATCGGCTTTAAGCAGAATCCCCAAGAAACAGTGCGACTTGTAGGAAGATGGTTCTGACAGTAGTTAGAAAGATGCCCAGTTCTAGAGTTACCCACACCATCCAAACAAGTGGCCTTGTTTTCAGACGGCTTACTAAGCATCAAGTTAAGATAATATGTATACTTGAAAGATCCTAGAACGATAGAAGAGTGTGTGTAGATGTGCATTGATATAGAAGACAACCTGGGTGAGGAATTAAAATTGTTAAAACTCTATAAGGATTATGGCAGTTCTACTACTCATACTTCTCGAACCTCCACAGAGATAGATGAGATAGTTGAGCAGGTCGCCAAGAAACTAGGAGTTCAAAATAGACAAACACCAAGGGCCACTGCGGTGAGATGATGTTACAACTGTGGAGGAGACCACATGGCTAATATATGCCCAATGCAAAACCAGAACATGAGAGAATTGAATGCTCCATATTGCACTATTGAGAGAAAATACAAGAACCATACGGCTGAAGATTGTCCTTACAATAGGCAGGCTATTAGACAAACTTATCAGCAACCTTACCAACAAGGTAGGTATCAAAACCAACACCAACAGCCGTATTATAGGTCACAACAACAATATCCACCTCAATACCAACAACAATATCAGGCACCATATAGGCCACAACCGGTCCTAAGAAACCAACTGCCACCTCCTACTAATGTAATTCCAGTTAAGTATGCAGTGGCAGAGGAAGACCTTAATAGGGCATTGGTGCCACTAACCCTATTGGTCTCAGAAAATGACTCTCATGCTCATAGTTCAGACTACTCTCATGAAGATAGTCCATAAGCTTATTACACAGAGTCACCTGAGCACAATGACATTTATCCGTATCAGTATGAGGCACCACCTATGGAACAAAATTGGGAGCCATAATATTCCAATGTCATGTATACGAATCCTAACCCCATGCCCAGATTGAGACAAATGAGACCACAAGCCCCTAGAGGACCATGCTTTAGATGTCAGGGCAACCATTTCATTTGTGAATGTCCCCACTCATCAACTCTAGGACAAGGACAAAACATCACAATACAAGGCTTTTGTCCTGAGTGCGGCGAGGAACATCTCCCAAGAGATTGTCCAAGAAACCCCTCTAGTGTGCACAAAGTTACACCCATTAATGTGGTAGGCTTAGTGGTGGACTCAAGTGCTAGTAGCAGTAATGTGGCTCATGTGTTGATATATTTAGGTAGTGATGTGTGTGAACACTCTAGGACCGTCGGGGCACTTTTTTCCCACTTTAGGAGGTCTTTTTCCCTCGGCTTGTATATATGCCTATTGCCCTAATGGGCTACTTATTGTTGGTGCAATTCAACCACCAATTGATGTTTTGGATGAAGGACTGAAGTCAAAGATTGAAGAAAAGATTAGCCTATGAAGATTGAAGATAGAGTATGTTCAGGAAATGAAGACTTTTATACATATGTACATTAATTTGTAGTTTAGCTCACTTATACCTTTTGTATGGTCATGAGCTTGTACATATATGCCTATATATACAAGTAAAAAGTTGGGGAAAGTATGAGAGAGCAAGAGATGAGAAGAATTAGAAACTAAAATAGTCATAGACACTTTAGAATTGAAAAAGAACTCTCTCATCATTCAGATGAAAAGTTTTCTGAATAGAAGAAAAAGATGCACCCGATATTTTGTTGTGCTCTCCTTCTGTGTTTGATCATTTCAAGAATCCTTTCGTAGATGTCTAATTCCATAGTTAATGTGTCTATGGTTAAGATTTGAGAGCCTAATTGTAAATAGGCTGATAGAATTATGTGTAGGAACATTTGTATGTGAAGAAGTGTTGAGTGTCGTCTGAAATAGGTGCAATCTCGATGATCAAAGGATTGATCAATTCTCAGTGTACAATGTAAAGTTTTGCACAAATGAGGAGTCAAAATCTAATTTGGAAGGTAATCCATCTATGGCTAAAAGCATTTGCTTAAACGGGTTCTAGTTTGCGAGAATTGTGTGTTAGAAGTTGCAGGTGTCAAAATTGACTATACAAGAGAACAATTTCAGACATAGGTGAACTGTTTGAATCATTTCTCAAGATGTACTAAATCTTTTGAGAAGATTTAACTTGGAGAAGGTGTGAAATCTTTAGGCGACACCTTCTACAAAGTTTTATAAAAAATTTTACACATTTGATTAGTCAATGAGTGAGTTATGTGCAGTACACTTTTCTAAGTAGTGACTCTCTTCACAGTTAGTTGAAAATTTTGATAATCTGATATTGGTCTTCCAAATTGGTAAAGGTTTTGAGTTATTCTTGATATAGAGTGCTCTAACATCAAGTATAACTTGTTCTTTTGGAGATTAACACTCTCCATCAATGGTATCAGAGTAGGAATCATCAAAATAGAAGAAAGGAGGACCCCGACTGCTGCAGTCATATAGAAATCAACACTTGAAGGTTCAAACGGTGAAAGTTTAAAGAGAAATCTTGAGAAGGAGGTCTGAAGCTATCAAGAAGATCAAAAGGAACTTCATTCGAAGTAAAGGTACACTTATTCCTCATAAAGCTTGAAGAATTTAATATACAGGTGAAGAAAGGATGGGAGATTCTCTTCAGATAGAGATATTGGATAGAGAAAACTATCCAGCATGGTCAATGAGGATGGAAGCTCATCTCATGACCAAAGACTTGATAGGTTACATCACAGGTGAAGAAGAAAAACCAGAATTCAGAGATCCTAGTGTTCCAACTAGGGATGAACTCTCAAATTTGAATACTTGGATGAAGAGAGATGCTCAAGCAAGGAGCATTATCTACATGGGATTCAATGACTACTTGCTACCTCATATTAGAGGACTTGAAAGTGCAAGTGCAAGTGATATATGGAATGCTTTGGAGGAGCATTTCCAAAACACTACAAAGTCAAGGAAGGCATCTTTGTGGGTAGAGTTTACCACATTCAAGAAGAAGGCCTCTCAATCCATTTCTGATTATGTAACAAGGATGAAGGACATTGCAGATGCATTAGGAGCAATTGATGAAGATATTGAGGAGGATAAATTGGTAAGGCAAATCCTCACAGGTTTGAGAGGAGATGAGAAATGGAAGCCATTCATTTCATCTACTGAATTGTCACTAGATCAAAAGGAAGAAGATCAAGAAGATCAAAAGGAACTTCATTCGAAGTAAAGGTACACTTATTCCTCATAAAGCTTGAAGAATTTAATATACAAGTGAAGAAAGGATGGGAGATTCTCTTCAGATAGAGAAATTGGATAGAGAAAACTATCCAGCATGGTCAATGAGGATGGAAGCTCATCTCATGACCAAAGACTTGATAGGTTACATCACAGGTGAAGAAGAAAAACCAGAATTCAGAGATCCTAGTGTTCCAACTAGGGATGAACTCTCAAATTTGAATACTTGGATGAAGAGAGATGCTCAAGCAAGGAGCATTATCTACATGGGATTCAATGACTACTTGCTACCTCATATTAGAGGACTTGAAAGTGCAAGTGCAAGTGATATATGGAATGCTTTGGAGGAGCATTTCCAAAACACTACAAAGTCAAGGAAGGCATCTTTGTGGGTAGAGTTTACCACATTCAAGAAGAAGGCCTCTCAATCCATTTCTGATTATGTAACAAGGATGAAGGACATTGCAGATGCATTAGGAGCAATTGATGAAGATATTGAGGAGGATAAATTGGTAAGGCAAATCCTCACAGGTTTGAGAGGAGATGAGAAATGGAAGCCATTCATTTCATCTACTGAATTGTCACTAGATCATTTCACTCTTGATTTAAATTAGTTGCTAGGACACATGCTAACTTTCGAGCAGGATGTCAAAGGTGATGGTGATAAGAGTGCAGGTCAAGCAATGTATTCAAAGGATAAGAAGAAGAATAGCAAAGGCAAACAACAAGTAAATGAAGAAGAAGGCACAACTAGCCAAGCCAACTTCCTAAGAGGAAGAGGAGGTGGCAAAGGAAGAGGAAGAGACAGAAGCAATAAAGATGGAGCCAAAGCTTGTTGGATTTGTGGTAAGACAAATCACTTAGCTCATGATTGTTGGCATAATAATCAGAATAATGGTGGATATAATCAGAACTTTAATTCAAGAGGAAGAGGTGGTAGAAATCAAAGGGGTAATTTCAGAGGTAGAGGTAGTAGAGGTTACTTTGGAAGAAATTCAGGTAGAGGATTCCAAAGTCAATCCTACAACAATACCTACTACAATTATGCTTCATATCAGAAGGAGGATTCAAACTTAATCATGAATGCAACCTGTGAAAGACAAAGTGAAGATCAAAGAGTCTTCTACATTGACTCAGGGTGTAGCAATCACCTGAGTGGTAATATAGCCTTGATGACTGATTTGGAGAATAAGGTAACTAATCATGTAGTTCAAATAGGTGATAATACAAAGCACAATGTGAAGTCAATTGGATCAGTGAAGGCCAAGGATGGAAGTACTTTTCTGAGTAACGTCTTGTATGTTCCTACAATTCCAAAGAATTTGATAAGTGTAGGGAAAATTGTTGAAAAAGGTTATGAAGTAAGGTTCACTAATGATGGAGATTTTGTGGAAGACCCTAGCAATGGGTATAAACAGATCGTTTCAGGGAAGAAAGAAGGTAGAATCTTCACACTGAAGATTCAAGGTAATGTTGGTCATGTGTTGTTCACTTATGGAGGACATAAGATCTATGAGTTAGATCTTTGGCATAAAAGGCTTGGACATTTCAATGAAAGAGGTATTAAGGATATGGTTAACAATGGTTCAGTGCTTGGATTGCCTAATCTTGCAAGTCAACATATGACATACAGATGTGAGGCATGTCAATTAGATAAGGCTCATAAGCAATCATATTCTAAACATGGTTTCATGTATTCAGAGAAGCTTGAATTGGTACACACAGATGTGTGGGGACAATCAAAGGATTTCAATATAAATGGTTCAAGATATTATGTGATTTATGTTGATGATGCTACCAGGTGGATCACTATATATGTGATCAAAGATAAATCAGAGGTATTCAATACATTTAAACATTATCATGTGTATGCAGAAAGAATCACATGTCAAAAGTTGAAGAGACTAAGGTCGCTTGTCAAAGCAAGTGATATGGGTTCATTTACATGTGCATATATGTTGATGACACCATTCTTACAGGTACAAATGAGAAGGGCATACAAAGTCTCAAGAAACAAATGGAGAAAGATTTCAAAATTAGTGACTTGGAAGACTTGTCATATTTCTTGGGCATGGAGATCTCATATACTCAACATGAAGTGTATGTGACTCAAGAAAGGTATTTGAAGAACTTGTTGATCAAGTTTTAAATGGAAGATTGCAGGGTAGCACCTACTCCAATGGAGGTGAATCACAAATTGAGCAGATATGGAGGAGAAGAATTCAAGGGTATGAAGTTATATCAAAATCTGGTTGGTAGTCTAATCTATGCTACATTAACTAGGCCTGATTTGTCATATGCAGTTGGAGTGTTGTCTCAATTCATGCATTGTCCTAGGAAAGAACATTGGGTTGCAGGACAAAGAGTGTTGAGATACATTAAGGGTACTCTCAAGGAAGGTTTGTATTATGGTTTTACATCAGATACAAACATCAAGATATATAGTGATATAGATTGGGCAGGTAATCCTGATGATAGGAGATCAACATATGGATACTTGTGTTATGTGGGAGATAAGCTAATCTCTTGGTGCTCTAAGAAGCAACACACAGTTGCTTTATCATGTACAGAAGCAGAGTATAAAGGTATGGTTGAAGCTGCAAAAGAAGTCATATGGTTGAAGACTCTCATGAAGAGTTTTGACATCATTCAGAGTACACCCACTATTCATGGAGATAATATGAGTTCATTGTATCTAGCTGCTAACCCTATTTTTCATGCTCAGACTAAACACATTGAGATTCGTATCACTTCTTAAGAGAGAAGGTGATTGATAAAGAGATTGAAGTCATACATACTTCAACAAAAGATAAGATTGGAGATATACTAACCAGCTTGGATGGACCAAAGTTATAGAGATTCAAAGACATGGCAAGTATAAAGAAGATAGAGAAAAACCTCAGTCGATGATTGAGGGGGAGCTGTTGGTGCAAGTCAACCACCAGTTGATGTTTTGGATGAAGGATTGCAGTCAACGATTGAAGAAAAGATTAGCCTATGAAGATTGAAGATAGAGTATGTTCAGGAAATGAAGACTTGTATACATATGTACATTAAATTGTAGTTAGCTCACTTATACCTTTTGTATGGTCATGAACTTGTACATATATGCCTATATATACAAGTAAAAAGTCAGGGAAAGTATGAGAGAGCAAGAGATGAGAAGAATTAGAAGCTGAAATAGTCATTAGACACTTTAGAATTGAAAAAGAACTCTCTCATCATTCAGATGAAAAGTTTTCTGAATAGAAGAAAAAGATGTGCCCGATATTTTGCTGTGCTTTCTTTCTTTGTTTGATCATTTCAAGAATCCTTTTGTAGATGTCTAATTCCATAGTTAATGCTTCTATGGTTAAGATTTGAGAGCCTAATTGTAAACACACTGAGAGAATTATGTGTAGGAACATTTATATGTGAAGAAGTGTTGAGTGTCGTTTGAAACAAGTGCAATCTCGATGATCAAAGAATTGATCAGTTCTCGGTGCAGAGTGTAAAGTTTTGCAAAAGTGAGGAGTCAAAATCTAAATTGGAAGGTAAGCCATCTATGGCTAAAAGCATTTGCTTAAACGGATTCTAGTTTGGGAGAATTATGTGTTAGAAGTTGGAGGTGTCAAAATCGACTATACAAGAGAATAGTTTCAGACATGGGTGAACTATTTGAATCATTTCTCATGTTGTACTGATTTTTATGAGAAGATTTGACTTGGAGAAGGTGCATAATCTTTAGACGACACCTTGTGCAAAGTTTTATGAAAAACTTTACACATTTAATTAGTCAATGAGTGAGTTATGTGCAACAGACTTTTCTGAGTAGTGACTCTCTTCACAATTACTTCAAAATTTTGATAATCTGATATTGGTCTTCCAAATTGGTAAATGTTTTGAGTTATTCTTGATATAGAGGTACTCTAACATCAAGTATAACTTGTTCTTTTGGAGATTAACACTCTCCATCACTTATCTTTGTACATTCTAGTGGTAATACATTCAGTATTGTGTGTTGCGGTCCAATCTTCTTCTTCTTCCTTGTGTTGTTCCCATGCTTTCGCAGACGTCTAACTCCAATAATTGGTATCAGAGCAGGTCGCCGCTTCATCTAGGGTGTCGTTGACATCTCTCTGGTTGCAGTCTCAAAATCACACGAATTTTGGTGAGCATACTCAGCATGTTTTCGAGATCGAAATAACTTTGTTTTGTGGTGCGGAAGTCGCGATCTGAGCTCGTTTCGGCCTCCGAACGCACTACCGTAGCATTTATGCAGGTTATTTTGTCTTTTTGTGCCAAAGGTATATACCAATTTCAGTTCGCCAGTATAAGAGTCTCAAAGTCTGCTACAGGTTTAGCAAAATTTGTCTTGGTAGTTCTATTCAACTTTTTGAGATACAATCAATTTTCTGCATCAAGGTATTTTAGTCACCGACCATGGCTGAAAGAAGTGATGTATTTCGTATGTTGGCTATTGAGGGTAAGTTGGATGGTACCAACTACCCATTATGGGCTTATATGATGTGACATGTATTGGTTGCAAAAGGACTATGGAACATTGTGCAGGGTGTTGAAAAATGTCCTATCACACCTGCAACTGTTACAACTACAGGTACTGAAGCTGATGCAGATGGTGTCGAAGATTATGATATTCTACATATTCCTGTTCATGCTGTAGTTTCTACTGCACCTACTACATAGCAATTTTTTTGGGATGGTAGAGATGCCCAGGCACATGCATTGAAAGCTTTGTCTATCAAACGTGCCATTATTCCTCACATTCACTCTTGCAAAACAACTAAAAATGCTTGGGATGCACTTACCACATTGTACCAAGCTAGGAATGAGGCTCGTGTTGCTTATCTGCGAAAACAGTTGGAGAGTGAGCACATGAATGAATGTGATTCTATGGACAATTTTCTAACAAAGATCAAAGACTTGAAGGAACAGTTGTTTTTTGCAGATGAGTTTATACTAGATAGCTCACTTGTGCAGACCGTTCTGAATGCTCTTCCTGATTCATATCAAAGTTTTGCTTCTACTCTTCGGTTGATGATGAAAGGCAATCCAAATGCCTTATCATTTGAGGAGTTAGTCTCTGTTCTGTTGCAAGAAGATCAATCCAGGCAGAACAGGTCCATTATGCGTGTTGCCGATCAAGCTTTCCTAGCTAGTCAGAAGGGCAAAGGAAAATGGAGCTCTTCAACTAGTAAGCAAAAATCTGCTAATTCTGCACAATCAAAGAGGGAAGACAAAGATGAAAAGAAATCAGAAAAGCAGAAATTGTTTTGTAAGTATTGTAAATGAAATGATCATATCATAAAGAATTGTCCAAAATTGGTTGCTAAAGAGGCAAAGAAGAAAGAGGTTGGAATGGTTGTTGCAGAGGCCTCTACACCAAAGTCAGAGTCTGCTAATCTTGTGCAAGAAGAAGAAAGAGGTTGGAATGGTTGTTGCAGAGGCCTCTACACCAAAGTCAGAGTCTGCTAATCTTGTGCATTAGCCAGGATTGGCTTGGTTGTGAAATTTGTTGATGACAGATGTATAGTTCATGATCCGTCAAATGGCGACATGATTATTGCTTTTGGCATTTTATGTCGTTGGTTGTATAAGCTCATAGACTATGAAAGATCTGTAAATGATTTGACATGTGCATTACATGATTCTCAGGCTATGTCAGATGCAAAGCTTTGGCATGCACGCTTTGGTCATCTGAATTTCGCTAGTTTTCTATGTCTACAGAAATATGAAATGGTATCCTCTTTGCCCAAATTTGAGGCACTCAGAAAACATGTTTGTGAAGGCTATATTTTGGGCAAAATGCAGCGTTCCTCCTTTCCAAAAGATGGTTCAGTTCAGGCTACTAAAATATTGTAGCTTGTACATAGTGATGTCTGTGGTCCTATGTAGACACCTTCTTTTGGAAATTATCTTTACTTCATGACTTTCATCAATGATTTTTCCAGGCATGCATGGGTATATCCATTGAAGGCAAAGTCAGAAGTGTTCATGTGCTTCAAACAATTTTTGGTTTTGGCTGAAAATCTGTCAGCACGTAAAATGGGCACCCTCCGTTCTGATCAAGGGGGGGAGTATATGTCTTCTGATTTTAATGCATTTTTGGCTGAACGTGGTATAAAACACCAGTGTATAGTGCCGTATACACCTCAACAGAATGGAGGTGCTAAATGAAAGAAAAGGTCACTCATGGAGATGGAGAGGTGTATGGTAAAGACTCAGGCTTTACCACATAGTTTCTAGCTTGAGGCTGTCATGTGTGCAACATATGTACTTAACAGGTGTCCCACTAAAGTGTTGTAGTCTATCACTCCATATGAGTCTTGGCATGATGGCAAGCCATATGTTGCTCATCTACGTGTTTTTGGTTGTTTGGCATATGCATTAGTGCTTGAACAACATCGCAAAAAATTGGATGATAAAGTAGTAAAATGTATTTTTATTGGGTACAATTTTGAAAGTAAAGGCTATTGTCTGTATCATCCACAGACTAAACGCATTCTGGTTAGCCGTGATATTGTTTTTGTGGAAGATGCTATTCATCCATTGCTTTCATGTACTAAGGAGACATCTGTTAGCTCCAAAGACATGTATGATACTTTGCTGCTTCTTTTTACAGGTAGACAATCTAGTGCTGGTCCTAATGAGGAAACTTCTTAGCCTTTGTAGGTTTCATGTGATGATGCACATCATTCATCCCATTTCTGATGTAGATTTACATGATGCACTTGTTGATGAGAGAGCTGATATTGAGGAGGCAAAAACTATGCCAAAATGGTTGGTGCAGACTTTGCGTGACAACAAATTAGATGCACCTCTGTCATATCATAATCGATCAAGCTCTCATAGTGCCTCTTTTGCATCAAATTGCTATGCTATGGCTGCATCTAGTCTCTGTGATGAGAATGAGTCTGTTTCATTTGGCGAAGCACAAAATTTAGAAAATTGGATGGCTGCTATGCAATCTAAATATGTTGCTATAATGAAGAACAGTACTTGGTCGTCATGTGACTTGCCTCCTGGCAAGAAGGCCATTGGCACTAAGTGGGTTTACAAGCTAAAGCAAAAGCCAGATGGAACAATTGATGGGTATAAGGCTAAGCTTGTTGCAAAGGGTTATGCATAGGAAAGAGGCATTGATTTTGATGAGACCTTTGCACCTACATGCTGTATGACTACTGTTCGGAGCATCTGTGCACTTGCAACCCATCGTGGTTGGAATGTACATCAGTTGGACATTAAAACTGCATTTCTGAATGGTGACTTGCATGAAGAAGTTATGTTTTTCAGCCCCATGGTTGTGCAGAAAGGGCATGAAAACCAGGTGTGCAGGTTAAAGAAGGCATTATATGGTTTAAAGCAAGCACCCCGTATAAGAAGATACATGCCTATCTGATTGCACATGGTTTTGAGAATAGTCCAACTGAGAGCACCTTATATGTTAAGCGTGCTAATGATGTGCTTCTGATCCTTGTTGTCTATGTTGATGACATGTTACGCATTGGTCCTATTGAGAAGCATATTGCTGATTTTAAGGCTGATTTGCATGCCTCATTTGAGATGTCTGATTTGGGGCATTTGCATCACTATTTGGGCATTCAGTTTATGCAAGTTGATGGTGGGATGGATTTGTGTCATATGAAATATATTGACACATTATTGCAATGTTTTGGCCTTGAGGACTATAAGCCTATTGCCATTCCTATGGAGATAGGTTTACGATTGAGTCTTCATGATGCTGTTAAAAGTGCTCTTTTCCGTCATAGACACTTTTAAGTTCTTTTCGGGTTCTTGGGGATGGTAGGGGTCTGATAAATCAGAGGCCCTGTATCTTATTTTCCCATTTAACTTATCAAACAAACAATACGTTTTATCCAGTATAATCTCTTCTACACAGTATTACTGTCATACTCCGGTTAGGCTTTTCACAGTATGTAATGCAAGAATTAATAATTACCGTCGCACAGACTTAATATCGCCAACGAACATTTTTGTGTTAATCAGACATTAATGGGATTCAACAAGTAAGAGTTACAGTACTCAGAATTTAAGAACGCTGCACTACGAAGTCTCCACAGGCCGCAAATCGCCCAGACAGACAGTATGGCAATCCCATCTCCTTGCTACCAGAGAGCCACCGTAATGTCTTTTCATTAATGGATAAAAAGGGTACAACACTTCGCTATGACCTTTCGGTACATGCGGTATAGGAAAATATAAATTACATAATGCCAATTCGGTGACTTTACACTGGCACGCACGGTGGACTTGAACCCGCAATGCAAACAGAATTAGGGCTCGTCTACGATGCCTTGGATATACATGGTCCTAGCTAATTTGAAGATTCTAGAAATCTTCTGTTTTAGCGAATCTAACATCAGTTTGAGTGTCTCCGGCTCTACCAGCTATGCATCAGTTCGAATTGAACTGGCCTGACTTGACTCATCAAAACTTCAGCCTATGTCTGCAAAAATGCCTCTTGCAAGTAAAAATCATTGGCAAGGGCTGCATCCCGACTCAGTCTCATATCATTAATTTGATTATCAATTCTTGATAGTCGGTCTGCTTGAACTCCCAGCTCTTTTTCTCTTCTCTCCAGCTCCTGAGCTTGATATTGAATTGTCTGGTAATAAGCATCTCTTTCATTCCGAAGCCCAGCTATCTCCTTCTGAAGTTGAATTGTAAGACTTGTCTGTAATTTTAGGGTAGAATTTGCCTGAAACAAATCGGCAGTTGCGGTTTGGAGTTCTGCAGTAGTTTGCTTAACTAAATTAGCCATCTCCTGTCCTCTCTACATGACTTCATCAAGCTGGATTCGAGTTTCTTCTAGCAAATTTCCAATTGCCACTCTAGCATCTTCTTTATCCTGTACTAGCTGTTTTAACTGATTAATCTCTTCATCACGAGCATGTAACAAAACATCCTTGGCTTTTAATTGGGCCAATGCTGCATCGCGCTGAGCAACGACTGTATCTTGTTCGGCAAGCCTAGCTTGAAGCTACTGAAGTTGCATATGCAAAGTATGGTTTTCTGCTTTAACAACACCTACTTCATCCTGTAGTGGGGCAATATCAGCCTCGAGAACATCAACCTTGTGTTGCAACTCCTGTCTGATATTTTTAGTGGCCATCTTCAATTGCATTGGTAACTACTGCGAACATTGGATCAACAGGCGACCCATAGACTCGAGTTCATGAAACATGGGGGTTGGAACAGGAAGGGTAGGAAGGGAGTGGGATGTAGAAGCAAAGAACAGATGAGGGGAAGACGGTGGAGAATAGGCGGGAGAAGAAGATGGAGAAGGGGGTACGTCGGGAACAATAGGTGGGACTGGAACAATTGGCTCAACAATGTTCATGGGGGAAGGAAGAGGGGTAAGACGATTAGGCACCAACATGATTCCGATGGTCTGCTGCATTGTCGCTTCAGTTCTGTCAATTACAGCATCAACCAAAGCAATCACTTCATTGACAATCTCAACAACAATGGCCTGCACATCATCGTGGGTTTGCTGCTGCGAATCCTCCCTAGAAGAAATTTCTTCAGATTCGGTGGTGGACACACTTTGTTCCTGCTGCTGATTTGGAGAAGAAGGACCAGAAGACTCCACGTGAATTGAAGTGGTGGTGTCATGGAAGACCTCTTCTTCATGTCCGGCATTGGATCCTTGCACCTGGCTCTCGGACAGACTTATACGACGACGTTTCTGGGGAAGAAGTTAGAAGAGATCTTCATCCTCATCCTCTGCATCCTCGAGCACTTGAACAAAGTCTTCATGGAACAAGATAGGAGCGTTTGGGGGCAGTTGCATGGCGTGGAGTACCAAAAAAAGAAAGGTAAGGATATGGGGTAGATGAGAGCGTGGAAGATCACCCTTACTAAGGTGTTTAATAACCGTAACACAATCACAGTGAATGCACCGGAAATAAAAAGATGCAAAGTTGACAGACTCACGAGAAGCCATATCAATCATCGAGTAAAAGGGATGTGAAATCCTGTAGGTACGTTTTTGCAAATTCAAGATAGCAACTAAAAATTGCAATGCGGTTCGTTTTGGATCAGGGCGACACAAAATGGCATACTCATTAGATGAGTGCCGTGGGAATAACGTGGTCATGGTAGCTACAGGAAGGAGAGGACCATTTTCCAATCCATCTCGAGGAAGTCAGAAGGCATCGGCAAACGAGGCCAGAGTGATAACGACGCGGGATGGTAAACAGGTGATAGGCCAGGATTGCTCTGTAGTAGATGTAGCGGCAATGGCAGAAATGATCTGCGCATAGAAAGGTTGACACTCCAATGAATGCCAAGGCAATTCAGCAAAGTTCAAAAGGCCACGAATACGCAGAAACTCACTCAATTCAGGAGTGAGTCCGTCAAGGAAGGTAGCGACATTGGCTAGTGCTTCCATGACGCGCACACGAAAGCACAAGAACAAAAAGAACACAGACCACAAAGAATGCAAAAACACACAGACACAAGAGCGATTAACAGTGAAAGGAATAAGATTAAGTAGACACACGACAACATGAGGCGATCAAAAACCCTAATCATCACGTGATATTGAAATGAGAACCTCCATAATTACGGCATGCATGCATGAGCAGAATCAGTAACACAGGGCAGCGATTAATCATATTTAGATATCAAAACGAGGAGAGTTACAGTCTATATTCCACCAAAATACGGAAGTAAAAAGAAAATAAGCGACACACGAAAAAATGAGAAACACGTCAGCGCTGATCAGGCGGTTGGTGATATGGGCGTAGCTTTGAACCATTAATTACTTTGGGAAGGGGAACTTCAGTTAAGGTAGTCAACCGAAAAGTAGCGGGTCCCGGTCGCTCACTAATCCGGTAAGGACCGAACCACCGTAATTTAAATTTCCCAGTAGAATGATTTGCTTTAGCATTATAAAATAGCACAAGTTGGCCCACCGTAAAAACTGGAGTCTTGAGGAAACGATCATGGGTATGGGCTTGCCGCAACTGAACTTCGTAAAGAACCAGCAAACTTTCCCAATGATGTTCATCCAAGGCTCTGAGTGCTTCCAACCGAAATGGTAAAGAGTCTTAGAGCAATAATTTCCGAGTGAGGGCCACGCGTAAGATCGGCTGAAAAATCTCCACCTGAGGGTATTGAATGAGCCATAGCCATAACCGAGTCTGCTTCATGTGGTGGGATACAACAAAGTAAGACACCAGTATGATCCATGTAGTATAGCTGACCGACAATCAACCAGAATTTGCGACTGTAAACTGCAATTTTTCGCCGCAGAGCAGGAGGAGTACGGGGAGGAAGACATCTGCCAGTTAGAAAAGTGAGTAACGTATCATAGTAGGTAGGTGGCACAAGAGGCTCTGTAGCTTCTTCACCAGTTGGCTCAGTAACGTAAATTGTCGATGTAGTGTCATCAACCCCCACCAGAGCTTCACCGGAATCCAACCGAGACAGAAAATCCGCCAATGCATGTGTTGTGCCAAATCGATGAATAACTTCATAGTCGAATTCCTGTAATAATAAAACCCATAGAGCCAAGCGACCACCTAAATGTTGCTGCCTGACCGAATACACAAGTGCGGCATGATCCACGTGAAAGGTGAATTTTCGGCCCAACAAATAATGCCAAAATTTCTTCATAGAGTATACCAACCCGAGACATTCTCTTTCGGTCACTGAATAATTTCTTTCAGTAGGGGCTAATCAACGACTTGCATAATAGACAGGCCGAAACCACTTGTCAGTTTGCTGCATTAAAACGCTTCCAATGGCTATGTCTGATGCATCGACAAAGACATGGAACGGGCGTTCCCAATCAGGGGGTTGCAAAATTGGAGCCTGCGTCAATAACCCTTTTAAACGATCAAATGCAGTCTGGCATTTTGGAGTCCATTCGTACTGCCGTGGAGTACTAGTCATGAGCCGATTAAGTGGTGTTGCTAAATGAGCTAACCACCGTAAATGTCTACCATGCCACTGGATCTGGCCCAGGAAGCGCATAACTTCTTTCGGTGTTGTAGGGACTGGTACTGAGCTGTTGTTGAAACTGCTGCCTAACTCCTGGCACCAATGCAAACAACTGTCCCAAAGGGAGTGTAATTGAAGCCTTAGATAGAATCTCCCATACCTGATCTGTTTGAATCATACTCCTCATCGCTTCTGATGATGATTCTGCTGTTACTGGGTTAGGATTTTGTTCATTCACTCTCGCCGTTGGCAAGGGAACCTGTGTTACCGGACTTGGATTAGGAAACACAGTTTGCTCTTTAGCTGCCCATTGGCTCGGCGACCTTACATCACCATCATCTTCAGGATCATCTTTGCATCTTCACGTCGTCCTATCGACTTACAATCAAGAAACAAGAATACAAACATGCACGGGTTCCAAGAACAAGAAACTTATAACTAACTACAACAAACTAAATACACGTCAAAAGCCATGAATGTGGCGATGCAAGAAGAGAGGATTTGTTCATTAACCAAGTGCCATATTTATACAAGTTTGTGGCCTTTAAAGGCTCTTTCCACTCAATCTCTAACTCACCCTCCAAATGAATCTTAATCAATTACATAAATGAAGATGTGCCCTTGACACTGGCACGTATGGTGGACTTGAACTACCACATCCCTTGATAAGTGATACCCCCCTCAACAAGATGAAAATTACATGGAAAACTATTTATAGGCTGGGAACCTTGATACAACATGTCATACAACCAAAGGGACACACCTAATATTGAAGAGTGTTTCAATCCGCGAGCCTCCACATCACTCATGCCCGAGGACACCGGTTCCATCACGCTCACCAAGATCAAATACATCAAGTCAAGCCCTCACATCAAGGCCAATACAAATCCAAAATAAGATCCCAACCCATATATAATCTCCATGTACATTTTCATAATGCTAAAGTGATAGCACCGTTCTTGGAATGGAATAGTCCAACTTCATGTACATAACCAATGTAGTAGTAACATGTCAATCCAATTTTAAATATGCTCACATAAGTATGCTCTACCCTTATGAACAATACTTGCAAACCAAAGTGCATGGTTAAACCATGGTATGGAGTGCAAGTAGAATTCATAACATATCCAAAACCAAGAGCAATGTAAGAGGCAAAGTGAAGTGCCTGGAACTTAATCCAAGGTTCACAAATACAACTTACATAACTCATGACCTTGCCCTGTTATATGCATGATCATGAAGTGCAAGGGTAGACCAATTACATCATCTCAGAAATCAACATAAGGCTCGGATACAACATGAATCATAATTTTAGAAAGGATAAAGAGTTAAGAATTTCTAAAACTTTAGTTCTTTCATAGCGCCATCCAACGTTTTGTCTTTTGATTGCAGGTTTCACATGTGATCTTTTAGACAGAGTTCAGTCTATGATCAGAAGGTCGTGAACTTGACAAATCAGCGATGTATGATGAAATACAAGTTCGCTAGACAATTGTGGAAAAGAGGATAGCATGCATGGAAAAAAACGGAACCGACAGAAGAGATTGAACAGGAAGACATTATGTGTGTTTCAAATTGATGTTTGACAGATTGGAGAGTCTCGTGGATGCGTGTGGATTGCATGCAGACAACACTTGAAATTTGGACTTGATGCATGATGCACGAGTACCATGAAACTGATAAACGCTTGTGTGTTGAAGTTCCGGAACTTGAAAGCCAAAGTTGTAAGCTACAAAATCCATAAGAGTTGGGCAACATTCTCCGCTCTGTGTTCATGAGATGTGAACATCAAGTTTGCAAAGACTCACAGATCGCATCAGTCTATTCATGAATCTCCAGAAATACAAAATGTGAAAATGAGAAGCATGTGATGAAAGATGTCCATTGGCAAACGCATGTAATGAAAGTGTTTTGTTGTTTCAAACAGCAATCCTTGCTACAAAATTACAACGTTGATGGTGAGCGTCTATAGATAAGAAATTAACAATGAAACGTAGTCTTTGTAGAGGATTATTCGCATGGATTAAACCAATCAAAATCGTAATAACAGACTCATTGCACAAACAAAAAAACCTATAAAGGCCTATTCAAGAAATTCGGGAATTATTCAAGTTCCATTTATATAACTTACTATGTTGACTTCTCAAGTTTGAGGCCAACCCTCATATCCCATTTATAATACAATTATCCTTAACATTAAAGTTCCAATTTGATATACTCCAATCAAGAGAGAATAATGTGTTGTAGTGTGGGAATGAGTCAAAACGTAAAACGTTGGAACACAAAGAACTGTCTAAAAATCCTATGCAATTCCCATTTTTCTTGAATAGACCTTTATACCAAAATCTTGCATTAAGCTACACGGCTGAGGGCTCCTCGTCGACGCTAAGGTCCGCTGCATCTGTATCTATTACTAGAAGCTAAAATATGGGGCGTCCACACCAGTTGCTCGAACGCCAAAATAGACACCAGTCAATAGCAGAATGTCACAAGATGTCGTCGCCATCACAGTTACCTCCTACAGCCTCAAAAAATACGGCAGTGCGCGAGTAGAAAGGAGGCATCTCAACGAGCATCAAAAGCAGAACGGAGGATCACCAGTGTTTGCAGAAGCATGCACTCTTGCATTAGAGGGGAGAGAGAGAGAGAGAGAGAGAGAGAGAGAGAGAGAGAGAGAGAGAGAGAGAGAGAGAGAGCCTACATCACCATCATCTGCAGGATCATCTTCGCATCTTCACGTTGTCCTATTGACTTACAATCAAGAAACAAGAATACAAACATGCACGGGTTCCAAGAACAAGAAACTTATAACTAACTACAACAAACTAAATACACGTCAAAAGCCATGAATGTGGCGATGCAAGAAGAGAGGATTTGTTCATTAACCAAGTGCCATATTTATACAAGTTTGTGGCCTTTAAAGGCTCTTTCCACTCAATCTCTAACTCACTCCAAATGAACCTTAATCAATTACATAAATGAAGATGTGCCCTTGACAATGCAGGAGATGCATTTGATGCTGTCCTCTATCAGTAGGTTGTTGGATGCCTGATTTACTTATGCATTACTCAGCTAGATATTCAGTTTTTTGTCTCACAGATGAGCAGGTTTATGCATTGCCCAAGTGTCAAGCATTGGCAGGCAGTTAAGTGCATCTTTCGCTACTTGAGTGGTACTCGGCTACTTGGGTTGTTTTATCCCATGGGGGATCACTATCGCCAGATTTGCATGCTTTTTCTGACTCAGACTAGGCCGGTTGTTATGACACTCGTGTGTCCACTAGTGGCTTTTGCTTCATGCTTGGTAGCTCATGTATATCTTGGTTGAGCAAGAAGCAGCCTATTGTGGCCATTTCCAGTTGTGAGGCTGAGTACCGGCCAGCTTTCACAACGATTATTGAGTGTGTGTGGCTCAAACACCTTATGGCTGATTTAGGTGTTGGTCAGTCTTCTGCCACCACCATCTTCACTCACAGTCAAAGCGCATTGGCAGTTGCGAGGAACCCTATGTTCCATGCTCACACTAAGCACATTGAGGTGCATTATCTTTATGTCATGGAGAGGGTCTCTGTTGGGAAGATCAACTTGGCATATGTGCCCACACAAGAGAACATTGCAGACCTTTTCATGAGGCTCTGCCTAGGGAGAAGTTTGAAGCTTTCCGCAAAACTTTGGGCTTACTTCCTTTTGTGGAGTGATTTCCACATAGCTTGACACTTCCTTATACATGAGTGCTAGTTACTTGTTCACCGCATCACTTCCAGGTGGGATTTGTTGATATATTTAAGTAGTGATGTGTGTGAACACTCTATGACCGCTGGGGCACTTTTTTCCCTCTTTAGGAGGTTTTTTTCCCTCAGCTTGTATATATGCCTATTGCCCTAATGGGCTACTTATCTTTGTACATTCTAGTGGTAATACATTCAGTATTGTGTGTTGTGCTACAAGCTTCTTCTTCTTCCTTGTGTTGTTCGCGTGCTTCCGCGGACGTCTAACTCCAACATCTTGTACAAGCAGTCACTAGGGCACAAGCTGTACAATAGGCTAAACTAGTTGAACAATTAGAGCCAAGTGAATCAGGAGATCCTAGTAAGAGGAAAACAAGAACATGGAAGGATACCAAGGAGAAGGCCAATCGTAAGTGGAATAAAAAGTTATATGAACTAGAAGAAAGCCTAAAAGATGAAAAAACAAAAATAGAAGACATTGCATCTCAAAGCCCCTCACATGGCGAAACTCCATCCACACCACCTCATCCCACCCCACCAATCATTGTAAATAAACCGCAATCAGGGTCTGTTCTCACAGATCCAACCCCAAAAGGCTTGGACATGATGTTCAAAGCCTTCCAGGCTCGACTTCAACAAAGGCCAACAACCGCAAGCCTAGACAAGAGCTACCCTAGAGCAGATTTGGAGATTGAACGGACAAAGATGTGCATAAACATGGTAGAACTAGCTCAAGCTATGCTTGAGACCAATCAACAATTCAATAAGATTTATGCCATTCAACCGGGCTTGCATTTCCAGGGCTTACTAGAAAGATTAGAGCAATTGGTAAACAAAACTCAAGTTTCTATACCTCCAGAGGCTCAACCAATTGTTGAAAGAGAAAGCTCACCACAAGGGGAGCCTATGTTCCTCATTCCGCACGTGCTGGAACACCTCTTTCAATTCAAGAGTACTCTCAAGAGTTCTTGTTGGAAATACAAGAAGAGAAATGGGCCAAGGAGAAGGGTAGTTCCCCTCCTATTCCTAAAATTGATGATCTTCATGATCAATTTCCCCAAGACATTCCATCAAGGAGAGCAACAAGAAGATGAAAGATTAGATTTCCAATCTAATTCTTTAGAAGAGCTGCCACAATTCACAGGCCCATGGGAATCTGAATCTCTTTAGATCTGAGCTCCCACACTAGTGGTAAGAAATGAAGAGTCAGTGGTTCTAAGGAACACTGATGTCGTGAAGAGCACTAAGGTTCAATGTCATCTCACTTTAGAAGATCTGCTCAAAGTAAAACCAGATTTGTGGAATCATGTGGCGGATCAAGTTCCAGAACTTGATTCCAATAGGCCAAAAGCAGGCTCTAAACAAACAGTTCCAGAGATACCTCTAGACAAAATAGGGGACATGAGTGAAGGTGAAGAAGGTAATACTTATCTTCCAATCACTTACCAAGGTTACACAACCAAGGCTATCTTAGATTTAGGTGCTGGTGTTGCAATTGCGACCACCTCTTTGTGGAAGCAATGTGGCAAACCCGCATTAAGACCAACAAGAATGAAGCTTCAAATGGCTGATGGACATATTGAAAGACCTCTAGGATTGATTGAAGGGATAACTCTAACCACTTTTGGTGTAGAGTTTGAGCACACCTTTGCTATATGTGACTTTGACAAAAATGATGTGTATGAAATGATCCTAGGAAGACCCTTCCTACGGCAACTACAAATAGTACAAGATTCGGGAAACAACTCCTTGAACTTGCAACACTTAGGGGTCACCACCAAGGTCAATCTAAAGGATTATACATTTAGAGATGTACCACCCCTACAATGGAATCCTATCCACAAGGCACCAGAAGATTCAATCTCTGTGCATTTTGAAAGTTCACCTGATCCATCATGGATGCATGAAGATACTCACTTGTGGATGTGCAAAATTGCACAAGAAGAGGAAAAACGCTTAAAGGCAAGAAAAGAATGAACTTCACTAGGAGATAGACCGATTAGAGACCCAACCTAGACTCGGATGATCTTTCTAGATGAGGAATTTGAGCCTCATGGCTGGGTAGAAATCTTAGCCACCATGGATATTGCTGTCAATGAAGAACAATGGACACCTCATCGTGATGAGAAGGGTTATGATATCTCAGTGTTCATCTATCAGCCATTGATAGAAGAATGTGACCTTAGTGATGTCATAGAAGAGGAAGAGGAGGACAATGATCTAGAGTCCATTATGATGGATAGTTGCTTTAACTCGAAAAAGCAGTATTTAGAAGACGTAGGAGTATTTAACCACAAAGAAGAAGAACCTCTCACAAGCATCAAAGCTATAAATTCAAAGGATGGAAGTGAAGGTAGTCAAAAAAAAAACAAAAGAAAAGTATTGAAACAAGAAGAGGAGGAATCATTGCTTGAGGTACCAAAAAATTTCAAGAAATATGAAGTTGAAGACCAAAAAATTTTGGTACCAATGCCTAAGAGAGATGCCATTACAGGAGAAGCACATGATAATAAAGAGAAAACCAAAAAAATTGTTGTAACCATTGAGGAGAACGAAGAGAGATGTACATACATAGGAGATGACCTAAGTGCAGTAGAAGAAATGGAGCTTGTAGCTCTATTAAGGAATATAGGGATGTGTTTTCTTGGCACTATAGATACTTAAAGGGGGCAGATCCAAAAATTTGCTCTCACACGATCCCCATGACTGCTGACACCAAGCCCACCAAACAGAAACCCTACACATATAATGACACTTATGCAACTAAAATAAAAGAAGAAATTGATAGGTTGATTGAAGCTGGATTTATCTATGAGATTGAGCATACTGAATGGGTGTCCTCCATTGTAGTGGTACCCAAGAAGAATGGGAAGTTGCGAGTGTGTATTAACCTTAAAAAAGTTAATGCCGCTACGATCAGGGATAGTTATCCACTTCCAATCACTGAACATTTACTGGAGTGTGTTGCAAGCAAGGAGGTTTAAAGCTTCCTTGATGGATTTTCAGGTTACAACCAAGTAGCCATTGCCCCAGAAGACCAACATAAAACGACCTTTGCCACAAAATGGGGCATCTTTGCATTTCGTGTGATGCCATTTGGGCTCATCAATGCACCTGCAACATTCCTAAGGCTCATGTGTCATGTCTTCAAAGAGTTCTTGTGAAGGAGCTTAGAAGTATATGTGGATGATTTATGTACTCATTCCCAACAAAGAAAATACCACATCCCTGAGCTCAGACAGATTTCGATAAGTGTAGATAATATCGAGTTTGTCCAAACCCAGAAAAGTGTGTGTTCATGGTACATCAAGGTAAAATCTTATGTCATATTGTTTCTAAGAACAGAATATCAAAAGATGAGGACAAAGTAAGAGCCCTAGCAGAGTTGCCAAGGCCAAGGAATGTTAAAGAGGTACAGGCCTTTATGGGCCATTGTGGATATTACCGTAGGTTTATCCACATGTATGCAGTCATAGCTAAGCCTCTTTATGCCTTGTTGACAAATTTTGAATGGAACGACGAATGCAAAAATTCCTTCAATGAACTGAAGAGACATTTGTGCACAGCACCAATACTGACCACTCCTAATTGGAATAAACCATTTCATGTCCATGTAGATGCATCCAATCATGCAATAGGATGTGTGCTAGCACAACCCACATGTGAAGGAAATTTAGATTTGCCCATAGCATATGCTAGTAGATAGCTAAACACAACTGAACGAAACTACACAACAACTGAAAGAGAAGGCTTAGGCATGGTATATGCTGTGAAGAAGCTTAGATACTATCTATTGGCCAACAAGTTCAAGTTTTTCACTGATCATCAAGCTTTATTATATTTGTTCAACAAGCCTTGCAATACAGGACGCTTAGTAAGATGGTTCCTCTTACTAATGGAATACGATTTTGAAGTTGTTGTCGGGAACGGTAGGACCCACCTGAGAGTAGATCACCTTTCTCATATCACTTTAGGAGAGTCATCGCAAGGAGTGTTTGATGAGTTGCCCGATGCTTATCTGTTCAATTTAGAAGTTGTTCCTAATGGGCGAATAAGTTGGTACCAATCCTAACCTTTGGACCCGCTCATAAGGATGTGAGAACAAATAAAGAAGAACTTGTACAATAAAAAAACTATCAAATAATGGTAGGAAGCATGTACAAACAAGATACGGAAGGTGTACTAGCTTGTTGTGTCGAGGATGATGAACATAGTAGCTGGCTGCAACAAGCCGATGAAGGATTGCTAGGAAATCACTATTCTAAATAGCAAACATTGCAAAATTTGAAACATTTAGGAGTGTATTGGCCTAGTATGGATAAAGAAATACATGGGTGGGTTAAGAATTGTCTAGTGTGCCAGGAAAAACCCCCAGTGGAGCATGCCACTCTTTATCACGTGACGTCAATTCCAAATTGGAGTGCTCCATTGGTAGAATTTATGAGATTTGGAGCACTACCGAGCGATGCTAGTTTAGCAAGGAAATGAAGCATGTAGCAAGAGGCTTAGGACTATGCCTTAGTTGGATACAACTTGTATCAAAGAGGCAAGGTTGGTTACTTAAGACTATGCATTCACGAATCAGACTATTTGAAAGTCCTAGAAACTGCACATAGTGCGGTTGCACGGGGACACTTTGGCCCTGATCGAGTAATTAAGACCATTCTATTGTCAGGACTTTGGTGGCCCACTCTTCATATGGATGCACATACCTATGTGAAGAAATGCGATACATGCCAACGTGTACAATATCCAATAAGGAAAGATGAGATGCCTTTCATACCAATGATGGGAGGACGTGCATTCTCAAAGTGGGGCATAGACTTTGTTGGTCCCATTAACCCCCCAACTAGAAACTCCCATGCATAGTACATTATTGTATCCACAGATTACCTTACAAAGTGGGTAGAAGTAGAAGCCACAACAAAGAATGATGATTCAAACGATGGTTAAATTCTTATTTGAGAATGTGTTCACCAGATATGGATTATCGATAGAGTTAGTAAGTGATAGAGGTATGCACTTCTTGAATGAAGTCATTGAAAATTCTTGATGGTACATAAGAAGTCTGCCCCCTATCATCCACAAGCTAATGGACAAGCCGAGAGTACAAATAAGATCCTATGTAATGTATTGACAAAACTGGTCAATAATAAATGCTCTGATTGGGACAAACAACTTCACCATGTTGTTTGGGCTTATCGAGTTGCCTACAAAACGGTACTCAATGCCACCCCATTTTAGGTGGTCTTTGGCCAGAATGCGGTGCTACCATTGGACTTCCTAATACCAACTTTAAAAGTAGCACAAGAGCATGAGTGGAATGGACACGAGTTATCATCCAAGATCTTTGATTTAGAACGATTAGGTGAGATGAGGCTACGAGAGGAAGCAGACATCTATGCTACAAAGAAAAGACAAAAGGAATACTTTGATTCCCACATCAAGAATAAAGGATTGAAAGAAGGAGATCTAGTGTTGGTTTATACACTAAGGCAACATGCTCGTAAGTTGGAAAAAAGAGGATATGGACCTATGATTATAAATAGAATTTCCACTAGTGGTGCGGTTCAATTGGCCACTCTCCAAGGTGACATGTTGCCAAACTATATTAGTGGATGTCGAGTCAGCCTGTATCAAGAACCTCTTACAGGGGATTGTTGGGTGTGTGTAGAAGTGCGAGAGACACATGAGAAGCACACATAAGGAGCACAAACACAGCAAGACACATGAAGAAGACGATGGCTGGAATAGCTCTCTCTATTGATGATGAAATGAACTAAAGTAAGAGCTCAATAATATCCCTAAGTACAAAGTACCACCACATATGAGTGATTCATGTATGTGGTAACATGGGGAAAAAACCTCTAGCCAGCACTAGAGTAAAAAGTGTCTATGTATAGGGAAAAGGCTCACATCAAAGCTACTCAAGGAACACATAAGTGTAACAAAGCCTCCTGGAGCGAATGAATATGAACACATACAGGGAGTGATAGATCAGCCCCCACAAGGTAATAAGCCTAAAGCTTTGTGAAAAGCTTCAAACTTTTCCCGTGGAAGAGCTTTGGTGAATATGTCTACCACATTATCTTGTGTAAGCACATATACCAAATCAATATATCCTGCATGAAGGCGCTCTCTCACATAGTGATAATGCACCTCAATATGTTTGGTCCGCGCATGAAACACTGGGTTTTGTGCAAAAGCCAAAGCACTCTAACTATCAGCGAGAATATGCGTAGCAGCATCAATCTCCATGCAAAGATCCATCAATAGACGTCTCAGCCATATACCTTCCATTGTAGCTATAAAAATTCCCTTGTACTCAGCTTCACAACTCGATGTCGCCACTGTAGGTTACTTCTTACTCAACCAAGATATGCATGAGTCTCCAAGGAAAAAGCAATTCCCACTAGTGGACACGCGAGTATCATAAAAACAAGTCCAATCACTATCTGTAAAAGCATGCAAGCATGGCTGAATATCTCTTCCATAAAAGAGACCTAAGCTCAAAGTGCCTCGAAGATATCTAAACACATGTTTCACCGCTTGCCAATGCTTAGTGCCAGGGCTATGCATGAATCGACTCAACTGGGAAACTGCATACTGTATATCCGGCCTTGTGCTGCATGCATATATAAGACATCCCACAGCTTGCTGATAAAGAGAAGTGTCAAATGCATCACTGGAATCCTCAACTGAGAACCTGAATCTTGTCTCAACTGGTGTGGAAACTGGCTTGTAATCCTCAAAGCCAAAACGCTGAAGTAGTTTTTCAACATACTTTGCTTGATGCATAACAATTCCCCCCTCAACGCATAAAAACTGGATGCCAAGTTAGTAGCTCAAAAGACCAAGATAAGTGACATCAAAAGTATGCTGCAAATCAGCCATAAGAATGTCAAGTTTTGCATCACATGACCCAGTCAAGAGTATGTCATCGACATAAAGAACAAGCACTATAAGATCAGCCCCATTTTTGCGTACATAGAGTGTGCTTTCAATCGGCCTACATGTGAAGTCAAGAGCAATCAAGTGCTTATGGATTTTGTCATACCATGCATGTGGAGCTTGCTTGAGACCATACAAGGCTTTATGCAAGCGACAAACCGTATGCTCTTTCCCTTTCATAGAAAATCTAGGAGGTTGCTTCACATAAACCTCTTCTTGCAAATCACCATTAAAAAAAGGCTATTTTTATGTCCAAATAATGCACTTTCCAACCTCGATGGGCAGCCAATGCAGCCACGGTATGAATGGTAGTCATGCGTGAAGTAGGTGCAAAAGTTTCCTCATAGTCAATGCCATATTTTTGCGCATATCCTTTGGCAACCAATCTAGCTTTGTAGCAATCAATGCTACCATCATATTTTCTCTTAATCTTATAAACCCACTTTGTACCAATGGTATTCTTTCCTTTTGGCAATTCACATAACTCCCAAGTACCATTCCTATGTATGGAATCCATTTCTGATTGCATAGCACTCATCCATTGTGGATTGTCACATGCATCTTCAAAAGCAAGTGGCTCTTCATTACATGTTGTAGCAATAAGAGAATAATCCACAAAATTACTTGATGCATGGTAAGAGCTTGATCTTGTTCTACCAAGTAAAGGTGCATTCAATTTGTTGTCCTGCAAAGTTTGTTTCAGCCACTTTGGCATAGTTTGTGCACTCTTGATAGACATGCGTTCATTATGTAAAACATCTTCAATATGTACATCATGTGTGGGCTGAATTTCATGCTCATTTTCAGCCATATTTTGATGCAAATGTTTAGCCATATGTGGCTGGAAATTTCTAGCAGTTTTGACAATTTTTGGCTGAAATTTTTCAGCCATGTTTGGCTCGAAATTCTCTACATTTTTAGACCTATTTGGCTGGAATTTTTCAGCACTTTGAACCTCAGTTGGCCGGTCTACATGGCCATAGTCAAGCGAACCACTTTAGAACAAAGGCATGAGTGTATCGAACACATCTTGTGAGCTAACTGTTGGCTGTTTTTTGCATTCAAGTAGAGGGAAAACTGAATTTTCAGCAAATACCACATCTCGAATCACAATAATTGTGTTCTTCAATGGATGATACAAACGATATCCCTTACTTTCAGCACTATAACCAACAAATATACATTTCTTTGCCGTGTCATCAAGTTTGTGACGTTGTTGTGATGGCACAAGAGCATATGCCAAACAACCAAACACACGCATATTACTAACCATAGGCTTATGACCATTCCAAGCCTCATAAGGAGTGATGACTCTCAATGCTTTTGTAGGGTAGCGATTCAACACATAATTTGCACACATGACCGCTTCCATCCAAAACTTATCAGGAAGATGCTTTCCTTTAACCATACATCGTGCCATTTCAAAAAGAGTTCTATTTTTACGCTCAGCAACACCATGTTGTTGAGGTGTATATGGCACCGTACATTGGTGTGAAATACCTCTTTCACGAAGAAAATCATTAAACTCATGTGACGTGTATTCACCGCCACGATCCATGCGTAGAGTCAAAAGCTTTTGTGAAGAAAAATTTTCAGCCATAGCTAAAAATGATTTGAAGCAAGAAAATACCTCATTCTTTGCTTTCATAGGATACACCCATGTATGGCGAGTACCATCATCAATGAAGGTAAAAAAATATACATGCTTCCCAAACGATGGAGTCTTGACGGGACCACATACATCACTATGAACAAGTTGCAATTTTCTTGTAGTGTGTGTATGACCTTTTGGAAAAGAAGCATGATGGATTTTTCCAAGAATGCAACCTTCACATGCATGCTTTTCAATGGACTCAAGTGTAGGCAATCTTACACTTATGTGTTCCTTGAGTAGCCTTGATGTGAACCTTTTCCCTATACATGGGTACTTTTTACTCTAGTGCTGGCTAGAGGTTTTTTCCCCATGTTACCACATAATTGATACTCTCATATGTGGTGGTACTTTGTACTTAGGGATATTATTTAGCTCTTAGTTCAGTTCAGTTCATCCATCAATAGAGAGAGCTATTCCAACCATCGTCTTCTTCGTGTGTCTTGCTACGTTTGTGCTCCTTGTGTGTGCTTCTTGTGTGTCTCTCGCACTTCTACACACACCCAACAGTGGTATCAGAGCAAGTCCAACTTCTTCTCAAGTTTTAGTTTTTCGCGTCGCGGCGCGCGTGCACTTTAATAGTGCAAATCGACTTCGGAGCATAGAACTGTGAATTTCAACAGCCAAGAAACATTTCCACCAAGTGCGCTGGGGTTTTACCCCCATTTCGAATCCATTCGTGCAGTCAGAATTGCCATCATAGTGACGGTTTGTGAGCTGAAATTTCAGCACTCATTTCAGCTTTCATCGAAGTGAAGATTTTGTCATATTCTTGTTCCTTTGTGAAATGGCGGGCAACAATGACTTGTTTGGCATGCTTCAATCTGAAGATAAGCTTGATGGGACCAACTATACGATTTGTTCTTACATGATGAAGCATGTTCTTGTTGCAAAACAACTTTGGAACATAGTGGCAGATGTAGATCGAAGACCGATAGGTGCTTCTACTTACAGATGGAGCTTCTTCTTCGAGTACAGTGGTTACTCCTTCTCCACCTACACAGAAGCAGCTTAGATGGGATGGAAAAGATGCTCAAGCTCATGGTTTGATTGCGCTTTCAGTGAAGCATTATATAGTTGCACACATTCGGTCATGTTCTACATCGAGACAGGCATGGGACACTCTTGCTTCTTTGTATGCCGTGCGTAATGAAGCACGTGTTGCATACTTGAGGAAGCAACTTGAGGATGTATGTATGGTTGAAAATGAGTCAGTGGATCTGTATGTGACACGCATCAAGGACTTGAAAGAGCAATTGGCAAACATAGATGAGATCATTCCAGAGGCATCACTCATTTCTACATTGTTGAAAGGATTACCGGAATCTTGTCAAAGCTTTGCTACTACACTTCGTTTGGTTGCAAAAGGAAATCCTAATATGTATGCATTTGATGAGGTTGTGTCTCTTCCTTTGCAAGAAGAGCAATCTAGAGTGAATAGGAGTGGTTTGATTGAGGGAATGCAAGCACTTGCTATCTCACAAAAGGGGAAAAACAAGTATGGTTCAGCTTTGGGTTCATCAAAACCAAAGCCTCAACCTTCCTCTTCCACTCATTCCTCTAATGATGGTGACTTGCAAAAGAAGAAGAGATGCAAATATTGCCGAAAGGCTAGTCATACTATTGATGAGTGTAGAAAGCTTGCTAAACGCTATGAAAAGAAGAAGGAATCCGGCATGTCTATTGCTGAAAATTCAGAAAATGCAAAGAATGATGAAGCTAACATGGCTCAAAATTTTTGGGCATGTGTTGTTACATGTCATTATGATGCTTCTTTACATTCTAGATGTATGGTTGTGAGTGAGGCTGATTCAGATTGGTTCTTTGATAGTGGTGCTTCAAAGCACATAACATCATGCAAAAGGTTTTTTGCCTCTTTGAAAGATGCACCGAAAGGAGGACATGTGGTGTGTGAAAATAATGCCTCTTATCCTATCATTGGAGTAGGAGAAATTGAGCTTATGGCTGCAAATGGAGGTGTGATTCTCTTGAAAAATGCATTGTATGTGCCCGGTATCAAGAAGAACTTAATTTCAATTCCGTTGATTGCCAAAGCTGGACTTCATGTACACTTTGTTGATGATAAGTGTATGGTTCATGATTTCAGCAATGGCGATGTTATTGTGATGTCCGCTACATTATGTAATGGTTTGTATCGCATGGATACATACAAGAGGGCTGCCTCGAATGCCTTAGTTGCTCATACTTCTTCCATGGCTGAATTGGAGATTTGACATGCTCGTTTTTGTCATTTAAACTTCAATAGTTTGCTCTACTTGCAAAAGAAGGACATGGTTATTGGCTTGCCTACACTTGAGTCCATTGAAAAGCATGCATGTGAAGGTTGCATTCTTGGAAAAATGCATCATGCTTCTTTTCCAAAAGATGGTCATACACACACTACAAGAAAATTGCAGCTTGTTCATAGTGATGTATGTGGTCCCATCAAGACTCCATCTTTTGGGAAGCATGTATATTTTGTTACCTTCATTGATGATGCTACTCGCCATACATGGGTGTATCCTATGAAAGCAAAGAACGAGGTATTTTCTTGCTTCAAAGAATTTTTAGCTATGGCTGAGAATTTTTCTTCACAAAAGCTTTTGACTCTACGCACGGATCATGGTGGTGAATACATGTCACATGAGTTTAATGCTTTTCTTCGTGAAAGAGGTATTTCACACCAATGTACGGTGCCATATACACCTCAAAAAAATGGTGTTGCCGAGCGTAAAAATAGATTTCTACTTGAAATGGCACGATGTATGGTTAAAGGAAAGCATCTTCCTCATAAGTTTTGGATGGAAGCGGTCATGTGTGCAAACTATGCGTTGAATTGCTGCCCTACAAAAGCATTGAGAGTCATCACTCCTTATGAGGCCGGAATGGTCATAAGCCTATGATTCGTCATATGCGTGTGTTTGGTTGTTTGGCATATGCTCTTGTGCCATCACAACAACGTCACAAACTTGATGACAAGGCAAAGAAATGTATATTTGTTGGTTATAGTGCTGAAAGTAAGGGATATCGATTGTACCATCCATTGATGAACACAATTATTATGAGTCGAGATGTGGTATTTGCTGAAAATTCAGTTTTCCCTCTACTTGAATGCAAAAAACTGCCAATAGTTAGCTCACAAGATGTGTTCGATACACTCATGCCTTTGTTCCAAAATGGTGCACACTATGGCCATGTAGACCAGCCAACTGAGGTTCAAAGGGCTGAAAAATTCCAACCAAATAGAGCTACAAATGTAGAGAATTTCTAGCCAAACATGGCTGAAAAATTTCAGCCAAAATTTGTCAAAATTATTGGAAATTTCCAGCCACATATGGCTGAACATTTACGTCAAAATATGGCTGAAATTGAGCATGAAATTCAGCCCATGCATGGTGTACATATTGATGATGTATTACATAATGAACGCATGTCTATCAAGAGTGCACAATCTATGCCAAAGTGGCTGAAACAAACTTTGCAAGACAACAAATTGAGTGCACCTTTACTTGGTAGAACAAGATCAAGCTCTCACCATGCATCAAGTAATTTTGTGGATTATTCTCTTATTGCTACAGCATGTAATGAAGAGCCACTTTCTTTTGAAGATGCATGTGACGATCCACAATGGATGAGTGCTATGCAATCAGAAATGGATTCCATACATAGGAATGGTACTTGGGAGTTATGTGAATTGCCAAAAGGAAAGAATGCTATTGGTACAAAGTGGGTTTACAAGATTAACAGAAAATCTGATGGTAGCATTGATGGCTACAAACCTAGATTGGTTGCCAAAGGATATGCACAACAATATGGCATTGACTATGAGGAAACTTTTGCACCTACTTCATGCATGACTACCATTCATACCGTGGCTGCATTGGCTGCCCATCGAGGTTGGAAAGTGCATCAATTGGACATAAAAACAGCCTTCTTGAATGGTGATTTGCAAGAAGAGGTTTATGTGAAGCAACCTCTTGGATTTGCTATGAAAGGGAAAGAGCATATGGTTTGTCGCTTGCATAAAGCCTTGTATGGTCTCAAGCAAGCTCCACGTGCATGGTATGAAAAAATACATAAGCACTTGATTGCTCTTGGCTTTACATGTAGTCCGATTGAAAGCACACTCTATGTACCCAAAAATGGGGTTGATCTTATAGTGCTTGTTCTTTATGTCGATGACATACTCTTGACTGGGTCATGTGATGCAAAACTTGACATTCTTATGGCTGATTTGCACCATATTTTTGATGTCACTTATCTTGGTCTTTTGAGCTACTATCTTGGCATCGAGTTTGTATCCGTTGAGGGGGGAATTGTTATGCATCAAGCAAAGTATGTTGAAAAACTACTTCAGCATTTTGATTTTGAGGATTGTAAGCTAGTTTCCACACTAGTTGAGACAGGGTTCAGGTTCTCAGTTGAGGATTCCAGTGATGCATTTGACACTTCTCTTTATCAACAAGCTGTGGGATGTCTTATATATGCATGCAACACAAGGCCGGATATACAGTATGCAGTTTCCTAGTTGAGTCGATTCATGCATAGCCCTGGCACTAAGCATTGGCAAGTGGTGAAACATGTGTTTAGATATCTCCGAACACTTTGAGCTTACGTCTCTTTTATGGCAGAGATGTTCAGCCATGCTTGCATGCTTTTACAGATAGTGATTGGGCTAGTTGTTATGATACTCGCATATCCACTAGTGGTAATTGCTTTTTCCTTGGAGACTCATGCATATCTTGGTTGAGTACGAAGCTATCACAGTGGCAAAATCGAGTTGTGAAGCTGAGTACAGGGCAGTTTTCACAGCCACAGTGGAGTGTATATGGCTGAGACGCCTATTGATGGATCTTTGCATGGAGATTGATGCTGCTATGCATATTCTCACTGATAGTCAGAGTGCTTTGGCTGTTGCACGAAACCCAGTGTTTCATGCACGGACCAAACATATTGAGATGCATTATCACTATGTGAGAGAGCACCTTCATGTGGGAGATATTGATTTGGTATATGTGCCTACACAAGATAATGTGGCAGACATATTCACCAAAGATCTTCCACGGGAAAAGTTTGAAACTTTTCGCAAAGCTTTAGGCTTATTACCTTGTGGGGGCTGATCTGTCACTCCCTGTATGTGTTCACATCATTCGCTCCAGGGGGTTTTGTTACACTTATGTGTTCCTCGAGTAGCTTTGATGTGAACCTTTTCCCTATACATGGGTACTTTTTACTCTAGTGCTGGCTAGAGGTTTTTTCCCCATGTTCCCACATACTTGATACTCTCATATGTGGTGGTACTTTGTACTTAGGGATATTGTTCAGCTCTTAGTTCAGTTCAGTTCATCGATCAATAGAGAGAGCTATTCCAGCCATCGTCTTCTCCATGTGTCTTGCTGCGTTTGTGCTCCTTGTGTGTGCTTCTTGTGTGTCTCTCGTACTTCTACACACACCCAACAAGCAAACCAATAACCATGTCCTTCTTTTGCAAGTAAAGCAAACTATTGAAGTTCAAGTGACCAAAACAAGCATGCAAAAGCTCCATTTCAACCATGGAAGAAGTATGAGCAACTAAGGCATCCGAGGCAGCCCTATTGTATATATCCATGCGATACAAACCATTACATAATGTACCGGACATCACGATAACATCCCCATTGCTGAAATCATGAACCATACATTTATCATCAATAGAAATTAAGTTCTTCTTGATACCGGGCACATACAATGCATTTTTCAAGAGAATCACACCTCCATTTGCAGTTGTAAGATCAATTTCTCCTACTCCAATTACAGGATAAGAGGCATTGTTTGCACACACCACATGTCCTCCTTTCGGTGCATCTTTCAAAGAGGCAAAAAATCTTTTGCATGATGTTATGTGCTTTGAAGCACACACTATCAAAAAACCAATCCAAATCAGCCTCACTCATAACCATACATTTAGAATGCAAAGATGCATCATAATGACATGTAACAACACATGGCCAAAAATCTTGAGCCATGTTAGCTTCATCATTCTTTGCATTTGCTGAATTTTCAGCAATAGACATGCCAGATTCCTTCTTCTTTTCATTGCCTTTAGCAAGCTTTCTACACTCATCAATAGTATGACCAGCCTTCCGGCACTATTTGCATCTCTTCTTCTTTTGCAAATCAGCATCATTAGAGGAATGAGTGGAAGAGGAAGGTTGAGGCTTTGGTTTTGATGAACCCAAAGTTGAACCATACTTGCTTTTCCCCTTTTGTGAGATAGTCAATCAAACCACTCCTATTCACTCTAGATTGCTCTTCTTGCAAAAGAAGAGACACAACCTCATCAAATGCATACATATTAGGATTTCCTTTTGCAACCAAACAGAGTGTAGTAGCAAAGCTTTGAAAAGATTACGATAATCCTTTCAACAATGTAGAAATGAGTGATGCATCCAGAATGATTTCATCTATGTTTGCCAATTGCTCTTTCAAGTCCTTGATGCGTGTCACATACACATCCACCAACTCATTTTCAGCCATACATACATCCTCAAGTTGCTTCCTCAAGTATGCAACACGTGCTTCATTACGCACGGCATACAAAGAAGCAAGAGTGTCCCATGCCTGTCTCGATGTAGAACATGACCGAATGTGTGGAACTATATGATGCTTCACTGAAAGCGCAATCAAAGCATGAGCTTGAGCATCTTTTCCATCCCATCTAAGCTGCTCTTGTGTAGGTGGAGAAGGAGAAACCACTATACTTGAAGAAGAAGCTCCATCTGTGACAGTAGACTGTGAAGTAGAAGAACCTGCAGGTCTTCGATCTACATCTGCCACTATGTTCCAAAGTTGTTTAGCAACAAGAACGTGCTTCATCATGTAAGGCCACATCGGATAGTTGGTCCCATCAAGCTTATCTTCAGCTTGAAGCATGCCATACAAGTCATTGGTGCCCCCCCATTTCACTAAGGAACAAGAATGTAACAAAATCTTCACTTTGATGAAAGCTGAAATGAATGATGAAATTTCCGCTCACAAACCGTCACTTTGATGGTGATTCTGACTGCAGGAATGGTTTTGAAATGGGGGTAAAACCCTAGCACACCTGGGGGAAATGTTTCTTGGATGCTGAAATTCATTGTTTTATACTCTGAAGTCGATTTGCACTATTAAAAGTGCACGCGTGCTGAGACGCAAAAAACCGAAACTTGAGAAGAAGCTGAACCTACTCTAATACCACTGTTGGGTGTGTGTAGAAGTGCGAGAGACACACGAGAAGCACACACAAGGAGCACAAACGTAGCAAGACACACGAAGAAGATGATGACTGGAATAGCTCTCTCTATTGACGATGAACTGAACTAAAGTAAGAGCTGAGTAATATCCCTAAGTACAAAGTACCACCACATATGAGTGAGTCATGTATCTGGTAACATGCGGAAAAAACCTCTAGCCAGCACTAGAGTAAAAAGTGCCCATGTATAGGGAAAAGGTTCACATCAAAGCTACTCGAGGAACACATAAGTGTAACAAGGATATGCTAATGAGACTCAACACTGCTAAGAAGAAAAAAGAAGAAGAGTTAAGGGTTAGAGCAGAAGCTCAAGCAGAGATTAGAGAGCACATTAGGCAAAATAAGTTAAGGCGACTAGGCCTAGATGCCAATCCTGAAGTCCCACGAGATCACATGGCCATGTATCAAACATCAGGTGCAATTGCTTCTTGAATAATTGATCGATGACCCTTTGTGACCATAGAGGTAGGACAAGGGAAGAATGTAAGGACTGTGAGAGCGTTGATTGACTCAGGTGCAGCAACTAGTGCATTAGACTTTCTTATTGCCAAGATCTGCAATTGACCATCCATCCGATCGAAGCCTATCTCATAGGGTTGGGAGGTGTGGAAACCCCTTGTTTGGGTGAAGTGGAGCTTCCCATCTTCCTTCATGATGTCCCAGTGATAGTCAAAATGCTAGTGTGTCAAGATGAGGACCTCACTGAACCACTTGTCTTGGGTCAAGACTGGAGCTCAACAAGGAGAATCACGCATGTGGGTACCCAAGGCACTCTTACATGCACAAAATCCTATGCTTTCACTCACACGAAAGGCCCCAAAAATGAAACCAAGGAGAAACAAGAGTCATAACCAAGCACAAAGATCAAAAGAAGATCAACTCACCTCTTTGGCAATGGTAAGAAGACAATCATCAAGGATATGGGTATGGAAGCCAAAATCACCAGTATCCCTCACAGAACCCAAGAGCCAACCATACAGGCTACAAAATTTAAGAAATCATTCAAAGATGAAGAAGCCAAAGGTGATCTCTATGCAGCCAAAAACTATTTTCAAGTTGATCCCCATAAGGAGGAATGGACAGTCATTGTTTCGAGATCCAACGGATACCACTCAACAAAGGCTTCATCCACATTTGCAAGAACATTGAAAGCCTTGAGGTGCAACAACCATATGCCTTTGGCATAACCTTGTCTTCTGCACCATTCAAGTCATGCATTTCCAAAGTATGCAGTAATATAGGGCCACATTACACGATCATGCATAGGCACATTTGGGAGTCCCAAGCACAAGAGCACATTGACATATGTCAAGTATTTTTATTGATTCTAAGATCTTTCTTTTTGTTTTGTGGCATTATTGTTGGAGCAGGACAATCAACAATTGGTGATTATATAAAGCCTAGAAGTGAAGAGATGAAGAAAAGATTGAAGTCCAACTTCATGAAGTGAAGAGAAGATTCAGATAGCAAAGTTCTTTAAAACATATGTACATTAGCTTTGTAAATACTTCAATATACTTGAAGTAATGACGAATCAATACTCATATGTATATATAGATACGTGTAGATGGTCGTATTAGATGAGTAAGATGAGATATAGATGAATAGATGATGTGTATTGGATGTATCATCCATCAGATGTATGAAGAGTTGAATAGAAAGAATGTTCAGAGAATTGCACGTCGATCTTTTCTCTAGTTCTCCTTCTGTGTTTGATTTCACCAGAAATCCTTTTGTACACATCTAAGTCCATAGTTAATCTATCTATGGTTAAAGTTTGAGAGTTCAATCGCAAACATGCTGAGAGAATTTTGTGTAGGAACATCTATATGTGAGAAAGTATTGAGAGTCTTCTAAAACAGGCGCAATTTTGATTGTCAAAGAAATGGTCAGTTCTCAGTGCACAGTGTAAAGTTTTACACAAATGAGGAGTCAAAATCTAAGTTCAAAGGTAAGCCATCTATGGCTAAAAGTATTTGCTTAAACGGGTTCTAGATTGGGAGAACTATGTGTTAGAAGTTGCAGGTGTCAAAGTCGACTCTACAGGAAGGCAGTTTCAGACATAGGTAGATTGTTTGAAGCATTTCTCATAATCTATTTAAGCTTTTGAAGTGTTTAAACTTGGAGGAGGTGGGCAAACTCTAGGCGACACATTCTACAAAGTTTCATCAGAAACTTTACACAAATGATTAATCAATGAGTGATTAATGTGCAACAGACTTTTCTGTGAAATGACTTTCTTCACAGTTAGCTAATTTCTTGATAGTTTGGTGCTTGTCTTCCAAAATTGGTTGGAGTTTAAAGTTATTCTTGATATAGAGTTGGTCTAACATCAAGGATAGCTTGTTCTTTTGGAGATTAACACTCTCCATCAGTGGTATCAGAGCAAGAAGTATCAAAATTGAGGAAAGGAAGACCTCGACTGCTGCAGATATACAAATTTCACATCTTGGAGGTTCAAAAGGATAAAGTGTAGGAGAAAGACTGAAGGAAGACACATAAAGGTTATCAAAAGGATCAGAAGGAGCAACATTTGAAGCTAAGGTACATTCATTTCTTATAAGGATTAAAGATTTGATAGTACAGGTGAAGAAAGGATGGGAGATAGTCTCCAAATTGAGAAGTTGGATAGAGAGAACTATCCAGCTTGGTCTATGAGAATGGAAGCTCATCTTATGAGCAAAGATCTGATGGGATACATCACAGGAGAGGAAGAAAAGCCAGAGTTCAAAGATCCTAGTGTTCCAACTAGGGAGGAGCTTGCAGATATAAAGATTTGGATGAAGAAGGATGCTCAAGCAAGGAGCATAATCTACATGGCAGTGAATGATTATCTGCTTCCTCATATCAAAGGACTTGAAAGTGCAAGTGACATATGGAATGCTTTGGGAGAGCATTTTCAGAATACAACCAAATCAAGGAAAGCCTCATTATGGGTAGAGTTTACTACATTTAAGAAGAAGGCTTCACAATCATTATCTGATTATGTGACAAAGATGAAAGACATTGCTGATTCTTTAGGTGCAGTTGATGAAGATATTGAAGAAGATAAGTTGGTAAGACAAATTCTTACAGGGCTAAGAGGAGATGAGAAGTGGAAGCCTTTTATTTTGTCTACAGAACTTTCATTAGATCATTTCACTCCTGATTTGAATCAATTGTTAGGACATATGCTAACTTTTGAGAATGATATCAAAGGAGATGTTGATAAGAGTGCAGGTCATGCAATGTATTCTAAAGACAAGAAGAAAGCTAGCAAAGGAAAGCAACAATCAGTTGAAGATGAAGGTACTCCAAGTTAAGCAAACTTCCTAAGAGGAAGAGGAAGTGGCAGAAGTAGAGGAAGAGGCAGAAATAACAAAGATAATGTCAGAGCTTGTTGGATATGTGGTAAGACCAATCATCTTCTTGAGGTGTCTGCTTGAAGTTGCGGATCAAGGACGATGTATTATGCTTGACGCCACTCTTGGAAAATTCTACAATGAATTCTTCTAGCAATTGACCTATGTTTTGATAATTGTGACTGCTCAGGGGTTGGAACCAAGCTAAGGCAGTAGCCTTAAGAGTCAAACCAAATGCCTCAAACTGGGTGAACAATTCCTCAACCTACTCAGCTCTTAACACTTGTTTGAACTCGGCCACATGATCATAAGGATCTCTTGACCCATCAAAATAGTTCTTCATAGCCTTGACCACTTGAGAAGGCCTAAGGGTTCTTGAGTGCTCTCGAGGTCTAGGCAATGGAAACTCATGTTCATCTCTTTGATGCCTATGTGCTCTATGTCTCTCCCTTTCAGGTCTTTCACCTTCATATCCTAATCTGTCTCTGCCCACAGTGTTTGCAAATCTTACCTCAGGTCTCTCTCTGGTTCTTTCCCTCTCGGTTTCATGAGCCTTGGATGATCCTGCTCCTTGGAGGTCATGGGAAACATTAGATCTTGGTGGAGGGAAAATTGATTCACCTTTCCAAGTGTATGCATGCCTATCATGATCTGATACCAAGAACATTTTCTTTGATGTGTGATCTAGATAGACAACTTTCCCTAGTGTCTTCGGATCTTTGAATTCATAGATGGTGACTACTAGGCTGGGTCGATCTGGCCTGAATCTCCAAAAGGCTTCCTCTGTTTCTCTATTCAAGAATAGTTCTATGCTTTTGTTATCTTGAGCGATCCAATCTGGAGTGATTACTCTAGTCAAGAGTGACTTACCTCTAGGAGTCTTGGGTTCTCCTCCTAGGGCCCCTTGCTCTAGGTCTCCTATCTCATTCTTAGGAATGATATTTCCAAACTTATATATCCTATCTGGGAGGTTGGTTACCACATACATGGTTCCTTCCTTATCAATGTATGAACCATGTTCGAACCTGACCATTGGGTGTTCCAATCCAAAGGGTTGATCTGGATTTTTGAGTTGGACCACTGATCGCCTCAGGCCATCCTCATAGATGTGAGCACCTAATTGGTCGGTCATAATATATTCCAATTGGGTCTTATAGGGGCCTTCTGGTGTCTGTAAATAAGCAGTACCTGAGGTACGTGTGGGTCTCTCCATGCTAAAAGACATTTCTGAATCACTTGTGTCGAAACTTAGCACGTAGGGATAACCACTAAGTTGTTGAGCCCAAGACTTGGTTGTATGGTTGACACTGGCCTCAGATGATCTAATGCTTTACCTATCCTTGCCTAAGTGTCTACCAGATCTTAGGTTCATAAGCCTTGTCTACAAGTCCAAAATTTTCCTTTGTATTGCTCAAAATCCTTTGGAACCCCTTGCTTCCTAGTCCTAGTTATGCCAGTTCAGGGTTTTGGGGGTTAAAACAGGGAAACATGACCTCTTTGGAATTGCTTCAGAACAGGTAATACAGGACACTTAGTAATTATCGATGATACTTGGAAGCAGACGATATACAATACTTGCCTTGCCACAATACACAATATCTGAACTAAACCATACATGATACTAGGAATTCCACGACACATGACACTTGGGAAGTATTGCGACACTTGGGAAATATCGCGACACTTAGACTAGGCGACACACGACCCTGAGCGACACCTAGATATTACGACACTTGGTCACACGACACCTGGTTGGTCATGACACACGACACCTGGATATCGCGACACTCGACACCTGAGCAATGTCGCGACACTTGGCCACATGACACTCGACACCTGAGGAATGTCGCGACACTTGGAGGTTATAGATATCGTGACACTTGGAGGTCACAGATATCGCGACACTTGGAGGTCACAGATATCGTGACACTTGATATCTACCAAATATCGTGACACACGGGAATTCAAGTATCATGACACTTGAACTGAACCGGTCATGATATTTGGACTTTTTAGAGTCCAAATTCAAAAATTTTTGCAAATATAAGTACCTTGTGTCCTCCTTGTCACTCCTATGTGCCTGTAGATGCAAAATCTATCTTCAAACCTGCGATACCACACTCACAACTCTTGGTGCAGGTTGTGTCATGTCCGGAACTGATCACTCACTTTTTGGGTATATTGAAGTGTATTTCTTTAGCGTTTCAGTTCTGCACCCTCTCTAAGGTTCTTTCACACAACCACAAGTGAAAATGAAGTGAATGTACGGTCGAAAAATGAAAAAAATCAGAGAAGATGAAGGTGGGAGAAGATGGTGATGATGATGAAGATGAAGATGGAGAAAAAAACAAAAACTGAATTGAAAATGGTGATTTTTTTACCTTCCAACGTCGCTACTCTACGTCTTATCGTCAGACACTCATCCTCCAAGCTCTCTCCTCGACAACGGTGCCAAATTTGGTGTCACTCTAGCACAATGGTAAGTACCAATGTGAGGAGCTTCACCTCATAAATGTCAATCTGTGGAGATGTGAGGACTAGGATGAAGACTATGAGCAAGTGAAGGCACAAGTGCATGAGTGAAAGCACACAAGCATGCACACACATACACACACACGCGCACAAGGTAAGAGCAAAGAGTGGAACAATGGAAAGCTTTGATTACAAAAGAAATCTCTTACAAAGCTCAAATCTACAACTAGCTGACCTAAAAAATGAGCTCTCTAGCCCTTTTTATAGTTTTTTGAGTGTCGTGACTTGACAATCACGATTGTGCCTCATCATCGTAAGGTTTGATCATCATGACCTCTGACCATCGTGGGCATCACACCATCGCGATGGTGACACACCATCGCGATTGTGTCTGACCATCGCGACCGTCAAACAAAACGCCAAATTAGGGTTTTGCACATTTTTTCAAATTTTTGGGGTAATTTTTTGGACATTAATTGTGAACCCTTGTGTGTGTGGCATAGAGCAAAGGGAGAATCGGACAAGTACCTCGAGTTCTCGGGCAAAGTCAAAACAGCTGCTTCTTAAGTTCAGAGAACTTTGTAAGTGGAATTTCCATTTCTTTATTTGTTGACGATTTCATTGAGCAAGGATATATTGTGATCAATGGAGTGTCTTAGGACTCCTAGAGTAGCCAAGATTCACCCTAACTCATTGAATGATAAGTGGTCGATGAGAGAAGAAGTCAGTGGGTGTAGGGATCAAGCCTAAAGGAATTTTGTGATGAGAATACGCAATGCCCAAATGAATTAAAATCAAACATATCAAAATGATTCCTTGCGATAAATTTGAACAAGACAAGAACCTCTAAGAAAATGAATTACGCTCAAATCATGTATACAAACCCCAACCCGAGACCACAAGCTAGACAACAAAGTCCACAGGTACCCAAAGCACCATGTTTTAAATGCCAAGGAGATCACGTCATACGAGATTGTCGACACACCGCAACTACAGTGCAATCGCAATACTTAAATATTCAAGGCTTTTGTTGGAAAGGATCACTTTATAAGAGATTGCCCTAAGAACCCTATGAACACATCTATGAAAGTGATGCCCGTCAATGTGATAAGCATGCAACATGTTGAAGGTTCCATGCCCTAGTACATACCCATCCAAGCAGTAACTAGAGCCCAAGCACAAAGGCAAATGCAACCAAAAAACCCCAAAAAATAGCTGAAGCTAGTGAAGTAGGAGAATCAACAAGAAAGAAAATGAGAACTTGGAAAGAGTCACGGGAGCGACACAAGAGAAAATGGGGAAAAAAGATCAATGAGTTGGAGGAAAGCCTAAAGGAAACCAGAGCTAAAAATCTTAGAAATGGCATCACAGGAGGCTGAACCACGGGTAGTTACCTCTAAACTAGGATCAATACTAGTAGAACCCACCCCAAAAAACCTTGACATGATGTTCAAGGCCTATTAAGGGAGGATACAAGAAGGACCACACGTAGGAGAGTCTAGCAAGAATTACCCAAAAGACGACTTGGAAATTGAGAGAACCAAGTTGTGCATGAAAATGGTGGAATCAGCCCAGGCAATGTCTGAAGCATCACAGTACCTCAATTGGAAAATTATGGCCAGGCCTGAGTTACATTTTCAAGGACTACTAGAAAGATTAGGGCAAGTAGTATCTAACCACATGAAATTCAGCTCTAGCATACAAACTAGCCCAAAGGAACCTTTGAAGACCACTCTATTCAAAAGGGCTAGGTCAGACTTAGAAAATCGTGAAACATGTTATATGGATTCACACGCCATCTTGAAAGAGATTCAAGAAGAAAGATGGAGACAGGAACAAGAATCACAACCTCCTATACTCGAGATTGATGACTCAGGAGAACAGTTCCCTGCAAACTTCCCATCCATTTATGGAGATCAAGTGGATGATTGGCCAAGCGAGCATACTATTTTTGAATCTAAATTTTCACAAGAGTTACCTCACTTCACGGGCCCTTGGGAAGACTGCTTAATTCAAGTGAAAGCCCCCACTATTTGAGTAAGGGGAGAGAACTCGGTTCTTCTTAGGAACACAGAAGCTATTAGGAACACTAAAGTTCATGCCATTTGACCTTGGATGAGCTATTTAAGATCAAACCAGAACTATGGAAACATGTAGCAAATTAGTTCCCGGAAATAGCCACAACCTCCTCTAGACCAAGTGCACATGGAAAGGTGCTTGAAATACCCCTAGATAAGATGGGAGATGCGAGTGAAGGTGAGGAAGGTAACACTTATTTGCCCATTATGTACAAAGGTTGCACTACCAAGGCCATCCTAGACACAGGTGCATGAGTAGTTATCGCGACCACTTCTCTATGGAAACGTTGGGGAAAACTAGCCCTTAGACCTACTAGGATGAAGTTGCAGATGGCAGACAGACATATAGAAAGACCCTTAGGACTATTGGAAGGAATTACCCTATCCAATTGCAGATGTGAGTGAACACTCTAGGATCGTCGGGGCACTTTTTTCCCTCTTTAGGAGGTTTTTTCCCCCGGCTTGTATATACGCCTATTGCCCTAATGGGCTACTTATCTTTGTACATTTTAGTGGTAATACATTCAATATTGTGTGTTGTGCTCCAAGCTTCTTCTTCTCCCTTGTGCTGTTTGTGTGCTTCCGCAGACGTCTAACTCCAACAATTGGTATCAAAGTAGGTCACCGCTTCATCTAGGACGTTGTCGACATCTCTCTGGTTGCAGTCTCAAAATCGCACAAATTTTGGTGAGCATACTCAACGTGTTTTCAAGATCAAAACAACTTCGTTATGTGGTGCCAAAATTGCGATCCGAGCTCGTTTCAGCCTTCGAATGCAGTATCGCAGTGCTTGTGTAGGCTATTTTGTCTTTTTGTGCCAAAGGTATATACCAGTTTTGGTTCGCCAGTATAAGCGTCTTGAAGTCCCTTACAAGTTTAGCAAAAATTGTTTGGGTAGTTCTATTCAACTTTTTGAGATACAGTAAATTTTCTGCATCAAGGTATTTTAATCACCGGCCATGGCTAAAAGTAGTGATGTATTTCATATGTTGGTTGTTGAGGATAAGATGCGTGGTACCAACTACTCGTTGTGGCCTTATATGATGCGACATGTATTGGTTGCAAAAGGATTATGGAACATTGTGTAGGGTGTTGAAAAACATCATATCACACTTGCAACTATTACAACTGTAGGTATTGAAGATGATGCAGATGGTGTCAAAGATGATGATATTCTGCATATTCCTGTTCGTGCTGCAATTTATGCTGCACCTACTGCAGAGAAAATTTGTTGGGATGGCAGAGATGCCCAGGCACATGCATTGATAGCTTTGTCTGTCAAACGTGCCATTATTCCTCACATTTGCTCTTGTAGAATAGCTAAGGATGCTTGGGATGCACTTACCACATTGTATCAAGCTAGGAATGAGGCTCGTACTGCTTACCTCTGAAAACAGTTGGAGAGTGAGCACATGAATGAAGGTGATTCTATGGACAATTTTCTAACAAAGATCAAAGACTTGAAGGAACAATTGATTTCTATAGATGAGGTTATACCAGATAGCTCACTTGTACAGACCTTTCTGAATGGTCTTCCTGATTCATATCGGAGTTTTGATTCTACTCTTTGGTTGATGATGAAAGGCAATCCAAATGCCTTGTCATTTGAGCAGTTAGTCTCTGTTCTGTTGTAGGAAGATCAGTCCAGGCAGAACAGGTGCATTATGCATGTTGTAGATTAAGCTTTCTTGCTCGCTAGTTAGAAGGGCAAATGAAAATGGAGCTCTTCAAGTAGTAAGCAGAAATCTGCTAATTCTGCACAATCAAAGAGGAAAGACAAAGGTGAAAGGAAATCAAAAAAGTAGAAATTGTTTTGCAACTATTGTAAAGGAAATGATCATATCATAAAGAACTGTCCAAAATTGGCTGCTATAGAGGCTATTGTTTGCAGTTTTGACCCATCTTCTCATGAGCAGTGCATGTATGTCCATAATGTAGGGTCAAGTGGCCAATCTTGGATGAATGAGGATTCCCAACTATGGATGTGTAAGGAAACAAAAGGAGAGGAAGAGATACTACAAACTTGGCCAGTAGGACATGAAAGCTATAGACTGGTAGAAGGTCCTGCTTACATGCCACAAATATTTCCAAATGAAGCATTCGAGCCACATGGATGGATGGAAATATTAGCCACCCTAGATGTTTGTGTGAATAAAGAGTTATTGACCATGAATGAATGCATAGATGAGGAAGGATATGATTTAATTATGTACATGCTAGTCCTCCAAGAGGCAGAAGAAGGGGAATTTGTAGGAAAACAATGGAGAGGGGACTACAAAATCATAGAAATGGATCTTGAATTCAACTCAGAAGAACAATAGCTAAGAGAGGTAGAAATGGAAGAGACCCAAGTAAACACAAAAGTACTAGCCATAGAAGAATATCAAGGAAACGCTAAAATGGAGAAAAATGAAATTCAAGAAGATTTACATCATGAATCATTTGAGGTACCTAAACATTTCAAGAGGTATGAAGTGAAAGAAAGAAAAATAGCTATTCAAATGCCTAAGAGAGAGGTGTAGGATGGAATAGCTTATGATAACAAGGAACAAACCAAAAAGGTGTTAGTACCATGGAAGGTGAATAAGAGGGATGCACGTATTGTTGGTGAAAATGTCAAGCCTACACATTTGGCTAAAGTTTATGTACGAATGAAGCTCCATGGAAACCATTGCTAGGAAAGTCATTTATCTTTTACCATTTGTAAAAGTCATTTTCGACTTGGAAGAATATTTGAAATCACCACTAAACTCATGGATTTTGTTAGCTAGAAACGTGATGAATTTATTTAAGAGAATATCTCCTAGATTGGAGGATCACTTTTAGTGAGAGCCAATGAAGAATTCAAATTCAAATTTCAAATGTAACATCTATAAAAAGATGTCTAAAAACTCATGGGTAAGCTCTCTCCATTCTTGCGTTCTCCTTTATCACATTGTAAGAGAGTGAGGCTTACATTGTAGCCTACACTTCTCATAATCATTAGGCTTTGATTATCATGCCTATGATCTTGTACAACATTGTGTTCTAATACAATAGATCAATACTCCTCATCTATGGTCTTTCTGTCATAGTAACTCATAACAGTCAACTTGTACTGCTCATATCTCTGTCATTTCTACACCATTTTCAATGTTCTATATCTTCTTGGAATCAACTCCAAGTTCTCTACATGTTGACAAATTTTGAAGATAATCCATTCAGCCAATTTGGAGAAACGCGCATCGAAGCACTCACTGGTCAAACTCGTCCTAAAGAGTCGGGGGTAATGATTTGTTTGCTAAATTGATTGCTCTACACATAGTGCATCATTTTGAGTGATTCCACTTGGAATCATTATCTTATTAAGATAATTTGATACCTCTAAGAGGAATGTTTCCTATTCCTACTGTATTGGAAGCACTGAGCATAACAAGGAGGAGGTGTGTGAACAAAAATAGAAAGTTTTCATTGATCCTTCAATTTGGAAGTAGTCTGTTTTGGTTCAATCATTTCTCACATCATTTCCAAAGTACATAGGCACTTGCATAGTGTCATTGGAAAGCTAAGAGGGCCTAAAACTTAACGCATAATCAGGGAGGGGCTGGTACAAAGCAGGATTTGGCACTACCTACTCATTTCTTGGAGTGTCCATCCTTCTTTCCCAATAGTGGTATCAGAGCAAAGCTAAGGTAAAATGGGAGATGGTTTTCCTTCTTTCATTGATAAATTGGACAGGAACAACTATCAAAATGGTCCTTGAGGATGAAGACATACTTGCAAGGAAGGAGCCTCTATGGATACATCTCAGGAGATGAGGAGATGCCCATATTCAGAAGCAAAGGACAACCTACAAGAGAGGAGCATGAAAGACTCAACACATGGTGTGCCAAGGATGCATTAGCAAGGTCTTACTTACTTAACTCAATCTCTGATTTTATTCTTTGACATATTAGAACCTGTAAGATATCCCAAGAGACTTGGGAAACATTGTCTTCCTATTTCTCTTCCAACACAAGGGCTAGGAAGAACCAATTGTGGATTGAGTTTACCACTCAAAGAAAGCAACCTAAGCAAGGCATCTGAGAGTATGTGACCAAAGTCAAAGATGTAGCAGATCAATTGGCAAGCATAGGAGAAGAAATTGAAGAGGAGCAGATTGTAAGACAGGTAATCAATGGTATTAAAGCTGATGATAAATTGGAGAGCTTCACAACTGCCATGGACTTGTACATGGACATGCAGATTCCAGACATTACCACTCTCATGGGGCAATTCTTTACCCATGAAGCCAAGCTCAACAAGAATGGCGATTCATCAAGAGGTAACAGCTCTTCTGTCCTATACATTGATAAAAGTAAATCCAAAGAGAAAGGGAGGAACAAGAAAATTGAGGATGAAGAAGCTACCTCCCAAGCCAACTATGCTGGGAGAGGTAGAACCTCAAGCGGAAGGGGCAGAGGAGGTAAGCAAGGTACGAGGAGACCTTATAACTCCTCATCATGTAATATTTGTGGATTGTCAAATCATACTACAAATGAGTGTTACAAGAACTTCAAGAATCAGAGAGTAAGAGGATATCAAAGAAGTGGATACACACAATCGAGAGGAAGATTCAATAACCATCAAGGATACAATAACAACTACAACAACAACGACAATAGAAACTACCAAGGAGGTTATAAATCAAGGAAAGATTACAACAACTATATAGAGGAGCAAGAGGATTCTCCTCTGATTATGAATATGACTTCAAAACCAAATATAAACGATGACCATCTATTCTACATTGACTCAGGATGCTCAAATCATGTGGCAAGCAATGTAGCTCTTCTCTCTGACCTTGAGGAACCAAAGGGTAAGCATTAGGTGCAAACAGGTGATGACACCAACCACTCAGTGATTAAAGTAGGAAATGTTAAGACCTCTGATGGAAATAAGAATATGTTGGGCAGGGTTCTATATGTACCTACAATTACCAAGAATTTGATGAGTGTTGGAGAGATTGTGGAGAAGGGTTTGTAGGTCAGGTTCAACCAATATGGAGCATTTGTGGAGGATCCGCAACATGGATTCAAGAGAATTGCCAAAGGAGAAAAGACAGGTAGATTATTGACTTTTGAACTTGAGGATATAAGGTATTTTGCACTTTATAGTTACAAAGATCAAACACTATCAGAACTTGAAATTTGGCATAAGAGATTAGGGCATGTTGGTGAAAGAACCTTAAAACAATATGTAGAGATCAATGTGTGCTTGGGATACCTAATGTATCCAAGCAACACATGATTTATAAATGTGGTGCTTGTCAATTTGGAAAATCTCACAGGTTACCCTTCTCAAGGAAAGGCTGCATGCATGAGGACTACTTGGAGCTTGTCCATAAAGATGTATGGGGACCAAGTAAGGATCCATCAATTTCTGGATCAAGGTATTATGTATCTTTCATTGATGATTTCAATACGTGGACTAGCCTATACTTTATGAAGCACAAAGATGAAGTATAGATCAATAAGCAGGTACAAAGCTAGACTTGTGGCTAAGGGGTTTGCACAAACCCAAGGAGTTGATTATGAAGAAACCTTCTCATCTGTGGCCAAAATGCCAACCATCAGGGTATTGGTAAGTGTGGCTGCATCAAAGAATTGGAACATGTATCAATTGGATGTAAAAAATGCATTTCGAAATGGCTAGATTTCAGAGGAGGTATACATGTCTCAACCTCCTGGATATGAGGACCCAAGCAAGGTAACATATGTATGTAAATTGAACAAAGCTCTTTATGGACTGAAGCAGGCACCTAGGGCATGGAACCATAGGTTGACCACATACCTTCAGGATCAAGGATTCATCATGAGTAAAGCAGATACTTCCCTATTTGTTAAGAGGAGAAATTTAGAGGTAATATACCTATGTGTATATGTTGATGATATCATACTCACAAGTAATGATGCTAATGGCATCAAGCAGATCAAGAATCAGATGATGTAGGAGTTCAAAATTAGTGACCTTGGATCACTAAAATATTTTCTTGGACTTGAGTTAGTCTATACTAACTCTAGAACCTATATTACTCAGAGAAAGTACATATAGGATATATTGAAGAAGTTTCATTTGCAGGTATATTACCTCTGAATTACTTCTCTTGACAAACAGAGAAGTATCTGCTTTACTCATGATGAATCCTTGATCCTGAAGGTATGTGGTCAACCTATGGGTCCATGCCCTAGGTGCCTGCTTCAGTCCATAAAGAGCTTTGTTCAATTTACATACATATGTTACCTTGCTTGGGTCCTCATATCCAGGAGGTTGAGACATGTATACCTCCTCTGAAATCTAGCCATTTCGAAATGCATTTTTTACATCCAATTGATACATGTTCCAATTCTTTGATGCAGCCACACTTACCAATACCCTGATGGTTGGCATTTTGGCCACAGGTGAGAAGGTTTCTTCATAATCAACTCCTTGGGTTTGTGCAAACCCCTTAGCCACAAGTCTAGCTTTGTACTTGCTTATTGATCGATCAGAGGTACTTAGGTATATTACCTCTGAATTACTTCTCTTGACAAACAGAGAAGTATCTGCTTTACTCATGATGAATCCTTGATCCTGAAGGTAAGTGGTCAACCTATGGGTCCATGCCCTAGGTGCCTGCTTCAGTCCATAAAGAGCTTTGTTCAATTTACATACATATGTTACCTTGCTTGGGTCCTCATATCCAGGAGGTTGAGACATGTATACCTCCTCTGAAATCTAGCCATTTTGAAATGCATTTTTTACATCCAATTGATACATGTTCCAATTCTTTGATGCAGCCACACTTACCAATACCCTGATGTGGTTGGCATTTACTCAATACTGATCAATCAATTCTAGGTATGTTGATGATATCATCAACATATACACATAGGTATATTACCTCTAAATTTCTCCTCTTAACAAATAGGGAAGTATCTGCTTTACTCATGATGAATCCTTAATCCTGAAGGTATGTGGTCAACCTATGGTTCCATGCCCTAGGTGCCTGCTTCAGTCCATAAAGAGCTTTGTTCAATTTACATACATATGTTACCTTGCTTGGGTCCTCATATCTAGGAGGTTGAGACATGTATACCTCCTCTGAAATCTAGCCATTTCAAAATGCATTTTTTACATCCAATTGATACATGTTCCAATTCTTTGATGCAGCCACACTTACCAATACCCTGATGGTTGGCATTTTGGCAACAGGTGAGAAGGTTTCTTCATAATCAACTCCTTGGGTTTGTGCAAACCCCTTAGCCACAAGTCTAGCTTTGTACCTGCTTATTGATGAATCCCTATTTGTTAAGAGGAGAAATTTAGAGGTAATATACCTATGTGTATATGTTGATGATATCATACTCACAAGTAATGATGCTAATGGCATCAAGCAGATCAAGCATCAAATGATGCAGGAGTTCAAAATTAGTGACCTTGGATCACTAAAATATTTTCTTGGACTTGAGTTAGTCTATACTAACTCTGGAACCTATATTACTCAGAGAAAGTACATACAGGATATGTTGAAGAAGTTTCATTTGCAGGATGCTAAAGTATCAAGCACTCCAATGGAGGTAAATCAAAAGTTAAGTGCTCATGAAGGTGATGTGCTTGATAATATTGCAGGTTACCAAAGCATAGTGGGAAGCTTAAACTATGCTACACTAACAAGGATTGATATTGCTTATGGACTACGTGTGTTAAGTCAGTTTATGCATAGACCTAAGGCACCTCATTTGGAAGCTGCCAAGAGGATTTTGAAGTACCTTAAGGGCACTCAAAATCAAGGACTATACTTTCCTTATACCTCAGACTTGAATATCAAGATATATTCAAATGCAGATTGGGCAGGTTGCAAAGATGATAGAAGGAGTACCTCAGGCTACCTATCATTTGCAGGTGGCAAACCTATATCATGGTCTTTATAGAAGCAACCTACTGTTGCTTTATCTTCTACATAGGTAGAGTATAGAGGATTGGCCAATGCTACTCAAGAGGCCAGATGAGGAGATGCCCATATTCAGAAGCAAAGGAAAACCTACAAGAGAGGAGCATGAAAGACTCAACACATGGTGTGTCAAGGATGCATTAGCAAGGTCTTACTTACTTAACTCAATCTTTGATTTTATTCTTCCACATATTAGAAATTGTAAGACATCCAAAAAGACTTGGGAAACATTGTCTTCCTATTTCTCTTCCAACACAAGGGCTAGGAAGAACCAATTGTGGATTGAGTTTACCACTCAAAAAAAGCAACCTAAGCAAGGCATCTCAAAGTATGTGACCAAAGTCAAAGATGTAGCAGATCAATTGGCAAGCATAGGAGAAGAAATTGAAGAGGATCAGATTGTAAGACAAGTAATCAATGTTATTAAAGCTGATGATAAATGGGAGAGCTTCACAATTGCCATGGACTTTTACATGGACATGCAGATTCCAGACATTACCACTCTCATGGGGCAATTCTTTACCCATGAAGCCAAGGTCAACAACAATGGCGATTCATCAAGAGGTAATAGCTCTTCTTCCCCATACATTGATAAAAGTAAATCCAAAGAGAAAGGGAAGAACAAGAAGATTGAGGATGAAGGGGCTACCTCCCAAGCCAACTATGCAGGGAGAGGTAGAACCTCAAGAGGAAGGGGCAGAGGAGGTAAGCAAGGTAGGGAGAGACCTTATAACTCCTCACCATGTAATATTTGTGGATTTTCAAATCATACTACAAATGAGTGTTACAGGAACTCCAAGAATCTGAGAGGAAGAGGATATCAAAGAGGTGGATACACACAATCGAGAGGAAGATTCAATCACCATCAAGGATACAATAACAATGACAGCAACAACTACAATAGCAACTACCAAGGAGGCTACAAATCAAGGAAAGATGACAACAACTATACAGAGGAGCAAGAGGATTCTCTTCTTATCATGAATATGAATTCAAAACCAGGTATAAATGATGACCATCTATTCTACATTGACTCAGGATGCTCAAATCATGTGGCAGGCAATGTAGCTCTTCTCTATGACATTGAGGAACCAAAGGGTAAGCATCAGGTGCAAACATGTGATGACACCAAGCACTCAGTTATTAAATTAGGAAATGTTAAGACCTCTGACGGAAATAAGAATCTGTTGAGCAGGGTTCTATATGTACCTACAATTACCAAGAATTTGATGAGTGTTGGACAGATTGTGGAAAAGGGTTTGTAGGTCAGGCTCAACCAATATGGAGCATTTGTGGAGCATCCCCAACATGGATTCAAGAGAACTGCCAAAGGAGAAAAGATAGGTATATTATTCATTTTTGAACTTGAGGATACAAGGAATATTGCACTTTATAGTTACAAAGATCAAACACTATCAGAACTTGAAATTTGGCATAAGAGATTAGGGCATGTTGGTGAAAGAACCTTAAAACAAATATGTAGAGATCAATGTGTGCTTGGGATACCTAGTGTATCCAAGCAACACATGATCTATAAATGTGGTGCTTGTCAGTTTGGGAAATCTCACAGGTTACCCTTCTCACAGGTTAGTCTATTGGACAAGAAACCACTAAAATAAACATACATGAAAAAATTAAATGTCACAGATCAAAGTGAACAGGCAAAAGAATCCCCATCAAGACCCTCATGCACCAATTCTACTCTTCTACCTAAACACAAAATCAATGAAATACCTTGTTCTATTTTATGTGATCAAGCCATCCCTTCTTCTCAAGAGACTAATCTTGAGCGACTTCATGAGATCATTCATTCTAAAGAGAACTATAAGAAAATAACCACTTATCCCTCCTCAAGAACAACCCAAAAGTAGTATGGAAAAGGCATGAAATGAGTGTGAATTCACAAGGCTCAACTTCAATAATACAAATGTACGGGAACCCTAGAACAAAACAAAAACCCTAAGAGGTGAGGAGCTAGCAAGGATCAAAACTTATGACAAGATAGATCAAAGATACTACAAGTGTGGATACCAAAACGGTTAGTGGATGCTCAAAGATCATGAAAGCAAATGTGGATCCCAAGGAAGAAAATGGAAAGAGCAATGGAGGAAGTCAAGACCCTAGACAAAGTATGTCACATCCATATCAAATCCACCAAGGCATCCTATCAAGGAAAAAGACAAAGAGGGCTAGCAAGGCAAAGGAAGCTCGAGAAGCAAGGCAAATATATATGGAGAATTAAAGCCAAGGATGTAGTATCAGAACCAAACAGAAAACAACAAGGAAAGATCAGAGTACGCACCTAGTGTGGAGACCAAAAGACCATCAAGGAATGTGCCAAACCAAACATGCAGTGTCAGACTTGCACTCATGCTGAGTTGAATGCACCTAGAGTATGCACTATAGGACTACATTATAATGTCGTGCATTCAGCACATAGCTTGCTCAACTAGTTTAGTGGTGCACATTTCCTTTCAAGGAATAGGACATAAATTGTACCATAGTAATCTGGAACTTCTACTAACACATACTAATAATTTCTTCGACTATGGCTAACTTTTATGTTTTCTTTTAGAAATAGAAAAATTGAAAAAATGAAAAATATATATATCATGAGGTATCATGTTCTGCTCAAACATGTGAGAGGGGAACGGATTAAAGGCAGAACAATGATTGTTTGTGCACATAAGCATGAAGTATATTTCCCTCAGACTTTGGATCAATTACAAATTCTATTTCAAGTGTGGATAGCTTCTGATGACTCTGAAGCAACATAGCAAGAGGAAATCCAGGAGTTTTTCTTGGAATGGGGGATCATTTGCTTTTTATCACAATGAGAATTATGGATCCGGATCACCAATTTCCAGTAATGGTGCATGAATTAAGAGTTTAGAGTACTACATGAATTACTGAGAATGATAGATACATGGACAAAAGCAGGTATTGAAGGATACTTATAGCTTCCAATTTACAAACAAAACTTTGAGAGGTGCACACATGTGATGAATACTCTATAGATTGCTCTAGATATGTCATGTGTGCCAGATGCCAAAGTCATGAATCTACAAGGAGAGTGGCAAACAATTTGATTTACTCATGGGCTGATAGAAGAAGCTTTTGGATGGAAAAAGGATTGAATTACTAATCTAAAGGATGAAATTCATGATGCAAAAAAGCGGACATTTTTGGATATCAATAGAGTGGACATAGAGGAAGCAGTAAGAATGGTGTATCAACACTTCTGCTTTCCCAAAATGCATAGATATACTTCACTCCAAAAGATAGTGGTACAAATACTCTCCCATGCAGTGAAACAAATCAGAAATCAGATAAATTTGACACTATATATGCAGGAGTGGCTATCAAAAGCAAAAAAATATTGGGGATACAAGAGACTTCTCAATAGTAGTATAGCTCTAACCATATTGATATATCATGCATTGAATACTTGTGATCACTTGAGAGAGATGCTATCAATAGTGGAAATGGCCAAATATGTGAAATTAGCCATTGTCCCAAAGAAGAAACTTGGTATAATGCTTATCAAAGAACCTGGCACCAGCTCAAAGCCTATGATGAGAGGCTCAAATAGAATGTGAGAAGGGGTAGTGCTAGATACCACTCCATCATCTAAAAGAATGCACACAATTCCGAAGTCAACTTGGGTGCAACCACTACCCATCACAAAAGAAGAATTACAAGAAGCCCTCCAAACCACGTACACATGTATGCAAGGGAAGGTGAACCTAATAATACAAGGTCACCACTATCACCAAATGTGAAGAGGAAGCAAATGGGTAAAAGACTATCGTAGATGGAACGATATAAGGAGTTCAGATTAACTAACAATTCATCTTCATAACTCTATGCTGACAGAGAACAATCTACCATGAATGTGGATCTTAACACAAAAGTTAGTGACGATGGAAGGTGTGATGAATTAGATCAAATAGTTGACCAGTAGGAGGTGGCCATTGAAAAAAAGGATGAAAAAGAGAATACAGTTGAAGAACAATAGGAAAGAACACTTGCAAAAGACTAGACTTACACAATTCACATTAATGAAAACACGAGATTACAATTCAAGGAGACTAAAAAATAAGGGCCAAAAATTATAGTGCACCCAAAAGAAGAAATTCAACAAGAAGAAGAGCCAAAAATGAAAGCATCTTTTGAACCAATAAGGATAATAGCAGAGCCATCCCCCATGGACGTGATTTATGAAGGAATTTATTCCAAAGTGGTAGAAAATAAAGAGGTTGAGCTATAGATACAACTCCAAATCAAGTAGTCATTCAATGAAACCTTACATATTAATAAAGGTAAAGATGTGTGAATAGGAGATGAGCATGTCATACCACAAACATGGCTCAATGTGGATGTGGTCAATTAAAGCCTATTGTCAAGCACATGATCAAGATGGCCATGGACACACAACAACATCTCATGGAGGTAGATAAAGAATATCAACAAGAAAATGTAGAAAAAGGCCAGTTCAAAGCATAAGTGAACAAATCTCTAAACAAATCATGAAGACACAATTGGAATTAAATAAAAAGTGATGAAGAGCCAAAGGAGGAAAAGACCCAAAACAAAGAAAAAGATCAATAATTGCAAAATTACAAGTGCAACTCATGCAGCAAATAAAAATGGGGACACCAATGATTCCAAGCACTCATCTGACTATCAAAGAGACTAAGGTAGGCCCTCTTTCTCCCCCCATCATTCATTCACCAATATGAGATCATCAAGAGCTGTAAGTTGATGAACATCCAATGCCATACATTGTAGAAATAAGTAAGAGAGAGCCAGAACTATTGGTGTTCTTCTTAACACAATTTTGAAGATATAGTGGTGTGCATCATGAGAAAAGCAAAGATCGAGTAAGGATTCAGATGAAGTAATGAAGCCATTCAATGTACCAGACGGAATTATGAAATATTAGACCCACCGATATACAAAGACAACCACCTAGAAGGATCCATATGCTAATTTGAACTTTATAGAAAAATACCTTCAACTACACTCAAGCTGAATTTAAAGAAGCCAATCCTATCTAAAGAAGGAAGTTTTTGGAAAAGAATCCTACACTGCGGGTGCACTAATAAGAAGCACGATGATCACCATGGCCACAGTTTTGGGAAGAGTAGAATAGTGGCAAACTTTATAAGCAATGGCTCAATTTTTCATTATTACCTAGCCCCCCACATAACTATATGCCAATGGAAGATTACATGATCAAAATGATAGAATTTTGGTTATCTAGGTATGCACATGTACTACATCTAACGACCAAAATGAAAAATAAAATCCTCAGCATGATCTTAATAGTTTTGAAAGTATTCAAACATGCCGAATATACATTTTTTAATTTTATTGGCATCAATCTAGATACCAATGCATTGGTTTTTTATCTTTCTATTACACCTAGCTACCTCACCATCATGGCCTTCTATTTGTGCTTAATGTTTTTGTTGAGTCCATATCTACAAACATTCGAAGAAGCATTTTTTATAAGATTTGTTGAAATAGATTTGCAAATATTCTTGAAAATTTCATCAAACTTAAATGTCCGCTTAGTAGCATATGAATTAAGTTTTTTAGTTGATCATTGACAAGACCCAAATGACAGAATAAAGTCAAATCAATGGAAATATTTTATGGTATAAGAAGCTAATTTGCTAAATGAGACTGAGTAATGGGTCCATCAAACCTAATCACATCGCCAAAAAAAGCCGATTGGGGACAACAAAGTTCAGGAGGAGGGACATGTGGAGGGAGAAACGAGTAGAGGAGGAAGAAGAAGAAAATCAAAAAACATAATAGCTCAATAAAAAAGTTCATTCTCTGCCCAAATCCACACAGGGGCAGGCATCAGGTTAAAGAAGGAAAAAGGAAAGAAAGGACATAGACTGAAAGAATGCACCAAGATCCTGAAGAGTGTGAACAAAGACGTAAACACCAGGACCTTTTAAGCAACAAGAGGCTGAAAAGCGAAAAAGATTCACAAAATGTGATACCTTCGTAGCCACTGGTTGCATGCATGGAAACCTGAATTAATGCAGCAACCCTAGTGTGTAACCATGTGCCAATATGACTCATGCAAAGCATATCAAGGGATGATAGAGATTAAGAGGGGGAGAAAGAATTGAAGAAAAGCAAACCCCAAAATTTTCATTTTTTAGCCCATTTTCTTTTCAAAAATCCTTTGTAAAACTTCATGAAGCCATGTAAATTCCTCTATATGCATAATCCCTGAAGAATGTGACATTAACCTTGTACAATAATAGGAACTTAGTGATTTTTAGGAAAAGTGTCCATCTCCTATGTGAAAGGATCATATTTAGACCACATGTATATAAGTCACTTTGTGACTCTTTGTAAAGGCCATTGTGAAGAGCTAAAAAGCTAAAATTTTGAATTTGCTACATCTTCTTCCCCATGAGCTTGTATGTGTGTGTGATGCATGAAATGTGTGCCTAGAGGTGTTGTCTACCCCATCCCCTACTCTTTTTTCTATTTTCGTGTGTGTGTGTGTGTGTGAAGCTTGTTAATCTCTGGAGCAAGATTTGGTGTTTCTTGCCACTCTCTATTTTGCTCATAACTTGAGGCACGCTTGTCAGATTAAGCTAAAAATGCCACGATTGAATGCATCTCATCGAGAGCTTTAAAACAAACTTGGAATAGACTATATTTGGGTATCGAAGCTTAGATATGTGGCTTAATTTGTGCTTGCTACTGTAATAAGTATCGCAATACACATTTTTAGGGAGAAAAGTGATGTGAGAGGTAGTTATATCCAATTTGCATGCATTATTTGTTCATTCACTTTATTAACCATCATAAAAGCACATGTCCTCATACACTTGATAAGGTCTAAGTCCACGGATTGATAATTTAACGAGTTTATCAATCCACCACTATATGCACTTGTTCATGATAGAGGTATAGTCTCCTTCATCACAAGTCCCTAAGACATCATGAGCTTAGGTAAAGTATCTTGAGCCAATTTCTGCATATATCTAGGAAGCCACACATGGAGGCAGCAAAAAGGATCTCAAATATCTAAAAGGTAAAATGAATGAAGTTCTATTCTCCTCATATACTTCTAATGTATACATCAAGATATTCTCTAATGCATATTTGGCATGATCATGAGATGATAGGCAAAGTACTTTTGGACATCTTTCATTTGCAGGTTCAAAACTAACCTCTTGGTCATGAAAGAAGCAACCTACTATTTCTCTCTCATCTTCAAAGGCTGAGTATAGAGGCTTTCCAATGAAACTCAATTAGCTATGTGGATTAGGACACTATACTCAAGTTTGGGAGTGAAGTTATCTACACCTCATATATTTGGTGATAATATAAGTTCCTTGCCCATTTATCATGCTAGGACCAAACATATTGAGGTCCATTATCATTATGGTAATGAGAAGATTACAAGCAAAGAAATTGAGCTCACATATGTATCTACTCAACAAGCATGCATACATGATGACAAAAGCTTTGGATGGAGTAGAACTCAGTAGGTTTAAACCCACCCAAGGCTTTCTCCAAGGCTTACGACTAAGGCAGTGACCAAGGCATAGACCTTGGCATACCTTGTCATTCGAGTCACCGAAGTCACCATTGCGTGTGAGGAAGGATCTCAATGATCAAGATAGAGGTTCTCGATACTTCCCGGGAGGTCACCCATCCCACTATTGTTCCCCCCCAAATCTTGCTTAATCGTGGCAATCTCTTGCCACTAAGCTACACTCTTGTGGTGTCTGAAGACGGGGAAAGACTAAAGTTGACATTACTTTAAACATGGTTTGTCCCTCAAAGCTTCATTCTTTGCTTTCAAAGCCTATTTTTGAAGCATTTTTGGGGTGTCTTTTGGAGCCATTTTGGAGTACTTTCGCACATAGTTCTCTTCACATAGGTCCAAGAACATCAAGAAAGGTGTTCTTTACACTTCTCAAACAATAAATATCAACCTTTGTGGCTGTGTTTTCACCAAACTCGTAAAACTACAGGTTTCTCAAAAGGTTTTCAGTTTTGTTGGGAGCAACCATTGCAAATTTATGCAAGTTTTTTGAGCCTAAAACATCAAAGTTGACAGACACTTGCGGGTGTTGTTGAATAGTTTTTGGGATGTGCATTCAGCCTTTCTAGTGTCATTTTATTGCATATATTTAGCACATACACATCATGTATGCTTCTATGGACACCGCTTATGTACGTCCATGTGGTCATTGATATAGAGGTTACGTTTTCTACATAAAGCCTTTTATGTTTGATAAAGAGGGTCGTGGTGAGGTTTTCTTAACTAGGAGACACCCACATGTTGGGGTCTCTTCAGTGATGCAGGTGGAAGATTTAGCAGCTTCGCGATAGGAGATTTATGATAGTTATCCATAGGTGCTTGATAAGCCTAGTTGGCTTCTATTGGGTAACTGATTATATGCAGTGGAGTCAGTGATTCTCTATGCAGGTAAACATGTCAGTAATTATAGTTTTATGATATTTTGACATTGATCTTATGCTCATTTTGTAGAGGATACTCTGGCAAAATTTTTCTAGATTTTTGGTTTAATCAACTATAGAGTAGTCGATTTACTCGTTGATACACTTATTCGTTGTTGTTTGGACTCTTCTAGCTCCATTATTATTCCATTTAGTTCTCTACCATCATGGTAGTAGAGGTTTCAGGCACATCTAGTGGATCAGGGTCTAGTGTCAATGTTCAAAGGAGGATCTATAACTTACAGGGCAAAGACCATTCTGAGATCAAAAAAATTGATAGCACAAACTTTTCTCTATGGAAGAATCAGATTAAAGATGTGCTGATTGAAAGGAGGCAATGGAAGCCAATAAATGGAATTTCAAAGAAGCCTTCTGACATGGTTGAAGATGATTCGGATGAGTTAGATCAAATGGCTAGGTCTATCATTCACTTGCACCTAGCAGATAATGTTTACTTTATAGTATTAGACTGTGAAAGTGTAGAGGAGCTTTGGAAGAAGTTATGCAATACATATGAAAAAGAGACGGCATCAAATAAAGTGTATCTAATTAGAAAATTATATGACCATATGAAGGACACAAAAGTGTTGTTGCTCATCTAAATGATTTTGATGCTATATTCTCTCAGTTATAGACTCAGAAAATGGATATGGACAATGAAATGAAAGCAGTATTGTTGTTCTGCACCTTGCCATCATCATGGTATACGTTTTGCATAGCTATTAGCAATAGTGCACCTGGTGGTAAACGCATCTATGATGACATATGTGGGGCACTATTGAGTGAGGAGATTCGTAGAAAATCTATGGTTGGCACTCAAAGTGGAGATGCATATAATGATCATGATTCTTACTAAGGAAAGAATCAACAACATGGCAGGAGCAAGAACAAGGAAAAGAATGGTCAACGAAATAAGATTAGAAGTAAATCAAGGAAGAGGGATATCGAATGCCATTATTGTCATAAGAAAGGACACATGAAGAAAGATTGTTATGCATTAAAGAATGCTAAAGGTAAAGGACAAAATGTTGATGGGCATGTTAAACAATTACATGCACCATCTACTTCGACTCTGAAGATTGAAGAAATTAATGCTATTTTTGATGATGTTGATGTGGTGATACTTGATAGTACTATGCCAATTGAGGCTCTTATGGCTGATTCTCTTTCCCACATGTGGTTGTTAGTTTATGGTGCTTCTTTCCATGTGACATCACATAGAGAATGGTTCTCTAATTATGTAGCAAAGTGTCTTGGTATCGTGAGACTTGGTGACTCTTACCAGTGTGATGTTGTGGGGAGTGGAGATGTGGTTGTGTAGTTCATTGATGGTTCAAAATTTACTATGCACAATGTACACCATGTACCTCAGTTATCACACTATTTGATGTCAGTTGGTCAACTTGATGAACTTGGTTACAAGGTGGTCTTCTATGCTCAGTCCTTTTGCATATCAAAGGGCAATATGGTTATTGCAAAAGGAATCTGAAGCATATGTTCATATTGTTGGAGCAAGACAATCAACAATTGGTGATTATATGAAGCTTAGAATGAAGACATGAAGGAAAGATTGAATTCTAAGTTCATGAAGTGAAGTGAAGGTTAAGGAAGAAAATTTCTATAAACATATGTACATTAGTTTTGTAAATACTTCAAAATACTTGAAGTATTGGTGAATGAATACTCATACTTTGTCTCTCTCTTCTAACAAGACCATACACACACACACACACACACACACACACACATATCTATCTCATCTATACTTTGTCTCTCTCTTCTAACAAGACCATACACACACACACACACACACACACACATATATATATATATATATATATATATATATATATATATATATATATATATATATATATATATATATATATATATATGTGTGTGTGTGTGTGTGTGTGTGTGTGTGTGTGTGTGTGTGTGTGTGTGTATGGTCTTGTTAGAAGAGAGAGACAAAGTATAGATGAGATAGAAAGGAATAGATCATGAGTATTGTGTGTATCATCCATCAGATGTATGATGAGTTGAATAGAAAGAATTTTTTAGAGAATTGCGCGTCGATCTTTTCTCCATTTCTCCTTCTATGTTTGATTATATCAGAAATCCTTTTGTAGATATCTAATTCCATAGCCAATGCATCTATGGTTAAGATTTGAGAGTCCAATTGCAAACAAGCTGAGAGAATTATGTGTAGGAACATTTATATGTGGAGAAGTGATGAGTGTCTTCTGAAAGAGGCGAAATTCGATGGTCAAAGAATTGATCAGTTCTTAGTGCAAAGTGTAAAGTTTTGCAAAAATGAGGAGTCAAAATGTAAGTTAGAAGGTAAGCCATCTATGGCTAAAAGCATTTGCTTAAAGGGGTTCTAGTTTGGGAGAAGCATGTGTTACAAGTTACAAGTGTCAAAGTCGACTCTACAAGAAGATAGTTTTAGACATAGGTAGATTGTTTGGATCATTTCTCATAATCTATTGAATATTTTGAGATGATTTAACTTGGAGAAGGTGTGTAACCTTTAGGAAGCAACACCTTGTACAAAGTTTCATCAGAAATTTTACACATTTGGTTAGTCAATGAATGCGTTTTGTGCAGCAGACTTTTCTATGTAGTGAGATTCTTCATAGTTAGCTAAAGTCTTGATAGTTTGGCACTTGTCTTCCAAAATTGGTTGAAGCTTAGAGTTATTCTTGATATAGATTTGGTCTAACATCAAGGATAGCTTGTCTTTTGGAGATTAACACTCTCCATCAGTGGTACACAAAGGAAGACATCAGTGGTATACATCAGTGGTATCAGAGCAGGATTCATCATATTTGAAGGAAAGGAAGACCCCGACTACTGCAGATATACAAAATTCAAACTTTAAAGATTCAAAAGGACAAAGTGTGAAAGAAACGTTGAAGGGAGACACAAAAAAGTAATCAAAAGGATCAAAAGGAGTAAAATTTGAAGCTAAGGTACATTCATTCCTTATAAGGTTAAAGATTTGATAGTACAGGTGAAGAAAGGATGGGAGATAGTCTCCAAATTGAGAAGTTGGACACAGAGAACTATCCAGCTTGGTCTATGAGGATGGAAGCTCATCTTATGAGCAAAGATCTGATGGGATACATCACAGGAGAGGAAGAAAAGCCAAAGGTCCTAGTGTTCCAACTAGGGAGGAGCTTGCAGATTTAAAGACTTCGATGAAGAAGGATGCTCAAGCAAGGAGCATAATCTACATGGTAGTGAATGATTATTTGCTTCCTCATATCAGAGGACTTGAAAGTGCAAGTGACATATGGAGTGCTTTGGAAGAGCATTTTCAGAATACAACCAAATCAAGGAAAGCATCATTATGGGTAGAGTTTAGTACATTCAAGAAGAAGACTTCACAATCAATATCTGATTATGTGACAAAGATGAAAGACATTGTTGATTCTTTAGGTGCAATTGATGAAGATATTGAAGAAGATAAGTTGGTAAGACAAATTCTCACAGGGCTAAGAGGAGATGAGAAGTGGAAGCCTTTTATATTGTCTACAAAACTTTCATTAGATCATTTCACTCCTGATTTGAATCAATTGTTAGGACATATGCTAACTTTTGAGAATATATCAAAGGAGATGTTGATAAGAGTGCAGGTTATGCAATGTATTCTAAAGACAAGAAGAAAGCTAGCAAAGGAAAGCAACAATCAGTTGAAGATGAAGGTACTACAAGTCAAGCAAACTTTCTAATAGGAAGAGGAAGTGGCAGAAGTAGAGGAAGAGGCAAAAATAACAAAGATAATATCAGAGCTTGTTGGATAGGTGGTAAGACCAATCATCTATCTCATGAATGTTGGCATAATAATCAAAGCAATGGTAATTTTAATCAGAATTTTAATCAAAGAGGAAGAGGAGGCAGATATTAGAGAGGAAATTTCAGAGGTAGAGGTGGTAGGGATTTCTTTGGAAGAAGTGGAGGAAGAAACTTCCAGAATCAATCCTATAATAACACCTACTACAATTGTGCATTAGATCAAAAAGAAGACTCAACTCTTATTATGAATGCAACATGTGAAGCCTCACATGAAGACTTGAGAGTATTCTATATTGACTCAGGACGTAGCAATCATCTGAGTGGAAACATTCCTTTGATGACTGATCTGGATCATAAGGCAATCAATCACACAGTTCAAACAGGAGATAATACAAAGCACAAAGTAAAGTCAATTGGTTCAGTTAAAGCCAAAGATGGAAGTACTCTCTTGAGTACGGTTTTGTATGTTCCTACAATTCCAAAGAATTTGATTAGTGTAGGACAGATTGTGGAAAAAGGATATGAGGTAAGGTTCACTAATGATGAAGTTTATGTTGAAGACCCTAGCCAAGGGTATAAACAAATTGTTACAGGAAAGAAGGAAGGACGGCTCTTCACATTAAAGATACAAGGTAATGTTGGACATGTTATGTTCACATATGGAGATCAAAAGGTGTCTGAATTGGATCTTTGGCATAAAAGACTTGGACACTTCAATGAAAGAGGTATCAAAGAGATGGTTAATAATGGTTCAGTACTTGGATTACCTAATGTTGCAGGTCAACACATGACATACAGATGTGAAGCATGTCAGCTAGGTAAGGCTCATAAGCAATCATATAATAAGCATGGTTTTATGTACTCAAAAAGACTTGAATTGGTACATACAAATGTGTGGGGTCCTGGGGTCCTTCAAAGGACTTTAGTATAAATGGATCAAGATATTATGTCATATATGGTGATGATGCTACGAGGTGGATCACTATCTATGTGATCAAAGACAAGTCAGAAGTGTTTAATACATTCAAACACTATCATGCATATGCAGAAAGAATTATAGGAAAAAATTTGAAGAGGTTAAGATCAGATGGAGGGGGAGAGTATTTTTCAAATGGATTCAGTGATTATTTGTGGAATGCAGGTATAAAGAGAGAGGTTACTTGCAGGTTCTCTCCTCAACAAAATGGTGTAGCAGAAAGGAGAAAAAGAACTCTTGTTGAGTTTACAAGATCCATGATGAAGAAGAAAAATTATCCCAATTATTTGTGGGCTGAGGCTGTAAATACAGCTACATACTTGGTCAATAGGCTACCATGTAAAGCTTTGCAGGGTATGACACCATATGAAGCTTGGTGGGGTAAGAGACCTACTTTGGATCATTGCAAAGTATTTGGATGTTTGGCTTATGCATATGTGCCATCTCAGTTGAGACATAAATAAGAACCTAAAGCAAAAAAGTATGTGTTCATTGGCTATGATGACAAGCAGATGGGTTATAGGTTGTGGGGTCCATCCACAAAGCAATTCCTTGTGTCTAAGGCTGTTACATTTGATGAGCAAGGTACTTCGTATGCAGGTACACTTAATGTTCATGCATGTGATGAAGAAATTTTGAATAAGTTCTATAAACATATGTACATTAGTTTTGTAAATACTTCAAAATACTTGAAGTAATGATAAATCAATACTCATATGTATATATGTATGTGTATATGGTCCTATTAGAAGAGAGAGACAAATTATAGATGAGATAGAAAGGAATAGATCATGAGTATTGTGTGTATCATCCATCAGATGTATGATGAGTTGAATAGAAAGAATTTTTTTAGAGAATTGCGCATCGATCTTTTCTCCATTTCTCCTTCTATGTTTGATTATATCAGGAATCCTTTTGTAGATATCTAATTCCATAGTCAATGCATCTATGGTTAAGATTTGAGATTCTAATTGCAAACAGGCTGAGAGACTTATGTGTAGGAACATTTATATGTGAAGAAGTGATGAGTGTCTTCTGAAACAGGCACAATCTCGATGGTCAAAGAATTGATCAAATCTTAGTGCACAGTGTAAAGTTTTGCACAAATCAGGAGTCAAAGTTTAAGTTGGAAGGTAAGCCATCTATGTCTAAAAGCATTTGCTTAAAGGGGTTCTAGTTTGGGAGAACCATGTGTTAGAAGTTGCAGGTGTCAAAGTTGACTCTACAAGAAGGCAATTTCAAACATAGGTAGATTGTTTGGATCATTTCTCATAATTCACTAAATATTTTGAGATGATTTAACTTGGAGAAGGCACACAACCTTTAGACAACACGTTGTACAAAGTTTCACCAGAAACTTTACACATTTGGTCAGTCAATGAATGAGTTATGTGCAACAGACTTTTGTGTGTAGTGAGATTCTTCACAATTAGCTAAAGTCTTGATAGTTTGGCAATTGTCTTCCGAAATTGGTTGAAGTTTAGAGTCATTCTTGATATAGAGGTGGTCTAACATCAAGGATAGCTTTTCTTTTGGAGATTAACACTCTCCATCACATATACCCAAGAATCTTAGACAGAAGTTGGACCATAAGTCAAAGAAATGCATTTTTCTTGGATATGGTTGAGAAGGACAATTTGGATATTGCTTATGGGATCTTGAAACATGGTCAGTGATCAGAAGTAGTGATGTCATTTTCAATGAGTCTAAGATGCATAAACAGCCCATTAAGGAGGTTGAAGTGAGAAGAGTGGTGTTTGAGGATACTAGTCCTCTAGTTAGCATGCCTAAAAATGTTGCATATAGGGATGTTCAAGAGAATTTCCATTCAGATAAGTCTACACATGCCCCTGTTCAGCAACCATTGAGACACTCTGCAATTGTCTCACATCCACTTGATAGATATGTTCCACGTTTAGATTTTGTTATGCTAACAGATGCCGATGAGCCTTCTTGCTACAAAGAGGCTATGCAGACAGAGGATCATGTCAAGTGGGGGCGTGCCATGAAGATTGAGTTGGATTCTATTCACAAGAATGGTACTTGGGATTTAGTACCTTTGCCAAAGGGGAGGAAAGCTTTACCATGTAAATGGGTATATAAGTTGAAATTCATATCAGATAGTGCTTCTCCAAAGTAGAAAGCATGAATTGTTGCAAAGGTTTTTAAGCAACAACATGGTGTTGATTTCAAGGAAATCGTCTCTCCAGTGGTCAAGATGACTACCCTGTGCATGTTGCTTGGATTCATTGCAATGGAGGACTTAGAACTAGTCTAAATGGATGTGAAAACTGCTTTCTTGCATGGAGATCTTATAGATGAGATCTATATGGAACAACTAGAGGGTAATGTAGTTCCTGGCAAGGAAAGTCTAGTTTGTAAGCTCAAGAAGAGCTTGTATGGACTTAAACAATCCCCTAGACAATGGTACCAAAAGTTTGATGCTTTTAGGAAGTCTCAAGGCTATTCTCAAAGTAATGAGGATCATTGTCTCTTCACAAAGAGATGCTCAAATGGCAGCTTGATATGCTTGATACTTTATGTCGATGATATGTTGATTGTTGGGAAGTCCTCTTATGATTTGTCAATTCTCAAAAAGAGGTTGAGTCAAACATTTATTATGAAGGATTTGGGGGATGCCAAACATATTCTTGGCATGTGCATTACTCGTGATAGGAGTAAAAGATGCATATACTTGTCTCAAAGTGAGTACATATCGAAAGTACTTCACAGGTTCAATATGCAACGTGGAAAGGCATTGAGTACACCTTTACCCACATATGTGAAATTGAGCAAGGATGATTGCCCCAAATCAGATGAGGAAAAGGAATTCATGACCGAATTCCCTATCAGTTTGTTGTTGGTAGTCTCATGTATGTTGTGGTAGCTACGAGACCAGACATTGCATTTTGCAGTGGGAGTTGTGAGCAAATATATGTCTAATACTGGCAAGAAACATTGGGAAGCAATCATGATGATTTTAAGATATCTGAATGGCACTAAGGAAAAGTGTCTATGCTTAGGTAGAGGGAAAGCATCCATTATTGGTTACACAGATTCTAACTATGCTGGTTGTGTAGACAATCGTAAGTCTACATCAGCGTAAATTTTTCATTTGGTTGGAGGTGTTATCTCTTGGAGATCTTTGTCTTCAAGAATGTATAGTTGTTTCCACCACAAAAGCAGAGTACATTGTAGCAAGTGAGGCATGTAAGGAAGCATTGTGGCTTTCTCATCTTGCTTGTGATATGGTTTTACCTCAGCATGTACCTCGTTTGCTCAATGATAGTTAGATTGCCATTGCTTTGGCTAAAGAATCTGGTCTATCATGCAAAGACCAAGCACATTGAGGTGAGGTATCACTTCATTAGAGATTGCTTAGCCACTGAGAACATTATTGTTGAGAAGGTTCACACTCGAGATAATGCTGCATATGCTTTGACTAAAGCTCTACTACATGATATTTTTCGACATTGTTGTCACTTGATGGGGGTTACTTGATTCATGATCTTACACAGTCAGTTGTATACTGTGTAACATGCCCATCAGGTGGGAGGTATAGTTTGTATACTTAGACTCAGGTATTCTTTATCATCCTTTATTTTTCTCCCATAGTTACTTTGGCCATATTGGCCTTTAGTGGGAGATTCTTACTGTTAGTGTCCATGTGAAAGGCCAAATGGCCACCGAATAGTTCTTTGTATATGTTCTTTAATAAAACATATAGTGGCGTGTGTTGGTGCATTTTACCCAAGCCTACATGCTTGATATATTTGATATTATCCTCTTTTGTAAGTCACATGAGTAGTCATGTGAACACCTCTTGTAAAAGAGTTCACTTTTATCTCTTGTAATTGAAAAAAGAAAAAGGAAGAGTATAGCTTACCTCATCCATGATGTAAAAGAAAAGTCGTGGCCCTATCTACCTAAAATCACGAATTTTGAAGCTGAGGGAATATCTCCTAACTTTGGGGATCACTTTTAGGTGGAGCCATTCGAATTCGAATTCAAAACTCCCTCCAAGAATAGCTATAAAAAGAGCAAGAAGGAAGAGGCGATTAGCAAGCCTTGTATGTGACCACTTCATGTCATTTTGTAGAGATTGAAGAGCTTACTCCATAGCTCTATCATTCTACTCCCATTGTGCAAATATTCATTGCCAATGTGGTTGTAATCATATGTGAATCTATACATTTATTATCATCTACCTCTCTGTTTTGTTCTCTGCTATACTCACTCAGAGCAGTACCTTCAGAAGGTCATATCTGGAGTTCTACTCATTCTTTTTCAGTGATTTAACTTGCGTTTGATAGCTTGTACTGTCTACTTTGTGCATATAAATTTTCAATGTCATTGGATTAATACTTTTGGAGATATCTGCATTTTACTGCTTACTGGTCTATCTCTGCAGAGCCCCGAGAATTGTGGGAATGTTTCAGAAATTGATGAAACTTGCTCTCAGTGCTCAGTCCATCATTTGAAGTGTTTTAACTTGGATTGGGAAGCTTGCTAAGTCTATTTGCTATGACCAAAAGGAATTTTTCAAATTCTTACCAGGTTGAGAGCACTGTTCATTTTTTCCAGCAGGTGTATGTCTAAAAATAGCAAGTTTTGGGAGCTAGTCATTTCGCAACTTGTCTGTCTTGACTTAAACTTTTGGGATACATGTTCCAAAGTACTTGGCTGATATTTTGGTGGATTTAGGAAGCTCAAAGGGTCTACTAATCAACTCTGAAGTCTCAGTTGGCTGGTGTGAAGCTGGTTGTAGCGGCACCTACTCATCTTTGGATTGCATCCACCATCTCTCTTCACAGTGGTATCAGAGCATAGTCAAGCAACATGGGAGATGGATTTCCATCATCAATTGACAAATTGGATCGAAACAACTACCCGGCATGGTCTCTAAGGATGGAGGCTTACCTTCAAGGGAGGAATCTATATGGATTCATATCCGGAGATGAAGCAATGCCAACCATGAGGAACAAAGGGCAACCATCACATGAAGAAGTGGAAGGACTTTCGAATTGGTGTTCGAAGGATGCACTTGCAAGGTCCTATATTCTAAACTCAATCTCTGATTTTCTTTTACCTCATGTCAAGGGATGCAAGACATCAAGAGAGACCTGGAATGCACTTGCTTCTTTCTTCTCTTCCAACACTCGAGCAAGGAAGAACCAATTGTGGATGGAGTTCACAACAATGAAGAAAAGCCCGAAGCAAAATGTGACTGATTATGTCACAAAGATGAAGGAGATTTCCGACCAACTTGGAAGCATTGGAGAGATAATTGAAGAGGAGCAAATCATAAGACAAATCATGAATGGAATCAAAGCAGACGACAAGTGGGAGTCATTCACAACAGCCATGGATTTATACATGGATATGCATGTACCCAACCTCAACACACTCATGGGCCAACTCTTCACTCATGAAGCAAAGATTAGCAAAGGTGGTGAGTCCTCAAGAGGTAATCAAACTTCTGCCTTATATTCTGATAAAGCTAAGGTCAAGGACAAGTCAAAGAATAGGAAGAATGAAGATGAAGGAAGCTCTTTCCAAGCAAACTTTGCAGGTAGAGGAAGAGGCAGAGGTGGAAAGCAAGGCAGGGGGAGATTCCAATCATCTCAACCTTGCAACATATGTGGCTTATCTAACCATACTACTGAAGAATGTTTCATGAACCCGAGGAACTCAAGAGGAAGAGGATTCAATAGAGGTGGCTATGGATCAAATAGAGGTAGATACAATGGAGGCTACAACAACAACAACTACTACAACAACAATTACAACAACAACAACAACTATCAAAGTGGCCATAGAGGAAGAAGAGATTACAATAACTATGCAGAGGACCAAAGTCAAGAAGATTCATTATTGATTATGAATCTATCAACGAAGAAGGGTAAGGATGATGATCACATATTTTACATTGATTCGGGATGCTCGAACCATGTAGCAAGAAATGTGGCTTTACTTTCTGATTTGGAAGATCCTCATAACAAGCATGAAGTGCAGACAGGAGATGACACAAAGCACTCAGTGGAGAAGATAGGTAATGTGAAGACATCAGATGGGAATATGAACCTCTTAAGCAAAGTCTTGTATGTCCCTACAATTACCAAAAATTTAATAAGTGTTGGACAGATTGTTGAAAAAGGATTGCAGGTTAGATTCAATCGATTTGGAGCATATGTTGAAGACCCAAGGCAAGGCTTTCAAAGGATTGCCAAAGGAGAAAAGACAGGAAGGCTTTTCACTTTTGAAGTGGAAGATACAAAGAACATAGCTTTGTTTAGCTATGGATCTCAAACTCTAACAGAGTTGGAGATATGGCACAAAAGGCTTGCTCACATTGGTGAGAGGACACTCAAACAGATTTGCAGGGACCAAAGTGTACTTGGTTTGCCTAATATCACAAGGCAACACATGATTTATAAGTGTGAAGCTTGTCAACTCGGCAAGGCTCATAGACAACCTTTCAATAAGAAAGGATATATGTATCAAAATCCTTTGGATCTAGTGCACACGGATGTGTGGGGTCCAAGTAAGGAGCCATCTATATCGGGCTCAAGATATTATGTGTCTTTCATAGATGATTGTAGCAGGGGGACCATTCTGTTTTTCATGAAGCACAAGGATGAAGTGTTTAATTGCTTTAAGAAGTATATTGCTCTTGTTGAAAATCAAACAGGTAGGACTTTGAAAAGACTCAGATCAGATGGTGGAGGAGAATACTTCTCTTCTGAATTTGATGCCTTCTTGTATGAAAGAGGCATTAAAAGGGAAGTCACTACAAGGTATACACCCGAACTCAATGGTGTAGCAGAGAGGAGGAACAGAGCTATTGTCGAAGCTGCAAGGTCCATGCTCAACGAAAAGGGATTGCCGAACTACCTATGGGCAGAGGCTGTGTCTACAACCACATATCTCATAAATAGACTTCCATCTAAGTCACTAGATGGAACCACTCCATATGAAGTGTGGAATGGAAGAAGACCTAGTCTAGCGCATTGCAAAATCTTTGGATGCTTAGCCTATGCTCATATTCCTTCTCAAGTAAGAGGGAAATTGGATCCCAAGGCAGAGAAGTGCGTATTTATTGGTTATGACCAAAACCAAAAAGGATATAGATTGTACAATCCAACCAATAAAGGATTTTCTATGAGTAGAGATGTAATTTTTTATGAAAAAAAATCATGGTTTGATGATGACAGGAAAGTGAAGCTGCCATATGACTTGGATGAAGATTTTCCATCACTTCAACCAAAGGAGCCAAAGCATATTGAAGAAAGTGATTCGGAGATTGACCTAGAAGACTTGGAAAGACTAAAGCTATGGAAGAACAAAGGTAAAGCAAAGATGCAGGATTCTACATATGGACCCGAGAGCTCACATCAACCACTTAGAAGGTCTTCAAGGGAGAAGAAGAAACCAGAGAGGTTTGGTTATGATACTTCTTTGGTCACCAAGCACTCAATCTACATTGCAAAGGATTCAACCAATGAAGAACCTACCACATTTGAAGAAGCACAAAGCAAGAAAGCTTGGAGAGATGCAATGGATGAAGAAATGGAAGCCTTGAAGGAGAATGACACTTGGGAGCTTGTACCTAACAAGCCATCTATGAAGATAATCGGATCTCGATGGATATACAAAATCAAGAGGAATCCAGATGGAAGTATAAATAGACACAAAGCAAGGTTAGTTGCTAAAGGGTTTGCTCAAACCCATGGTATTGATTATGAGGAGACTTTCTCTCCTGTTGAAAAAAATGCCTACAATTAGGGTTCTCATAAGTCTTGCTGCATCTAGAAATTGGAACCTTTATCAACTTGATGTAAAGAATGCTTTCTTGAATGGATGGATTTCTGAGGAAGTGTATATGGCACAACCTCCTGGATATGAGGATGCACATCATCCTAACTATGTATGCAAACTAAAGAAAGCTTTGTATGGATTGAAGCAAGCTCCAAGAGCTTGGAATTTCAGATTGGTGACTTATTTGCACGACCAAGGATTCAAAGCTAGCAAGGCGGATACCTCTTTGTTCATAAAGAGGAATGGATCTGAAGTGATCTATTTATGTGTGTATGTTGATGATATTATTATCACAGGCAATGATCTTGAAGGAATCAAACAGGTAAAGATTCAAATGAAGGAGGAGTTCAAAATAAGTGACCTCGGACCACTCACTTATTTTCTTGGATTGGAGTTGATCTACACAGATTCAGGTATATACATCACACAAAGGAAGTATGTCCATGACATGCTTGTCAAGTTCAAGATGGAAAATACCAAGTGTGCAGGTACACCTATGGAGCAAAATCATAAGCTTAGTGCTTATGAAGGAGAGCCAATTGAAGACATCACAAGCTATCAAAGCTTGGTTGGAAGTTTGAACTATGCAACACTCACAAGGGTGGATATATGCTATAGTGTTAGCATATTGAGTCAGTTTATGCATAAGCCGAGAAGACCACACATGGAAGCGGCCAAGAGAGTCCTCAAGTACCTAAAGGGGACTATGAACGAAGGTTTGTTTTATTCATTTACTTCAGATATTGAGCTAAAAGTCTACTCAGATGCAGATTGGGCCGGATCTAGAGATGATAGAAGAAGCACATCAGGGTATATATCATTTGCAGGTTCAAAAATCATTTCTTGGTCATCGAAGAAGCAACCAACCGTGGCATTATCTTCTACCAAAGCTGAATATAGAGGTTTGGCTAATGCAACTCAAGAAATCATGTGGTTAAAGTCTTTGTACACAAATCTTGGACTTCATTCTTCAACACCTCACATTTTTGGTGACAACACAAGCTCACTACATCTAGCAGCTAATCCAGTATACCATGCTAGAACCAAGCATATTGAAGTCCACTACCATTACGTAAGGGAGAAGCTAATGAGCAAGGATATTCAACTATCCTATGTCTCTACAGATATGCAATGTGCAGACATGTTGACGAAAGCTCTTGATGGTACGAAGTTAAGTAGATTCAAGTTGATGATTGGCTTGCAGGAAATCAAGGACAATTGAAGACTTATTTGAAGGCCAAGCATATTCGGCTTGAGGGGGAGCTGTTGGTGCATTTTACCCAAGCCTACATGCTTGATATATTTGATATTATCCTCTTTTGTAAGTCACATGATTAGTCATGTGAACACCTCTTGTAAAAGAGTTCATTTTTATCTCTTGTAATTGAAAAAAGAAAAAGGAAGAGTATAGTTTACCTCATCCATGATGTAAAAGAAAAGTCGTGGCCCTATCTACCTAAAATCACGAATTTTGAAGCTGAGGGAATATCTCCTAACTTTGGGGATCACTTTTAGGTGGAGCCATTCGGAATTCGAATTCAAAACTCCCTCCAAGAATAGCTATAAAAAGAGCAAGAAGGAAGAGGCGATTAGCAAGCCTTGTACGTGACCACTTCATGTCATTTTGTAGAGATTGAAGAGCTTACTCCATAGCTCTATCATTCTACTCCCATTGTGCAAAGATTCATTTCCAATGTGGTTGTAATCATATGTGAATCTATACATTTATTATCATCTACCTCTCTGTTTTGTTCTCTGCTATACTCACTCAGAGCAGTACCTTCAGAAGGTCATATCTGGAGTTCTACTCATTCTTTTTCAGTGATTTAACTTGTGTTGGATAGCTTGTACTGTCTACTTTGTGCATATAAATTTTCAAGGTCATTGGATTAATACGTTTGGAGATATCTGCATTTTACTACTTACTGGTCTATCTCTGCAGAGCCCCGAGAATTGTGGGAATGTTTCAGAAATTGATGAAACTTGTTCTCAGTGCTCAGTCCATCATTTGAAGTGTTTTAACTTGGATTGGGAAGCTTGCTAAGTCTATTTGCTATGCCCAAAAGGAATTTTTCAAATTCTTACCAGGTTGAGAGCACTGTTCATTTTTTCCAGCAGGTGTATGTCCAAAAATAGCAAGTTTTGGGAGCTAGTCATTTCGCAACTTGTCTATCTTGACTTAAACTTTTGGGATACATGTTCCAAAGTACTTGGCTGATATTTTGGTGGATTTAGGAAGCTCAAAGGGTCTACTAATCAACTCTGAAGTCTCAGTTGGCTGGTGTGAAGCTGGTTGTAGCGGCACCTACTCATCTTTGGATTGCATCCACCATCTCTCTTCACAGCGTGGTCAGTCACAGACTCTAAGTTCAACCGCCTTTGTAATACCTAAGAAGTTTGTCTTAATGCTCCCTGTGTACTCTGTTTTTTTGTGTATTCTACAGCCTCTGTGCGGAGTATCGTGGTGACCCTACGAGCTTGCTTTTTTACTCTGAGGTATCTTCGTGGAGCTCTCGAGAAGGAGAGCACACTGTGGTGCATCACCATCAAAATACTTCATTTGAGTATGCCTGCAACGTTTTGCGATCATTGGAGTTGTATGCACTAAGATATGAATAGATCTCTATGATTGTTTCTATGCATCTTCATCTTCTAGAAATTTTGGGATCACCTTCCAGACTTCTTATGCTTATTGTTCACACTATAACCTCTCTAAATTAAAAAAATAACTTGGGTTATTTTATTGATCACTTCATTTAAAGTTTTGAAAAAGTATTCGAGTTAAATCTTAGTAGGTTGTGAGCTCTAAGTGAATATTTGAGTACATTCTTATATAAATAGAAGTACATGTGCACTAATTAGAAGTTATATGTTTTGACATAGACTTTTTGAGAATCATGTTCTAAGTTTTCATAGGGATATTATTGCATATGTTAGACCATATTCAAAATGAACCTATTGACCATATTCAAAATGAAGTGATCAATATCCGAAATGATATTGGATTGATTAAAAGTACAATATGCTATGTCTCAACCTAGTGAATTTGATCTTTCATACCTTCCTCTCCATGTTTTAAATTAAAAAATATCATAGAATCATCAAGGGCAAAAAAACTAGCGATCTACAATTTCTATCTTTCCACTTTTGGTGTTGGAATTGAACTTCCTATAACAACAAGTAGCTTTCATAAAAATATCCTTCTAGATTAAAAAAGAATCCATTCAATCATGCAAAGAATCCTTAGGAAGAAACTTTTGAGTCACATTAACTCATAAACTAGGGACAACAACCTTTATTGGAGCAATTATGTCCTTTCCGAAATCCAACTGAGCAGGGATAAACATATGCTACTTTATAAGTTGTATGATAGACCCAAATAACATTAAGTAGAAATTCATCCTTATGCTTTGAGCTATCAGTATTCAATACCAATCTTTGAAGTATACATAGAATAATCTTGTTGTTACTTTCTACCAATCCTAGCTTTAAGATAGTAGGGAGTGTTGAATTTATGTGTAATATGAAAATGTGTAGAAATCTCACCAATAAGACGATTCAAAATGTGGGTGCCTTTATTAGATACTAATTTGAAGATTAAACCATATCGACATACAAATATTTAACCATAGTAGAAATAGTGGCATTCCATATCACCCAGTTATCTACCCATCTAGTATTATAATCCCTTCATGTCAACATATACTATTTTAATTAATGGAAAACAAAATGAGATTTATGAATGATAAAATGAAATCCACATTTTTAAAGACACTAACGGTAAACTTGGAAAGAAAAATGGTATTGTTGCAAAGGCTCTCCCATTCATTGAAAATGATCTCAATTACTAACAAAGTCCTAAACATACCAATGTAAATGAGGTCACCATAAACTCGGTTGTAAAATCTTATTAGTAGTTATATCAACTAGGAAATACCCAATAGTAGGATAAAAAAACACTATAGAAGTTTCCTACCTTGGAACACATCGTTGCTAGAATCTGATCAAATCATGGTAATAAAGCTGAACAAGAATAATGTGGAGCTTACAATTGCACAAATCAAGATTGTGTTTGGAAATCGCATTCAAGTGTTCTTGCATGATGCCACCCAAGAAAAGCATCATGCAAGAAAATTCATGAACAAAGTCCAAATGAAAAATAAAATATGTATTAACATGGGAAGAACCACATCTCTTAATAATATCATATCAAACTCTTGAAAAATTAAGACCTATCTATCACGAGGAAGGAGATAAGGAAGAGAGCTCACACACACACTCTTACTCTCAAGGAGAAGCACACACACACAGATTGAAGCAAGGAAGAATTATCTTCTTCTTCTTCTATTACATAAAAGGAATGTACAAGAATGACCTAAAAACAAGAATACAACAAGTGCAATATATAAACATCACTACATAAGGAAACACCTAATGTCCACGAATGAGTGAGCTGGCAAGAAACAAATGTGCCATCACTCTCGGTAGATAAATCTAATAAAGCTCAATGAAGTATCCCTGACATATACTGGCGTGACCACTATACATAACAGAGAAACGAAAAACTCATACGTGTCATCCTGGATTATCACATGTTGAGCTTGATATCTCAACACTCCCCCTCAAGCTCAATGCCATATCCTGTAATCCAAGCATTTCCCGAAACTTCTTCAACTTCTTAGCTCCAAGTGCTTTGGTGAAAATATCAGCACCCTGCTCATCTGTTCTCACATAAACAAGATCAATATCACCTGCTAATACCTTCTCTCTGATGAAGTGATAATGTACCTTGATATGCTTTGTTCTAGCATGGAAAACAGGGTTTCGTGCTAACTGTATACTGCTAAGATTATCACAATAGATAGTGATAGGCTTTTGCACTTCCACACCTAAATCTGCAAGTAACATCTCCAGCCATGATGCCTCACATGCAGCACCTCTATACTCAGCCTCTGTACTCAACAAAGCAACAATGGGTTGCTTCTTACTGCTCCATGTAATTAATAGCTGCACCTCCAAGTGAGAAAAGAAAGCCACTAGTAGATCTTCTATATGGAGTACTACCAGCCCAATCTACATCGGTGTATCCATGAACCTCCAAATCTACACCATCTTCATAAAACAATGCATAATCCAAAGTAGCACTCACATAACGTAGAGTGCGCCTCAGAGCATCCAAATGTGGCTTCCTGGGAACTTGCATAAACTGACTTTCAAGTCCAACAGTATAGCTTAAATCAAACCTTGTAATCGTAAGATATATAAGACTTCCCACAATTTTCCTATACATAGTAGCATTTTCCAATGCTTCACCTGATGTAGTATCCAACTTCAAATTCTAATCTAATGGCATAGAAATTGGCTTACAACCAGCCATACCATACTTTTGCAGCATATTCAAGGCATATTGCCTTTGCGACATCCATATACATGTTTCCGTATGTATAAACTCAATGCCCAAGAAATAGCACAACACACCAAGATCTTTCATGTCGAATTCCTGCATAAGAAGTTGCTTTACCCCTTTGATGCTTTCTTCATTATCGCCACCTACAATCAAGTCATCAACATAAATGGCCAAATCGTGATGCCATCATCAGCCTTCCTTGCATATAGTGAATGATCTACATCACACATAGAAAACCCAATGCTGGTTAAGTAATCAGCAATCCTTGCATGCCATGCACACGGAGCCTGTTTCAGCCCATACAAAGCCTTTTGCAACCTACATACATATTCTGGATGCTTTGAATCTTCATATCCTTGTGGCTGGTCCATATATACTTCTTCCTGTAACTCACCATGTAGGAAAGCACTCTTCACATCCATCTGATGCAAAGTCCATCCTTTTGCTGTAGCTAATGCAACAAGTGTCCTAACAATAGACATTTTAGCTAGAGCGCTAAATGTTTCCTCATAATCAATGCCATATGTTTGTGCATATCCTTTAGCTACCAATCGTGCTTTATACCTGCTTATGCTACCATTAGCATTATGCTTTACCTTGTAAACCCATTTACAGCCTATGGGTTTCTTTCCTTGCGGCAATGGAACCAGCTTCCATGTATCATTTCCATAAAGTGCAGCCATCTCCTCATCCATAGCTTTTTCCCAATCTACAATTCCAATTGCATCTTCAAAGCAAGAATGTTCAGCATCTTGTATTACCTTTGCAATGTAGGCATAATGACGAGCCATGTAACTATCATATGTCAATCATTGCACGGAATTCCTCATCCTCCCCGATCTTATTGGTCCTGGGTCACTTCTCCTTGTATCATCTATGTGTGCCCTTCTTACTCCTGGAGTCTTCACAGAGGGCAATCCAAGTTCCTCATCAAGGCTCTTTTCTGAACCGCTTGAATCTCCATCAACATCTTCAAAACTTGCACATGTTTAATGACTAGCAGAAAGCTTTTCTTTACCTTTCTTGGATGTATTTGATGAATTCGTTGGACCAAAATTTCCATGTAATCTTCCACTCCATGGATTTGAGTTGGAACTATTGCTTGGTGATGCATCCGGTCCACTCAAAACCTGAGATTCTGCACTTGATTTTTCAACATTATCTTTGTCATTTGGTTCAAGACTTAGTCCTTCTTTGTCATCTGCATAGAAGCTTGACATTTCATCAAATACCACATCTTTGCTCACCTTTACCTGTCGTGTGAGTGGGTTATAACATTTATATCCCTTTTGCTCAAGGGAGTATCCAATGAAGACACACTTTTCTGCTTTTGGATCAAGCTTTGTCCTCAATTCATCTGGGACATGTACATATGCAATACAGCCAAAAACTTTCAGATGTGATAAGTTTGGCTTTTTACCTGTAAACTTCTCTTAATGTGTAACTTGATGTACAGTAGCAGTCGGAGTCCTATTCATGATGTATATAGCAGTATGCACATCTTCTGTCCAATAACAATGAGGCATATTCTTCTCAGCCATTAAGGCTCTTGCTATTTCTGCAATATGTCTATTTTTGCGTTCAACAACACCATTCTGTTGTGGTGTGTACCTGCATGAAGGCTGACGTCAAATTCCATGATTTTTTAGAAAACTACTAAACTCATTTGACATGTATTCACCTCCTCCAACTCCATCGGATCTTAATGTCTGAATGTACTTCCCTATCTGCTTTTCCACCATAACTTTAAAGTTTTGGAAGTGAGTGAACACCTCGCTCTTCTCTTTTATGAAATAAACCCATACTTTGCGTGTATGGTCATCAATGAAAGTAACATAAAACCTGCAACCACCCATAGATATGGTCTTTGTTGGACCCCAAATATTTGTATGTACTACTTCTAGTACATTCTCACTAACATGCTTGTCATGTGGAAATGATGCTCTTGACTATTTACCAAATTGACATGTTGCACATACCTTTTGCATTTCTGCAACTGTGAAATTTGGTAGTCCATGGACAATCTCCTTTGATTGCATCAGTTTCAGCCTTTGCAAGTTTGCATGTCCAATCCGTTTGTGCCATATCTCTATATCTGCAATAACTCCTGTACCTTTTGCAAACATGGCTGCATTCATTTTAGGAATCTTCACTTTTAAGGTGAACATCCTACCCATTTTGTTTCCTTTGGCAACCAACCGTCCATCCTGCTTGTACTCTTCTACATATGATCCATCATCATTGAACCTGACTTGTAATCCCTAGTCAACCATTTGTCCAACAGAAACCAGATTCTTTGTTATATTTGGAACATGCAACACATCAATTGATTTACCTTCTCGTCCTCCATGACAATGCTATGTTTCCTGTATGCTCAATAGGATGTGATGTATCATCACCTGTTTCAACATATCTAGGAGTTGGCATTTTCTGCAAACTACTAAACCATTCTGCATGATTGGTCATGTGATTTGAAGCACCTGAATCAACATGCCAGACATTATCATTCGATTTTGAAACACCAGCAGACATCGTATTCATCATGTGATGTTGAACCATAAACAGCTTCTCAGAATCATCTACACTTGTGGATGCATAGTTGTTTTGCTGCCTTCTGTTATTTTGATTCTTCAACCTGCAATCACGTTCAGAGTGTCCAAGTTTACCACAATTCTAGCACCCTTTACTATCATTACCTGAATCATTTCTTTGGAAATTTCTACGACCTCTTTGCCCCCCCCCCCCCCCGCCTCGAAACTGTCCTCTTCCTCCTGCATGATTATGTTGTTGACCTTGGTCTTGGTTCCTCTTCCACTTCCAAAACCTCTACCTCTGCCTCTTCCTCTGCCAGAGTAGATTACCTGCTCAGAACTGGGCTTTCCTTGGGAGTTTGAATCCTCACCAAGATTCCTTTCTTCAATAATCAGCATAGACACCAGATCAGCAAAATTCAAAATATTTTCCCTGGTCTGTATGGAAGTTTTGAACTGTTTATATGCAGCTCCTAAACCACGAAGGCACACTTCCACCTTATCATCATCATCTACATTCACGCCAATAGATGCAAGTGACTCACATATGCTTTTGATTTTTAGAGTGTAGTCACTTATCGACATGCTCTTCTTTTCCAATGTATGCAGCTCGTTCTTGAGTTGCAATTTCCGTGCCTTTGTATTAGTCTCATACAAAGTGACCAAACTGTTCCAAGCCTCTTTTGGAGTCTTGGCATCCTGTATGTGTCCAATCATGCTATCTTGTATGCTAACAGATAGCCAATACATTACCTTTCATGCTCCTTGATTCCATTCCTCATATGCTCTTAACTGGTCTGCAGTCTGATTCCTTTCTGGTAACTGTGGAGCATTTTCATTCTCTCCTTCGATGTAGTTCTAGTAGCCTTTTCCCATTAGGAAATTCGACATTCTGAATCTCCAAGCATGGAAGTTGTTCTTGTCCAGCTTATTGCTCATAAGCTGACTCATTCCATCTGCGTTTGCCATTTCTGCAACAATTCACAACACTGCAAAACACTACAAGCAGCACTTCTACTTGAACACTGTCGCACTATGACGTGACAGTTCGATCTCAGAAAAACAAAGTTTTCGTGTATCAATAGTACACAGAATCGCTTGAAATTCTGGATATGGAATATATGAGTGTCGCCGAACAAACGCAAGTCACAATTTCTAAAACTGACCTGGTTTTTCTGTGGGCCCCACCTTGCGGGCTCATAACGAAGGTCGAGATGGCTCCGAAACTTCGATCTGACAAAAATCAGTGATCCTAAAGGGATAACTCACAAAAATATTTTAAGGTCTTCCACCTTCACACCGATTTTCATAGCAAACGGAGGCTGTTTGTGATGCCTTGCCACGTAGTCTTCACCATCGCCTTCTCCACGAGCTCTCTACAGCCACGCTGGCTCTGATACCATGTCACGATGAAGGAGATAAGGAAGAGAGCTCACACACACACTCTTACTCTCAAGGAGAAGCACACACGGATTGAGGCAAGGAAGAATGATCTTCTTCTTCTTCTATTACATAAAAGGAATGTACAAGAATGACCTAAAAACAAGAATACAACAAGTGCAATATATAAAGATCAGTACATAAGGAAAAACCTAATGTCCGCGAATGAGTGAGCTAGCAAGAAACAAATGTGCTATCACTCTCGGTAGATAAATCTAATAAAGCTCAATGAAGTATCCTTGACATATACCGGCGTGACCACTATATAGTCAGAGAAACGAAAAACTGGTACGTGTCATCCTGGATCATCACATGTTGAGCTTGATATCTCAACACTATCAAGCTAGACAACCCATTAAATTTTATTGTTCAACTAAATACAATAAGGTTGGGGGATCAACATGGAAGGTAAATTTATCTTCAAGAAAATAATTTCTAAATTTCTTTATGGAATAAGTGATCCCTAGACAATCTCATTTGATCATATAGTATTTCTGTTTTATAGATGAAAGTTGGTTATTAGCATAACAGAGACAAGACTACACGTAATCAATCTAAAAGCGTACTTAATAAGGGTCATAATCATAATGATGTTTTACTTGTACGATGGAAAAAAAACATATCTCAAAAATATCGTCTTGAAAATACAAAAATTGGAGTGAAATTAGAATTCTTTCAGTAGTTTTGTCGAGATTTATATCTTTTGGTGGATTTTGTAGATGGATCTAGATGGATTTTGTCGAGATTTATATCTTATGGTCATTGGATCTAGATGGATTTATAAGGTAAAGAACTCTTATGGAACTACTAAATGTGGCCAACAGATATGCTCATACCAATGCAGTGACCTTCTCTCTTGTGGCAAAGATGCCAACAATCAGAGTACTCATGAGTATTCCAGCTAGAAAAAATGGGAAGATATATCATATGGATATGAATAATGCATTCCTCAATGGATGGATCTCGGAAGAGGTATACATGTCGCAACCCCCTCAGTTTGAAGACTCACATTATCATGACCATTTTTGTAGATTAAGGAAGGCCCTATATGGGCTAATGTAAGCTCCAAGATCTTAGAATCATAGACTTGTAGCCTACTTGTTGGAAAAAGGGTTTGTGGTAAGCAAAGCAGATCCTTCCCTATGTTAGATATGCTCAATGCTCCACCTACACGTGACTGCAAATGATCCATGGTACTCTAAGTTGTATGGGCCCCATTATCAGGAGAAGCCATTATGAGAGTTTCGACATTTGTGATGAGGCTTGCATGAGACCAGCAAAGGTACTAGATGATCTATGTGAATCTAGTCAGTAGGCTAGGCATGGCATATACTAATGCCGCACCAAAATTCCATATGACAACTCAGTAATCAACCAGTCTGGAATTACGATAACTCCAAGGGTAGTTGATGGTACTTTGGAGAATTACAAAGTTAGACTTGTTTCACAAGTCTATTCCCAAGTCTAAGGCATTGACTTGGGTGAATTGTTTGCCTCAATAACAAGGATGACTACTATTTAACTAGTACTAGTTATGGCTACACATAAATGATGGGTAGTATACCACATGGATGTAAAATCAGCATTCTTGAATGAAGACCTCAAGGAGGGGTATATGTGTCTCATCCACCAGGGTCTGAGGCTTCCCATTCAGAGAACAAAGTATCTAAGCTAAAAAAGGCATTATATGGGCTAAAACAAGCCTTGAGAGCATGGTACCAATGAATAGATAGGTATCTTTTAGATATAGGATTCAAAAGATGTGCTTCTGATGCTACTTTGTATGTTCTAAAGATAGGAGGGAAGACAATTGTGCTTGTACTCTATGTAGATGACCTTGTGATTACCAAAAATGATGATGATGCACTTCTTAAACAAATGAAAAATGCTTTGAGTTTAGAATTTGAAATGATGTATTTGGGCTTAATGCATTATTTCTTAGGTCCTAAAGTCTAGCAAGAGCCAGGGAAGATCTTTATTTCGCAACAACAGTATTCGAGACAGGTGTTGAAGGCATTTGACATGGAGGATTGCAAGGAAATTTCTACACCGATGGCAGTCAACACAAGATTATCTATTGAGGATACTTTGGTGAATGTTGGAAGATACAAGGGACTAGTTGGAAGTCTCATCTACTTGTGTAATAGCAGACCAGATATTTCTTATGTGTTTGGTGTAATAAGCACGTTCTCTAATAAGCCAGGCCTAACTCATTGGAAGGCATGCACACGAATACTCAAGTACATCAAAGGAACCATTGAGTATGGTATTCTTTATGAAGAAGGATCATCTCTAAGTTGATGTTGTGACTGAAATTGGGTAGGAGATATTGATTCCAAAAGATTAGTTTTTGGATATTGCTTTTCTTTGGGTTTGGGGATTCTTTCTTGGATCAGTAAGAAGCAACTGACCGTAGCACTATCATCTAGTGAATCTGAGTACAAAGCAGCATGTGTTGCTGCATGTGAAGCAGTATGGTTGAGGAGGATCTTATGGCATATAGGAATTCAAGGATAGGAGGCTACAAGGTTGAAATGTGACAACCAGAGTTGCATAGCCATCGCTAAGAATCATGTTTGTCATGCACATACTAAGCACATAGAAATCCAATATCACTATGTGCAAGAATTGATGGAGATGGAGTCATGGAGATAAGCTATTGTCAAACAGATGAAAATGGAGCCGACATTTTCACCAAGGCTCTAGGGAGAGAGAAAATATATCGACATCTTCCAAAGCTTGGCCTTGGACCAAGAACGTAGTTCACCATAGGTGGACATTGCGAGGGGGGGTGTTAGATATATTCAATACTCCACCTACACATGACCGCAAATAATCCATGGTACTCTAAGTTGTATGGCCCCCATTATGAGGAGAAGCCATTATTGGACATTTGTGATGAGGTTTGCATGAGACCAACAAAGGTACTAGATGATCTATGTGATTCTAGTTAGTAGGCTAGGCAGGGCATATACTTTTGTCACACCAGAATTCCGGATCACAATTTGGTAATCAACCAATCCAAAACTACGGTGACTCTTGTGGTCCGATAGTTTGGTAGTATAGTCCTGTGGTTTACCCAATTCGATAGTTTGGTAATTTGGTATGTTCTGAATTACATATGATCTCGATGGTGATTCCTAGATCATAGCATCAAGCAAGCCTAGTGATCATGCCTATATCATAGCATCAAGCAAGCCTAGTGTGCCTATATCATAGCATCAAGCAAGCCTAGTGATCATGCCTAAATCATAGGATTAGGTGCCTTGGTTACTGTGGTGAAATCTTGATTGTGCACTATGATGGGTGGATAATGTAATCATTATATATACATTACTATTGGCAATTAGAGAATCTGAGTTCTCTATCTCTCTTTTTTATGTATATTTTAGTTAGTGTGTTCTGCTTCTCACTACTCTGCCTATCAATCATATTTTGTTGTGTCACTATTCGTGATTATTTCTTACACCCTATAAAGTCATATACCTTTTTGTATATGTGGATGACATTATACTCACAGGTAATGATGTTGAAGGTATTCAAATAATCAAGCTACAAATGAATGAGGAATTCAAGATTAGTGACTAGAGTAGCTCACTTACTTCCTTGGATTGAAAGTAGTATACACAGAGAAGGGTATGTATCTTACTTAGAAGAAGTAGATTAAAGATATGTTAGCCAAGTTCAAAATGGAGAATGTTAAGATTGCATGTACATCCATGGAAGTAAAATCCAAACTAAGTTCTCATGAAGGTGAGTTAATTGAAGATGTGAAAAGCTATCGTAGCTTGGTAGGAAGTCTCAACTATGCTACTCTCACTATGGTATATATATGTTATAGTGTAAGTATCTTGAGCCAGTTTATGCATATATCTAGGAAGCCCACACATGGAGGCAGCAAAAAGGATTGCAAATATCTAAAAGGGACAATGAATGAAGGTATATTCTACTCATATACTTCTCATGTATACATCAAGATATTCTCTAATGTGGATTGGGCAGAGATGATAGGCAAAGTACTTTTGGATGTCTTTCATTTCCAAGTTCAAAACTAATCTCTTGGTCATTAAAGAAGCAACCTAATATTTCTCTTTCATCTACAAAGGCTAAATATAGAGGCTTTTCTAATGCAACTCAATAAGCTATGTGGATTAAGATACTATAATCAAGTTTGGGAGTGAAGTTATCTACACCTCATATATTTGGCGATAATATAACTTCCTTGCATCTTTCAGCTAATCCCATTTATCATGCTAGGACCACAAATATTGAGGTCCAATATCATTATGTTACGGAGAAGATTACAAGCAAAGAAATCGAGCTCACATATGTATCTACTCAACAAGCATGTAGACATGATGACTAAAGCTTTGGATGGAGTAAAACATAGCACGATCAAATCCATGATTGGACTTTAGGAAATTTCAAGACATTGAAGAGTCAAGCAGCTTAGGCTTGAGGGTGAGTTGTAGATGAATATGGAAAGCCTAAGTTCTTGACCAGTCACGTTGGGCTTCATTGAACTTTGAGCTAAAAGCTTTATGTATACACATGAATTATTTGATTACTTCTAAGATTAAAATGGGACGTTATCTTTTCTAAAGTAAAATGGTAAATTAAAAGAATCTTGTGGATGTATTGAGATCCAAATCCCATGACTTTATTTGAATTCAAAATTCAAATCTAACTCCTAAAATCATGAAGGAATATAAGGTAGATCACAATAGTCACCTTTGAAAAAAGTGTACATATACACTATCTACTAGATTGTGGGATATCATCTGTCATATCTTGCACATTGGTGTGTACATTCTACTTATGTTAAAGCCCTTGGAGTTCTCCAACATCTCTATGTATCATAATTTACTTAGAAATACATTTCCATCAAGTTTTAATATCTACATTGCTCATTGCTCACTACCAGAGTACACTCATCTGAGTTTGTCAACTTCTCTGCCTTATTGAAGTGCATGTAAGGTCTAATTGTATTGTATATTGCGTTTAGTTTGAATATAGGACTCTTTTGAGTATGCCTACAACTTTTTGTGGTCATTGGAGTTGTATGTACTAAGATATAAATAGATCTTTGTGATTGTGTCTATGCAATTTCATCTTTTGGAAATGCCAGGATCACCTTTTGGACTTCTTATACTTATTGCTCACAATACAACCTCTCTAAATTAATGAAATAACTTGTTTTCGCTCATTGATCACTTCATTTAAAATTTTGAAAAAGGATTCAAGTCCATTCCTTGTAGGTTGTGAGATCTAATTGAATCTCTAAGTACAATCTTTTATAAATAGAAGGTTTTCTCTACATGTGCACTATGTAGAAGTTATCTGTTTTGACATGCACTTTTTGAGAATCATGTTCCAAGGTTTCATATGGATATTATTGCATATATTGGAGACTTAGGAATTCCACTAAAGATTCCAAGTGAAACTTAGGATGGTCTAGAGTAGGTTTTTTCTAGGACCCTCTCATCTGTGCATATTGCCATCACTCCTCACGAGTTAGTCTCTCTCTAACTTAGGAGTATTGAACATACATTGACTACTACTTAGCTTGCATGAGTGGCCAAGAGTATTGGAAAAATAAGTCGAAAAGTATAAGTTAATGATGGTGATTGTGATATCACAATTGGCATCGATAAAACCCTTGTGGATAAGATTCCTTCTTAACTGTCTGAATAACATGTTAAGGGCATCACTTAGGATTTTCTTATACTAGATCAAGTTGGATCAACATGATGGTGCTTTTTTATCTTTGGATTACATTTTTGTGACTTGTCCAATAAGTGTTCTCTAGCCTTTGGCTAAGTGTTTTTGGCCTTATTGCATAACGTTATTTTATTTTTTTGCTAATTTTTTATGTTTACAGATAGACACCAATTTTTTCATATCTATATAGAATCATTGATTGTGTTTTCTTATAATTTTTTCCATAGTAGCTTGTATATCTTTGCATATGATTAGAAACAAGCCATCACATGTTGAAGTTGGACAAATAACAAGGGAGATACGACCATTTTTCTTATTGGTCTTTTCTATGCGATTGCATGTCAATAGAACTTGGAACTTGGAGAAGGAGATGACCGATCATGTTTGTTGATCATCTATGAAGGATTGGAAGGTTGTGTGACATGATTGAGCAAAGGAATGATTGATCATGTGGGTCAATTTTTTAAGGATCAATCACTTGGGTCTATCTTTTGCTTAAGTTTAAATTGCTAGAGTCAATATCTTCCAAATTATCATGTAATATAATTTTTTTCTAAGTGATCATGTAGTTCAA
>CM035407.1:98268041-98278041 GCA_020310875.1 Ceratopteris richardii
TTTATTTATTTTTAATTGAAATAAAGATCTAATGAAATTCTTCTGCTTTCCAGCATATTCTTCTTGTGCATGGTGCATTCTTTGCAGAAAAAGAACCACTTTCCATGTGGAACACCCAAGGCATGGAAAAATCTCATTATCAAGCAAGGACAAGCTCCTTTAGGTGTACAAGGAAAGGAGGAGGAGTAACAAAGAGCAATGCCTTCAGAGAGCTTTTTGATTGGTTCTTTAGAAGACAATTACAAAGGACCTCTCCTCTTTTCAAAGCAACATTTGTCACTAACAATGTGCATTTTTTGAGCTTGGGCTCATGCACGTGCACTTCCCTATATTGACACTCAGAGGAATATTGGACACGTGCCGGTTCCTAAGAGATTACCATGCTGATTGACATAGACCATTCACCAGTGCTACTGTTCCATACTGGTTCAGGAAATACTGAGAATTGAATTGCTTTATATTCCTTGGCAAGCAACATCGTGTAACTACACCAAGCTGAGTTTCACATATTCTCTTTAGCTCACCATATGCAGGAGTCTTCTCCTCCAGAACTACCTTGTGCAGATATCTCCTTGGATGCTCTGGTACATGAAGTAGTTAAGCATCACTCAAGTTGCAGACCTTCAAGCTCTTTAGAAGACAATTACAAAGGACCTCATGCCAAATATAATCAGAAGGATATGGCTATCTCCAGACAAATCATGTATCAATATCACAAACTGAATCAAATCATGTATCAATTTGCAATGTCTTATATCACATTGGGCAATTTCTGTATATGTACATTTGTTGAGTATAGAATTTGAAAAAATCAAGTCATTCCTTGAGCCTTTTGAAAGAGCTTGGCTCTGGCAAATCACCTCTATATCTCAGGAACTCTTTTCTCCTGTATCCAGCAATGCTTTTTAAATTTGACACCCCTGCAGCCATTGCATAGCTTGAATAACAAAGAAAGTACCCTGCCCTTGAAGCATTGAGTCCAGGGGCATATCCAAAAATTCTGAATGCAGTTGCTCTTTCAAGCAGTAAAACTCTGAAAGCATTAAAGGGTATTGGAGTAAAACCCATGTATTTTGATAGAGTCCTCAAGCAGAATAATCCAAAGTCTGGCTCCTCACTATAGTGCTTGTGAATAACACAAAAAGTGGCTCGGTCCAACTTTGGAAGATAGTGGATAATAGAATGAATATCCACCTTTGCTTTTCCTTTCTCTTCTAAGGCTTTTCTTGTTCCCTTGCCCCTGCCAAGGTAATTGTCTTCATCCAATAAAGTTAACTGTGATAAAAATGAAAAACATGGTTAGATGAAGTGCAAGCACACTTAAGGAAACATGTGAAGTAACTTGAAACTATTAGAAAGAAAAGCAAGAGACACGACTGATGCAAGCGATAAGGCCCAGCGGAAAATATCCGATGGGCCTAATCGCTTGCATCGGTCGTGATCCATTTCTGACACTTGGAATGGAGAACTTGGACAAATCTGATACAAGAAAGAGATTTTGCATTGGTCCCATCTCATATCCTTAACCTAAAGATCTTGAGAACATAGTTAACTGTATACCTTGATGTCATCTTCCTAAAGTCCAAACACGACCGATGCAAGCGATGAGGCCCAACGAAAAATATCCGATGGGCCTAATCGCTTGCATCGGTCGTGATCCATTTCTGACACTTCGAATGGAGAACTTGGACAAATCTGATACAAGAAAGAGATTTTGCATTGGTCCCATCGCATATCCTTAACCTAAAGTTCTTGAGAACATAGTTAACTGTATACCCTGACGTCATCTTCCTAAAGTCCAAACACGACCGATGCAAGCGATGAGGCCCAGCAGAAAATATCCGATGGGCATAATCGCTTGCATCGGTCGTGATCCATTTCTGACACTTCGAATGGAGAACTTTGACAAATCTGATACAAGAAAGAGATTTTGCATTGTTCCCATCTCAAATCCTTAACCTAAAGTTCTTGAGAATATAGTTAACTGCATACCTTGACGTCATCTTCCTAAAGTCCAAACACGACCGATGCAAGCGATGAGGACCGACGGAAAATATCTGATGGGCCTTGTCGCTTGCATCGGTCGTGATCGACTTCTGACACTTCTAATGGAGAACTTGGACAAACTGACACAAGATAGAGATTTTGCATCAAGCCCATCTCATCTCCTTTTCCTTTAAATCATGAGAATATATTTTACTACATACTTGACCTCATCTTCCTCTTCAAGTCCAAACACGACCGATGCAAGCGATAAGGCCCAACGGAGATTATCCGTTAGGTTGTATCGCTTGCATCGGTCGTGGTCATTTTCTCACTTAAAAAAATAGAGATCTCGGACAAAACTTTAATTGATAGAATATATCAAACAACATACCTTGACCTCATCTTCCTCCTCAATGAGCTCTTTTGAGTCAATACAAATTGTTCCTTTGTCCTCAGCGACATCCAAGAATGAATAGCCACGTCCAAACGAGTATATTCCAAGTTGCTTCTGATGCTCATCAAACTCTTCATCAGCAAGTTTTGGCTTCTCTGAGATAGCTTTCTCAAAGCATTTTGAAAGAGCTTGTGATGAATCTTTGAATTCTTCATTAGACAAATCCAAATCAAGACGCAAAAATTCCTCTCTTCTTTCTCCTTTCTTATTGATGAATCTCCTTGCAACTTCTTCTGCCTCAGCTATAGCTGCAAGACAGTAGTCCTCCCTTAGATTGAAAAGTTCCTGAATGTAAAATAGAGGTATGAACTCTTTCCCAGAGATAAAGTAAAAAGGTAGATTTGGGAGAAGTAGGGACTTCTCAGACACTTGAACTTCTTCACTTGGCTCCCTTATTGCAGTCTCTGCTTTAAAAGTGGCCACATCAAAATCTTTGACCTGCTCTTCTTCTGCTTGCAGATTGATCTCCTCAACAATCTCCATGACACCTTTCATAGTTTTTGAGCTAGCCTCAAGTGCCAGCTCTAAGCAAGGCTCGTCTTCATCATGAACATTTTCCTCCCTTTCAACTAAGATATGATCAAGCCATATCAAGAAAGCAATGTTTAAAGGGAGCAAGCAGCAGTCCTTTTCATGCTCTGGGCAAAAATCAAGCTTCCCTGGCAAAGGGGATATCCTTCTGCATTTTCTTGTGATTTTAGCCCTATCTGTTGGATCCTTCCCAAAGATGTGAGGATGGACATAGGTTTTCTGAGAAATAGAAAGGATCCTCCCATCGACCAACCCCAAGAAAATCTCCCACTCATCCTTAAGAAAACTTTTCGAGTTCTCTAAGAGTTTTTCAAAATCAATTTCGGGGTTGAATATGGTCATTGCATCAGGAAAATAATCTACACTTAAACCCTCTTGAACCATGAAATCAAGAAGTTTCTCTGATGGAGAGACACTAAGGATCTCATTCATTACCTCCATCTAAGCTGCAGCTTCTCTTGTATGTCTATTAGGAGAACACAACCGATGCAAGCGACTAGAGCGAATCAACGTAGGTCAAATGGCGAAAATCGCTTGTATCGGTCGTGTCGGCGACGAAAGAAAAATACACATGTAGGTGAGAAATTCTCTGAAGGTTGAAAATTTGAGTTTGTGAAGAAATAGGTATTTATAGGCGAGGAGGGAACAAACGGTCGAATGAGGTGGACCAATCACAGAGTGCCACGTGGCAACATGTACGTTGCCCGATGCAACGGATAGATGACGTGGATCAATCAAATCATGCCACGTGGCAAAAGACGTTGGAATTCGCAACGGGTATCTGACGTGGACCAATCGGGGCATGCCACGTGGCACAACGGTCAACTCAGTTTTGGGACCTATTTAAGCTTCCCTATTCATTTGCTTTTTTTTTTTTTTGTCAACACTTGCCAAGCGTGGAGGTTCCATTGCCACCAAGTTTTTTGGCTACTTCACAATTTCTATAGAGAGCGCTCTCTCCGTAAGGTAATGTGGACACGACCGATGCAAGCGATTAGGGACATCCGAGATTTTTGGATAACCCGAATCGCTTGGATCGGTCATGTTTTTTAAATAGCATCGTCCTTGATCATACCTTGCAAATTTTGGTTTCTTTTGTGTTGCTTGAGTATAACGCATTGTTACCTTTATTTTAACTTCTATTTATTGAAATATGATGATGAATTCAGGGACGACCGATGCAAGCGATGAGTGACATCCGGGCATTTACGGATGACTCTTATCGCTTGGATCGGTCGTGTCTCTAGTGAGGAGGGAAGAAACGGTCGAATGAGGTGGAGCAATCATAGAGTGCCACGTGGTAAAGTGTACGTTCCCCGATGCAACGGATTGATGACGTGGATCAATCAGATCATGCCACGTGGCAAAAGACGTTGGAATTCGCAACGGGTATCTGACGTGGACCAATCGGAGCATGCCACATGGCACAATGATCAGCTCAGTTTTGGGACCTATTTAAGCTTCCTCCTATTCATTTCCTTCATTTTTTTCTGTCAACACTTGCCAAGCGTCGAGGTTCCATTGCCACCACGTTTTTAGCCTACTTCACAATTTCTATAGAGAGCGCTCTCTACGTAAGGTAATGTGGACACGACCGATGCAAGCGATTAAGGACATCCGAGATTTTTGGATAACCCTAATCGCTTGGATCGGTCATGTTTTTTAATATCATCGAGTCCTTGATCATAGCTTGCAAATTTTGGTTTCCTTTGCTATGATGAAAAGGAACGTCCGAGATATGGAAACCAAGACATTAAAGATGCTGCCTTGCTTAATTTGAACAGCCAGACAGAAGAGTCAGCTTCTCAAATCCTTGACATGCATGTGGGGATCTTTTTCGAGGAGCAGGACACCAGTGGGGGGTTTCGTGAGATATAGGTGTGGGAGGTCTCCATCAAAAAGGAGGAAGCGGGTTCTGCTAGTAGAGGATTTGAGAAGCTGACTCTTCTGTCTGGCTGTTCAAATTTTTCTTTATAGTAAGCAAGGTAGCATCTTTAATGTCTTGGTTTCCATATCTCGGACGTTCCTTTTCATCTCGTGCCTCTGATAGTGGAAAGAGTCATTGATTATAGTTTTCCAATTATCTTTATCTTAGTGATAATTGAGTGTTTTGCATTGTCAGATATTATTTATTGATATTTGATGATTAATTTAAAGACGACCGATGCAAGCGATCAGGGACATCCGGGCATTTCCGGATGACTGTTATCGCTTGCATCGGTCGTGCCTCTGATAGTGGAAAGAGTCATTGATCATAGCTTTTAGAGAGTAAGTTTTGACAGTGGAATATTCCACTTTTCCTAATTCCTTGCCTAAAGATTGATTTTTTGCAGAGTATGGCTAGAACCAAAAAGACAGCAAGGAAGTTGTACCCTGAGGGTCACGACAAGAATGCCCAAGGGGAAAATGTCCAGGAGCAAAATTCCCAGAAGGTTCAAGCCAAAGTGCCAGAGCAGCCTTCAAAAAAAAGGGTCAACTACCATGTTAAGTCTTTGAGGGAAATAAGAAGAGCCCAAAAGTCTGTGGGATTGTTGATGCCAAGACTTCCATTTATGAGAGTTGTCAAGCAGATCTCATCCAACCTCTGTTCTTTGATGAAGACCTCATCCTTTGTCAATGTGAGGTGGCAAACTCAAGCACTGCTATGCCTGCAAGAAGCTGCAGAGGACTTTGCTATTGATTTCATGAATGATGCCTACTTATGTGCTGCTCATTCTCATAGGGTAACTTTAATGGCGAAGGATTATGTTATTGTTTCAAGAATAAGATATAAGTTTGATAAAGCTCTGGTTCCTATTGATCACCACGACAAAAAATTCTTCGATATTTTAAATATACCTCCAGCTCGAGCACCTAAAACAACAGTTGTCATTGAAGAGATCAACGCTCAAGTCACTCATGATCATGAGACTAGAGCTGCAGCAAATAGTGAGGAGGAGAGGAAAAAGCAGGGATTATTTACAGAGGAAAGTGCCATCTTAGCCCAGATTCAAAAGTTACAGAAAGCAAATAAAGAGCTCCTCAAGAAAGGAGATGGGCAGGTTATAGTTAATGTTGCAATGCCATGGCAAGGTGAATTGTTTCTTGACATTAGACCTGAAGATAACAAAATGTTGAGGGAGCTTCATCTTGAAATATCAGATAGTGTGGTCAACATTTCACTCAGGTATATCTAGAGGCCTTAAAATGCTTTTGTTTTGCATAATTTTCTAGTTCCTTAACTGCATTTTTATTTCTTGATTTGTAGGGTTCTTCTTCAACAATGTGAGGAAAAGGTTCAAAGAAAAGTATTTATTTTAGATCCTCTGGTGACACAATGTTTTTTACATAAACATGGAGATGCCAAGTCCTTTCTACGGGGTTTTACAGAAGAAGTAGAATGTGTAATTTACCCATACATTGAAAAGTAAGTATTCATCTTCATTTTGGAAACATATTTGTTTCATTTAAGAAAGTATATTTACATGCAACTCATTGACAGGGGCCATTGGAGTTTGATTATTGTGGACTTCAATGCATATCAAGCTCTTTTCCTAAATTCTCTTCCATCACAGCATGGGAATTGCAAAGTGTAAGTTACTATACATTTTGTTGTTCTCTATTTTAAAGCCATGCCCCGTTTTGATTTTCACTTTACAATGCAGTGCTGCAAAGCTTCTCAAGATGCATATTGATCAGAATTTTCCAGGAATAGCTAAAATGAATGAACAAAAGCAATTTGGATACAGCCAAATTCATGTGCCATTGCAGAGAGACTCAACATCATGTGGCTGGAGAGTGATTGCAAATGCTGTAAGATTCTTGGAAAGAAGGTTCTACAGTCCTGGATTGAATTTATCAGACTACCCAGATGCATGGATCATCTTGATCAGAGAGAGAGCAATAAATAGTATCATGAAACATGCAATCTGCCCACATTATCCAGACTCACCTCCACCCCCTCCACCTGATAGAAAACAGTCTGAAGATAAAAAGAAAGGGCTTCCTCTTCACTCACCACTAAAGCATATGAACAACATAAAGAGTCAAGCTGAAACCTCCAAAAAGGGACAGAAGCAACAGAGAAAGCAGGCTCTAAAAAGGATAGAAAGGGTTAAATCAATTTTTGAGTCGTAGATTGAAATCAATTGTAAAGCCAACCGAGGTTGGAATATTTATTTTTTAACAAATTGTATGTAGTTATGCCAATCTTCATCTGGAAGATGGTCACAGTTGTATTGAACCTCTTGAGAGTTTGACAAAAGTTCACTGGATGGTCCAATTAAATTTATTTATGTCACAATTATGAATGCATTGTGGGTTTTTTACTTCATTCTTGTTGGAAAGTGTTTAAATTCGAGAAGTTACAGAAGGACATAAAGAATTAAGAGGACACGACCGATACAAGCGATACGGGGAATCGGAGAATCTTGGATTGCCCCTATCGCTTGCATCGGTCGTATTATCCATTTCATCGCTGCTGCTAGTTTTTATACTCGTGAGTCAAATCTTTACGCAAGGTCACTTCTTGAAGTCTCCCGCGGTAGTTTGCTAACACGACCGATGTAAGCGAAAAGGGCCATCCGACAATTTCAGATTGCACTAGTCGCTTGCATCGGTCGTCTTCACTTATCTCGTCTTCTCTGCTTTATGCCTTGAGACATGCTCTTCTAATATTGAAATACCAAACCTTGGATTGGAATTTGCACCAAGTTCTCCACTCTCTCTTATATTACTTGGTAGTTTGCATTTGTACCATGATAATTTCTCTCGCGGTAGTTTGCTAACACGACCGATGTAAGCGATAAGGGCCATCCGACAATTTCAGATTGCCCTAGTCGCTTGCATCGGTCGTCTTCACTTATCTCGCCTCCTCTGCTTTATGCCTTAAGACATGCTCTTCTAATATTGAAATACCAAACCTTGGATTGGAATTTGCACCAAGTTCTCCACACTCTCTTATATTACTTGGTAGTTTGCGTTTGTACCATGATAATTTCTCTCGCGGTAGTTTGCTAACACGACTGATGTAAGCGATAAGGGCCATCCGACAAATTCAGATTGCACTAGTCGCTTGCATCGGTCGTCTTCACTTATCTCGTCTCCTCTGCTTTATGCCTTAAGACATGCTCTTCTAATATTGAAATACCAAACCTTGGATTGGAATTTGCACCAAGTTCTCCACACTCTCTTATATTACTTGTTATGTGTACCATGATAATTTCTCTTGCATTACTTGAGGACAAAAAAAGTTGCATAGAATCAAATTATTTAGCTGAGCCTAGTGTGCACCTTTGATAGACTATAATTATTAAATTGAAATTAGATATTCAATTCTAGATCTCTTCTTCATCTAGAATTATCTTATGCAAGTTCCTGTATAATTATTTCTTAGTCATCAATTCACTCCTGCAAAAAAAAATCAATGGAAATATGAAATTAAGGACCTAAAAAATATCTAAGACATTTAAAATTAATAATTTAACACACATTGTTTGTAACCATCCTGCCAAGAAAATTCAATGGAAGTATCAATAGAAGCTTCTATTAGATGAAGATACATTATGTAAGAATGTCAGGGTTAACTTGTTACAATCTTAAAGGTTGGAACTTAATCACCCTTGGTGGCAGGCAGCTTATGCAAGATAATGATTTCTCTGATCTAATGTTAACTATTGCATCATCAATTGAGAATCTACACTGAGATGATACCTCATCAAGGTATTCTAGAAGCTCCCTTACATTTCTGAGATTCCAATTTGCAGTGACAATTATTTTCCTTGATTGAAAATCTGGATGAATCAATACTTCTAACTCAAATTCTTGACAGCTCTCCTCTGAGTCCAAGGCTATCCAAAGTCCAAGCTTTTTTTTCCACCTTCTATAGTCATATCCTAGAACCAGAGATTGTCGACAAATCTGATATGAGATTGAAAGAGAATTGGGACTAACTTTACATAAAATAATGTCACCTAGCTTTTGAACTTCTTTGCTATCCCATTCCCTACCTAAAACATCATCAATCTCTGAAATAGGGACTCTCCTATTCAACCACATTGTTTTTGTTTTCTGTAATAACATGGTTTTAAAGCATGCTACAAAGACATGAATAGGCAAAAACCATTGAATCTTTATCCTTCTCGAAATTCGGCCTGCTGACATTGCCTTCTGGATGTCAAATTTAATTTTGCAGAGAAAACTTGAAACTGTTGAATGATCAGAAGCATCCCAATCTAATGAAGAGATGCAAGGACTAGGTACGTGTACAAGAATTCCATAAGAACTCCTCCCTGACGGCACTTGATAATCTGCATAATGGACAAATAACTCTATGCTATTGAAGAATTGAACAGATTTCTCTGCATACATGAGTTCTGCATATTCCTTATGAAGAACTCTGAATGTTCCTGTTAAACATTCAACAGGTTGCCATTCCACAATATTGGAAGGAAAGATATCTGCAGTACAAAAACATATGTTTCATTATACAAAATCAACTGGAATGATAGAAGAGCATTGTCAAACTTCACTTACAGTACGAAGGGAATTGAAGATGATTTTCTAGAACAAGATCCTTAGCGGTGTACACATGCTGTACTCGTGCAAACCAACCACATCTCTTCAATTTGAAACTGAGAATACGTCCCTTCCAATGGTTTCTTGTGTTGTCTCTTTTGGCACGCTTGACTTTATGGACACCTCTACAGCTAGGAAGCATAGTAACCCAGTCATTTACTTTCACAGAAAGAGGTTTCCACAAAGAATCCTCTCTTCTGTTGTAAACCTCACATGAAGTTACGCGATTGGAAGGACGACGAGAAGAAGAAGCCATTTGAACTTAGGAGAAGAAGAATGTTCAAAGAGAGAAACCGACGTTCACAAATTTTGGCAGTATTTATAGAAAAAAAGGCTTTGTACACGTGGAAACTTTTGATTTGATGTTAACCCTGTCGTTGAATGATCATGACATTTTGTGAACCCAAAAATATTTCGTATCTTCAAAAATCAATTCCTTCTTGGAAATTCGAGAATATGCTTTGTGTAGTGTGC
>CM035407.1:98285541-98290541 GCA_020310875.1 Ceratopteris richardii
TGTTGATTACAGAGGTGTTCTAAATCACTCTAGTTTAGCATTCTACTACGGTGGCGTGACAATTTCTGCAGGCCTGACAGAGTTCAAGCTTTGTCGCGAAACCCACCTTCAGGGCGAAAGTAATTCCACAACAGTGGCATTAGAGCTGAAGTTTTCGCCAACAATTGGTATCAGAGCAGGTTAGTTTCCCAAGAATCGGTATAAGAGCCGGATCATTCCACAAGAGGAAGAAGATCATGGCAGATCATGTCCAAATTGATAAACTGGATAGAGATAATTATCCCGCATGGGTAATGCACATGGAAGCCTTACTTATGAGTAAGGAGTTAATGGTGTACGTGACCGGAGAAGAAAAGAAGCCGACCTTCGAAGATGATAGCCAACCAGAAAAGGAAGAGATAGAAGCGTTGAAGCTGTGGCAAAAGAAAGATGCAACGGCAAGAGCCTACATCTACAACACTGTTTCAGATCATCTGCTACCGCACATTAGAGGTCTGGAGAAAGCAGAGGACATATGGAGCGCATTGGAAGATCACTTCCAAAATACTACGAAAGCTAGGAAGGCCAGCCTATGGTCCGAGTTCACAACGTTCAAAAAGAAGTCGAGTCAAAGCATCAGTGACTACGTCACTAAAATGAAGGATCTAGCAGATAGTCTAGGATCCATAAATGAAGAAGTCGAAGATCATAGATTGATAGCACAAGTGCTCACAGGTTTGAGAGGAGATGAAAGGTGGAAACCTTTCGTACTATCAACTGAACTCTCCCTAAATCATTTTGTACCAGATTTAAATCAGCTGCTTGGTTTGATGCTCACATATGAGCAAGACCTGAAAGGAGACGCAGACAAAGGACAAAGCTCTGCAATGTACATGAAGAACAAGAAGAAAGACAAAGGCAAGTCAAAAGATGAAGAAGATTTGAGTTCTCAAGCCTATTACGCAAGAGGTAAAGGCACTGGCAGAGGAAGAGCAAGAGGAAGAAGCCGCCAGAATACCACCAAGAAAGCTTGCTGGATCTGTGGACTCAGTAATCATTTGGCTCATGATTGCTGGCACAATCAACAAGGATCAAATCAAAATCAAAACAACAATAGCAGAGGCAGTAGCGGAAGAAATCAGAGTAACTTCCAAAGAGGAAGACAAAGCCAAAGAGGAGGCTACGGTAGAGGTGGAACAAGAAGTTGGGGACAGAATCAATCCTACAACACCACCTACAACAACTACGCAAACGACACGCAGAATGAAAGTCATACATCATTGATGATGAACTCAATCAGCACATCAGAAAATGAAGACCTAAAGGTATTTTACATTGACTCTGGATGCTCTAATCATTTGTCAGGAAATATAGAACTAATGTCAGAACTAGAGAAAGGTAGTTCTAGTCACACTGTTCAAACAGGTGACAATACAAGACACAAAGTACAATCAATCGAAAAAGTGAAATGCAAGAGTGGAGCAGATTTGCTAACTAATGTTTTGTATGTTCCAACAATACCGAAAATTCTGATCAGTGTGGGACAGATAGTTGAGAAAGGTTTTCAGGTCAAATTTACAAATAAAGGAGTATTTGTAGAAGATCCCAAGAACGGATATTATCATATCGTTTCTGGTAAGAAAGAAGGCAGACTCTTTACCTTAAGAGTACAAGGGAACATTGGCCAAGCGCTGCTCACACATGATGAAAAGGTAATTACAGAACTTGATCTCTGGCACAAGAGATTAGGTCATTTTCACGAAAAGGGAATCAAAGCTATGATAGCGAATCAGTCTGTACTGGGATTACCGAACGTACAGAACCAACATATGATTCACAAATGCGAAGCCTGTCAAATGGGAAAAGCCCACAGGTTACCTTTCCAGAAGAAAGGATTCAAACATGACAGTGTGCTGGAACTCATACATACAGATGTATGGGGACCAACGAAAGAAGGATCAATCAGCGGATCAAGGTACTATGTTTTATTCATTGATGATGCAACAAGGTGGATAACTCTTTATGTTTTGAAAGAGAAATCAGAAGTGTTTGGAGCTTTCAGGCATTTTCATGCATATGCTGAAAGACTTACCGGACGAAAACTCAAAAGACTGAGGTCTGATGGAGGGGGAGAATACTTCTCCCGAGAATTCAATAACTATCTTTGGAATGCAGGTATTAAGAGAGAAATAACCTGCAGGTATACACCACAACAGAATGGTGTAGCAGAAAGGAGAAACCGAACTCTAGTCGAGTTTGCACGAGCTATGCTAAAAGAGAAAAATTGCCCAGATTATCTTTGGGCTGAAGCTGTAAACACAGCTACATACTTGGTAAACAGGTTACCATGTACAGCGCTAGAAGGAATGACCCCTTATGAAGCCTGGTGGGGAAAGAAGCCAACACTTGATCACTGCAAAGTGTTTGGATCAGTAGCGTATGCTTATGTACCGTCTCAACTCAGACATAAGCTTGAACCAAAAGCAGAGAAATATGTGTTCGTCGGATACGACGAAAAACAGATGGGTTAAAGGTTATGGAGTCCTCTAACCAAACATTTTATTGTTTCCAGAGATGTAACATTTGATGAACAGAAAGCTGGTATGCAGATCAGAGTCATACAGCTGAAGAATTTGAAGAAGAGATAAAAAGAAAAGAGAAAGATAAAACAAACGTACAGGTAAACAAAGAAGACGAGGCAAGTACGTCTAGGACCGGAACAGGTATAATAAACGAAGATGAAGACATGTATTCAGATGCACATGAAGAATATGAGCTAAGAAGGTCGAACAGAGTAAGAAGACAACCGGAAAGGTACTCATATGATACATCGTATATAACCAAGAACGATTATGCATACATAGTCAAAGACGATGATGAACCTCAGAGCTATGATGAAGCCAAAAGCAAGAAGCAATGGCAAGAAGCAATGGCAAGAAGCAATGGAAGAAGAATTCAGCGCACTGGAAGAGAACAAGACATGGGAGCTTGTTCCTAAACCAGACGGTAAGAAAATAATTGGAAATAAATGGGTGTTCAAAATAAAGAAACTTGCAGATGGAAGGATAGCCAGACATAAAGCAAGACTGGTTATCAAGGGCTATGCTCAGACGCATGGCATAGACTATGACGAGATGTTCAGTCCGGTGGCAAAGATGTCAACCATAAGAACAGTGATTGCTATAGCAGCATCAAAAGGATGGAAGCTAAGTCAGCTAGATATAAAGAATGCATTCTTGAATGGATATATATCAGATGAAGTCTATATGGAACAACCGGAAGGGTTTATAAACTCCAGATACCCAAATTTTGTTTGCAGGTTAAGAAAAGCACTTTATGGACTAAAGCAAGCCCCAAGAGCTTGGAACTACAGACTTGTGAAATATCTCAATGAACTTGGATACCAAAGTTCGAAGGCAGATGCAAGTCTACTCATCAAAAGGACAGAAGAAGGAATGATCTACATTTGTATCTATGTAGATGACATAATAATTACAGGTACCTCAGATGCAAGAATCACAGAGGTAAAGAAATTGCTAGAAAAGGAATTCAAGATCAATGACCTAGGAAAGTTATCATACTTTCTAGGAATGGAAATCACATATACAGATCATGGTGTATATGTCACACAAGAAAGGTATCTCCTGAACTTACTGAAGAAGTTCAATATGGAAAATTGCAGAGAAGCTTCAACACCGCTTGAAGTAAATCATAAACTCAGCAAATATAGTGGAACAGAATTTAAAGATATAAAGAAGTATCAATCGTTAGTAGGAAGCCTAATATATGCTACGCTAACAAGACCGGATCTCAGTTTTCCGGTGGGAGTTCTCTCACAGTTTATGCATTGTCCGACAGAGCAACATTGGGTTGCAGGACAAAGAGTTCTCAGATATATCAAAAAAACTATAAAGGAAGGATTATATTATCCTTTTACGTCAGATATAAAGCTCAGAGCATATAGTGACTCAGATTGGGCAAGAAGTCAAGATGACCAAAGATCAACGCACGGGTATATGATATACCTAGGAGATAAGCTGGTAAGCTGGTGTTCGAAGAAGCAACACACAGTAGCTTTATCGTCAACAGAAGCAGAATACAAAGGACTGGTAGAAGCAGCAAAAGAAGTAATATGGATGCAGATTTTACTTAAAAGCATGGGTATAGATCAAAGTATACTGATCATACATGGAGATAATATGAGCTCGTTGTATCTTGCAGCGAATCCTGTGTTTCATGCAAGAACAAAACACATAGAGATTCAGTATCATTTCCTAAGGGAAAAAGTAATGGAGAAAGAAATAGAAATTGTCTACACTCCTACGAAAGATCAGACTGCAGACATTCTGACTAAAAGCTTGGATGGAACGAAGACAAACAGATTCAAAGAGATGGCAGGTATAAAAGAAAGGAAGATATATGAAAGACCGGAAGATGTCAAATTAGTAATTGAGGGGGAGCTGTTGAGGAAACACTCACGAATTTGACGCAACAGACAAAGAGAGAAATAGAATCTTCTGGAAAATCAGCGCACAGTTGTACAATATACGATGTCAGTGCGCGGTGTGCGCATAACAGAGCAATTAACCGCGGCGGGCACGTAAGGCGCGCATAACATGAATTGAAGAGTGACAGCGCAGAGGAGCGCCAAAGGAAAGTGTATATATATACACCAAGATTTGAAAAAGGAGAGATAGAGAAGGGAGAGAGAAGACTCAGGAAGAGACGCGTGAAGATGATGCGTGTGAGATGCACGTATGAGTGAAGAGAGAGTTAGAAGTTCTCAGAAGACGCCATAGATCGTGTATGTACAGATGAATAACACAAGCCTGAAGTCTCGGGTCCTTTCATCTGAAGAGAGATGGTAATAAGAAACTACTCACTGTAGGAGAGTTTCTGTAGCTTGAGCGAGAAGAGGCCAAGCTTACTTGTACACATCTTCTCTAATCGAAAACACATGTTCATGTGGATGTCTGCGCGTAATCTTTACTTGTAAAGAATCTGAAGCTATTTCGTGTTAC